>JAAXCT010001683.1:0-137864 GCA_012490785.1 Eragrostis nindensis
TCGCCGCTTGAAAGACTTGATCGCATTCTTTCTGTAGTGCACCTGAGGTCCTTGAGGACCCGGCCTTCCTGGACATGTCGGTCCTTGTGGATGGAGTTACTCCCACCACAACCCCGACGGATTTGACCCGAGTTTTCTGTTCCTTTCTGCTGCGCGGCTGCCGGTGATTGTTCCTGATCTCGAGACGGGACACCGGGTCGGCTTAGTCGTCTTCTCGGACGCAGCCGACATCTCCACTGCGGTGAACTCGCCTCCCCGCACAGGCTTCTACGCGTACTGCACCCCGGTATGATTCCTCTTCTTTCTTCCTTCAATGATCCCAATTGGTGGCGGATTGGGCCTTTTGGGTCTGCGTTTGCTGTGGGATGGGGGCCAGACGCGCAACGCAGCAGTTGTTGGTGGAGGGGTGTGTGCCGGTGGGGTCGACGGCGGTGCTGGAGACGGGGGGAAGCGGGCGTGGTCTCATGGCGGCCGAGCCGCTTCGGGTTGGGATGTTGGCGAAGGGTGCAGCGGCGGCCGCTGTCTTGGCAGAATGGTGCGGCGGCAACTGGGCGGCGCCGCTGTCGGGTTGGGCCTTTGGGGAATGCGGTCGCCGCCGTTCTTGCATAAGTTTTTCCTTTGTTTCAGTTTCATACGCGTGTTTTTCTTTCGATTGCGATCATGCGGTTGTGATTGTACTAATCCGTTTGCCGCATTGCTCTGTTGTGCAGGCGACCAGCAACGGTGGCGATTCCCGCAACATCATCTTGGCAGCGTTGGAGGTCCGGGCGCTGCGGTGGCCTACGGCCGAGCTGCTGCGGTCGCTCGTGCCGCCGCAGTACCTAATCGAGGACGCGGCGATGGATTTTCACCTGAGGTGCGCATTCCTCAGTGGCGCGGCGGGCATGCGAGGTGGAGCTACACACCCTGTGCCGCGCGCCAGGGACGAGCTGCTGGCGAGAGGACCGGTCCAGGCCGCGATTCTGCACAAGGCCGGGGACGCCGCCGTCCTAGTGTTCGACGACGCCGACACCGCCGAGATGCTAGCCAGGAGGGCTCCTCGCCTTCTCGTCCACCTAAGAGTCGGTATGCACGATTCCTCGCTCTTACCCCTGGTCGCTGATGATAGTTCCTGGGAGTCCACTCTGCTTCGGCGTCTGCTGCCACCCTTTGTGATGACTGAAAGCTTCTTGTGCCGAGTACTGCTGCTCACTGATTGGACACCGATCGTTGTGACGCCGCTGAGATTGCATACTGGATACAGCACCGACTAGACTTGATGTACGAGGACCCACGAGCTTGAATCAGTCATTGTCCACAGGTCTAAGAAGCTTGTGGTCGTTGTGCTCGGAAGCTTGGATGATGTAGAGGTATTACTGCAGGAGCCCCCAGAAACCTGGATGCAAGCTTTTGGACAGCAGGTTGCTTGGGTGGGAGCATTCGGTGAGCCAGTCATCTGCCCCGGCATACAGCCTTCCGGTGTACTGCAGGTGCCGTCCAGCTTGAAGAACATAGTTGGTTCGGTGGCTTTTGAGATGCTTACAGACCACATTGTCGCACACATCAAGAGTTGCAGTGTGGGTGACGAGAAGGGGATTGTTAGGTGGCGTTCGGTTCCCCTTCTAAAATCCCTCTAAATTTTATACCCCTCTAAAGTAAAAGAATCTTACTATTTAGAGGTACTAAATAAAATTTAATTGCAAAACCTTTCTGCAGATGGGCGTTATTTTTCGAGACGAATCTAATGAGTCTAATTAATCAATGTTTTGACACAGTGATGCTACAGTAACCATCGTCTAATCGTCGCTTAATTACCCTCATTACGTTCGTCTCGCGAAATAGACGAGAGTTCTAGACTTAGTTTTGTAATTTGATTTTGTTTAGTACACATAAATCATGCCGGCATTTTTGATGTGACAGCTACAGTAACTTTAGAGGCCTCTAAAGTGCATCGCACCCTTAGTGGATTGATTGCCTTGTCTGTGTTAGATGGATTGGAAGTTAGCGCCGACTTCTCGGTCAGAGCAGTATTCTTGACAGGTGTGGATGCGAATTGGGTAGAGGTGTGTGGCAGGTTATCTCGCTACGGAGTTGTCGGTGACTTTGTGTACGAAGGAGTGAAGAAGGTTGCCCTTGCAGTGTACAAGTCGTGGGCCGGGGCAGCATGCCTGTTGCAGCAGACGTCCGCTACATGGAAGCAGTTGGGATTCAACGAGTGCCGGCGTGCACCTGATTTCAAGCACGCTCGTTGCATCGAAAGTGATGTGCGTTTTAGTTTGTCTGAGCTGATGGTTCAGAGCAGGCACTGTTCCCTTGAGTGAGTCAGATGACATTGTTTAGTCTAGATTCAGGTCCCTCTCCATGTTGTGATTCTCTAATCTGTATAAATGCTGGATGACTTCGTTGTACGTACAGTATCATGCTTGCTGTGCTCAGTACCCTTTACTGAAATGATATAGACTGAAATGATTTTCTGTATGCACTGTATTTCTGAGAATGAAGTCTGAATGAATCTGACAGTTCTGATTGACACTGGAGGTCAACAGAAATAGCGAGAATGAGTCATGCTCAAATCATTCGGGAGTTGTGCTCTGGGGGACAATGCTCAAATGATTCCTTGAGTTGTGCTGTTTATAGCGGTGTCCCTGCGGAAAGGTTAACGCTCATGTTATCATGTGATTGAATGCCTGGCGTGTAGACTACAAAGTAAATGCAATCTGAAGACATGATTATCACATAGGTATTTGTAAAGAAAGAAAAAACCTCTCACCTGCAACACGTGGCGAACTAATTCCTCAAATCCAGCAGCTGACGCGCGGTTGCTCAGAAACGGCAACAGTATCATACTGTGTTCGCCCCTGCATCAGTGATTTGAGAAAAAAAAGGAGGTTAATCCGTCTAGATAGTTGAAATGCGTCCTTCTCTTGAGCATCTCTCCAAAACCACTCGTATTTATCAACGTCATACAAGAACTGAACACCAAATATATTTGACTGAAACACTTAACACCATTGCTCGTGGGAAACATGCATTGCAATAAGAACAGCGAGCGTCTCATGGACAAAGTAAAATTTAAAAGTTTCTGCAGCGGACCAAGTTTTGATAACAGTAAAATAAAAAATTTAAGACTACGACATGCCTCCAGGAAGCTTTGACTGAGTATAGTTAATTAAAAAAGGGTAAGGAGAGACAAAAGTCACCTGGTCTTTTGGAAGGGGAAAAAAAAAACAAAACTCACCCCGGACAAAGAAAGGAGTGATGTTTTACGCTGGTTTACAGTAGGAGCTAGAGCTACACTAGAGTACCCACCGGCACCAACGCAAAACTTTCTTGCACTCATGGAAAAATGCAGCATATAACCAAAGAAGCAACGTTGTCTTACATGCTTCTACTGTACTACTTTGACTGGTTAATTTCCAACAGTTGTTTAGTTTCCAACAGTTGGCAGTTAAAAGCTGCTACCTCTTCACGACAGAAACTCTTTCCACATGTCAATGAAGTAGACTAATTCATGTCGTGAAAAGGGTAATTTTGTTTTATCAAAATTCTCAATTGTCATGACTCAGTCACCAAGTAACAAACTTCTTCTGCAGCAAAAGCGTACTCAACTAATCATCATGAGTATGAATCCTGCCAAAAGAAAAATATAGGAATCTTTACTGTTAAAGAATAGGTTTGATTCTTTCGCAAAAAAGAAAAGAGAGAATAGATTTGATTATATGAACAAAGATGCATAAAAGTGGGCTCTGTTGCTGCATGATTTTTGCGGGCCGTGTCAGAATATGAGCCAGGCCCATACGTGCATTGACTTCGGGCGGATCGGATCAGTCCGTTTATCTTCGGGTAGGCCTGTAGTATCCGATCGAGTCTCGTGTAGCCCGACCCATCGTTCCTCACAATATAAACGCGGGCGCGCGTGTTTCTCGGCTGTATCCTGTTGCCGCCACGAACCAATCCGCTTGTCGCCGCCACGAACCAATCCGCAGCCCTACAGCATGGTGTGCGTGGCAAACCTGCGTCTGCTGTACGGCGACGTCGTCGAGAGGGCGTCCCTGTCGCGCGATCTTCTTGTCCCCATCTCCGGCCGGCTCTCCGGCGACCCGTCGGGCCTCCAGCGCCGCTGCGTCCTGGGCCAGTACCTCGGGCTCTGGCGGCGGGCCGACGACGTGCGCGCCGATCTGGCGCCGTTCGGCGACATCGAGGCTGTTGCTCACTGCGATCGCTTATGCAACGCGGTGATCGTCTTCAGGACTGCCGAAAGCGCCGCGGCGGCGATCCGGAGGCAGGCCGAGACGCGTATCGGAGTGTACAGCGCGGTTCCGCCTCTCGACCGGGCGCTCCCGCTCCGTTTCGTTCGAACCAAACTTATCGAGGTGTGTTCCATTGCCCAAACTTAGGGAAACTGGCATTAATGATTGATCTTTTTCATCATTCATTCAGTAAAAAGTCAATTCTTTTTGTATGAACATTGTTCTAACCATTTGTCGGATCTCTCTCAGGTCGCTTTGTACCCACCACGAGCTCCGTCGAGTCCAGACGGGGATGTCACAACATCTGAATCGGAAGCAGCTAGCACACAGGCAACCGTGGAGTCAACAAGAACGGGATCCAGCACGGAGGCGACGGGGAATGCCAGGCAGTGGACGCCGCAGCCGGTGGAGTCGAGGCCAGTGATCGTGTTCCTGGACCCCCTAGGACATGGGCCTCGAGGGCCGCATGGCACCACTCGGTTCGTGCCGTCCGCGCGCTCGAAGATCTTCGGGCCGGTGCTGGGAGAGGACGGCCATCTGTGGATGGATGGCGTCAACATCACATACTATGGCAAGGGCATGGGAATCAATAGCGCACGCATAAGAGTCGTTCAAGTCGCTCCGCCTCCAGCAAATTACTACTACCACTAGATACTAAGGCTACACTTTTGGTCGCAAATACACGTATGTTTATATTTTTTTAGAATTTATTAGAATACTTCGTTGCTCAGGGGCGGAGACAGGCTAGGTGAACACCAGCTTTGCACACAAAATTTACTATATAACTTCATGCAAATTTTCAATTTGGCCTCCCTCAAAAGCTTGCTATTGCTGCTTGGCCCCCCTGGTACCAAATTCCTGGCTCCGCCCCTGTCGTTGCTGTTTTTGCTAACTGTAACCATGCATCATCGCTCCATCTAACCGTGTTGTTTCTCTGTGTCCACTGTCGTGTTTTAATTTCGGGCTGAGGTTCGTTCGACCATGTCTTGTCATGATTAAGCATCGCAAAGACGACCAAACATTACTGAGAAACAGAAGTCGACGATCAGGTATGGTGATGGCAGGAGCTTTGTCGTCAGCACTCCGCCTCGCACACGTGCGTCGGCTTCTTTCCCTGTGGGGGGATGTTATATGTAGACCAGTCGATTGTTAGCAACGGTTCGAGCACCCCATCTCCCTCCTCCGGACGCCACCGTGCCGTCCATCGCCATCAAGCGGGTGACGGATATAGAATGAACTGGCGGCCGATGAGTTAGCGCCGCCACGGAGTGGTGGGCTTTGGCGGAGGCAACGTGGGCACTGCGCGAGCCGGCCGGAAGCGTCCCTAGGCAACTTGTTGTCAAAGTAATCATCCAATAAGCATCTTCCAAGGCAAAACTTCAACGCCGTCCCTAGTGGTTCATCCATACCCATAGGCCACTTATCGATGAGACAAAAGGTGAATCATCATCTAACGTCTAGTACCGACGAGGCTAGACGATATTCTCTGGCCTAGTGCCGACGAGGCAAGGTCACTTATTCCTCCAATGTTGACGGGATAGGGCACTCGGGTTCTAGGCACCGACGAGGCGAAGGCAAACACATCCGTAAACACTCGATGAAGGTAAGCGTATATAAAAGACTGGGCACCGGCGAGACGAAAGTCATCCTCTTCATTAACACTTTCCATTCACAAGCCAACACAGCAATGGCATAGTCGTGACCAAGCATCAACGAAACGACAGCTAACCACCCATATCTCTATAGCATATTCGCATATGGACGATCAAGTATTTGACAACGACCATTATGCGCATCTTAATCGAAAGTTTTCTACACTTCTGTGTAAATGTAATTAACATGGTGAGCATGCAAAGCTCCAAGAATCGACGGACTACATAAGTTCTCAAGTTAGATCTTCCTTAAGCATCAATGCAGAAAATGAAAGAAGACAAAGCTTTGTGAGCTATGTATTTTATAAATTTTCTAAATTAATGAAATAGATGTTTTCTCGCTACATGTATGTGTGTGTGTTGTGCCTGTGTATTATTTTTGCCTTCATTTTGTATTTATGAACATGGGTTCTTTGCATCGTAATTGTAATCTTGATAGTCATTGGTTCCTTGGTGTTCTATGACCATTTTTACAAGTGTTCATCAAATAAACTCGGCATTTACAAACTTCAGCAAAATCATAGCCCTGATTTCTCTAAACATTACATATTTTAGGAATATAAAGAGCAAAATTATTCCTCCTAAAAATTGTATTGTCAGATAATGTATTGTCAAGCATTTTGGAAGAAAAACATAACTAACCTTTATCACAGTTATGGTTCATTAGAAAGTGTTGTTAGCTTTTACTAGGGCCTGTTTGGTAGGGCTTTGGTTGTGCTAGCTTCGGCTGTGGTTGTGGCTTCTCTGGAAACAGATGTGCGCCTTCGGCTATGGCTGTGTTTGAAAACGTTTGGCAGAACGACTTCTTCTGCAGCTTCTTCAATTTATATGAATGGATGAAAATGGCAATTGGCCATAGTGCCCCTGAACATATGACTTCATTTTATACATTTAGTTTTTGTTTTATTCTTTTTATCTGACTTCACGTGGTAAAAGTGATAATAATAAAAGAGAACATATATTTTAACTAGCTGCTCACTTTACCTTGTGTTCTTTTCTTTTTTTTCTATACTGAAGTAAAAATCACATTTATTAACAGTACCTTTTTTTACTGAAGTATTTTTTTATCTCAAAACTCACTCATGACTGATCTTATCCATGCCCACGCCCAGCACTCATCGCTCTCTCTCTCTCTCTCTCTCTCTCTCTCTCTCTCTCTCTCTCTCTCTCTCTCTCTCTCTCTCTCTCGCTCTCGTTTGAAGAAAAAGCAAGGCAATCCAGCAAGAAAGCACCGGCTCTCGACAGGCTATTTAATAAGAGAATCCTGTGAAATATCCTTATAGTTAATGACTCTTTGGTATGCTAAATGATGTCCTAAACGACCTCTATTTTGAGTATGGAGGGAGTACAAAGTAGCTAACACAAGGGCATGTAAACAATGATTGTGAAACCAAGTTTTAATAGCGACCTTGCATCGTGTCAGAAAACCTGTATAAGGTCATGATTCTTTAACCAGGTTCAGTTGACCTTAATTTGTCGAATTGAAATTTATGTATTCTGCAGCAGTAAGGGCATGTTTGGATTGTGCCCTCGCCTCAGTGCTGCTGGTCAGGCAGCAATCGTGGCCTCAGGCGCCCAGAATCGGACGCCTGAGCACAGTGCCTGACTCAGGCAAATTTGCCAGGGTGCAAACCGAACTAGCCCTAAATATGATGTCATAATTTGTATATTCTACTACTGCATCAAGCTAATACGGGAGCACCATAGCTGCCTGCATTACATATTTAATCCTAAATTTTGAACAAAATATAGGCCATGAAAGGATGTTCCCATTGCCTCGACACACTGGACTAAATCCCTACGCTAAACAATGGTACAAATCTTGGAAGACGGCTGCCATACGTCCCTAGGGGATCGAGTGGAGCGACTCGGATCCACGAGGGATTGTGCGGTCGGCACGACATCTTTATACCTTCCTAAAGCATCGATAAAGAAAATGAAAGAAGAAAAGCTTTGTGAGCTAGGGTATTTTGTCAATTTGATGAATTAATGAAATATATGGTTTCTTGCTACTTGTGTGTGCACGCATGTGTGTGTTGTGCATCTGTATTATTTTTGTTTTCACGAACACTGGGTTCTTTTCATCATATCCTTCCTTTTCTTTAAAGTCGTAGATGCACCGTTCCTTGCTTTCCCGTATCGACACGTGTCCTTTTCCCTGTAGAAACTACAGTCCTGCTCTTCTCTGAGACGTTCGATCTCCCTCCCGTCATCATCTGTCCGTTCGTCCCTGCTTCGTTCCCAACCGTTCCCTGCAGACCCTATCACGATCGTTCCTCTCATCTCGGCTGCTTCCTCCCAGCGCCGCCGGCGGCGCTTCCTTCGGCGACCACCACCTACGCGCATCTCCCAACGCTCCGTACTCCTTCCGTACGTCGGAGATCTTTTTCCTTGCTTGCTTCTCAGTCCTTCCTCTTGCCTACGATTCCAGGCCGGCAGGCCCCCTCTCCGCCGTCTCTCTGATCAGCCCCCTGCCCCGCCACTGAGCCGTCGCCCCTCCCATCAGCCCTGCCGCGTCCCCGAGCCGCCGCCTCTCCGATCAACCCTGCCGCTCCCTCAAGCCGCCGCCTCTGCCATTATCCCTGCCGTGCCCGCGATCTGCCGCCACCGCAGCCTACCTGCTAGCAAACTCCGTGCTTGCCTGCAACGCAGCTTTGTCTCTTCTTCTAAATCCATTTTCAGCTTCCAACGATACATCGCCGCCACAGCCTCCCCTTGGAGTCGATGCAACATCCAACTGGCACGCGGGCAAGGTCTGCCGCTGGAGTGGTGGAGAGATTCACAAGCCCCATTTTTGTGGCTCTCAAGCAGACGGCTCCACACCACTTTTCCTCTCTGCCTCTGATGAGATTATTGTGTTTAGGTTGTGCGAGGTAAGTCTCTATCTGACTTTTTTTGTTTGTTTTGATTTTACGCCTAAATCTGTGTAGGTGGAGGGCTAACGGTGGATGATGCAGAATCTCTAATATTACCGACCAACAACTGGAGACTACCACACAGTGTAAGCTGCTCGCTGACTGTGAGATTTTGGTCGCGCATTCCTCTCACATGTTCTTTAACTACCTGCCTCTTACCACATTATTTCTTTTCATTTGATAATATCAGCGTAGAAGCAGCTAAGAGCAACTACTGATCTCATGTTGTCCTTATGTATGGGAAAAAATACTCATAATTACAATTGAAAAATGGATATCGCTTGGTGGACTGTATTTTTTTAATTGCTGACAAAATAGCTATGGAGAAGCCGCAAAAACATTTTAGCAAATAGTTTCTTCCAAACGTATTTTTGTGCAATACAATTTTGGAGTTTCAGCATTCATTACTCACTTTCTTTTTTCCATATCGAATAATGTGATTTCGCATTGGATTGAAATCAGTTTCCTCCTTACATTTTTCATCAGTCTTGCTTTGTGAACTATCTATAAATGTCCTTTTCAGAATATATGCTCTGCTAAGAACAAGGCCCTGATGTCGATGTTGAGCATGGATTATTTGTGGTTTGATTGGCTTAGAGTCTCCATTGGAGATGCAGAATGCAGGGAATCCAAGCCACTGAGTGGTATTCAGGTACGTCCCCATTCTCATTTGGAGTTGTGTTATGAAACTTAAGTAAACTTTAGTAAGTGGTGTGATTCTGCTGGTCCTCAAGAAATTCAATATTATCACAGAGGCTAGCACAGTGAAATAGTGATATCATGTATGTTGTATTTATTGACCTTACAATTACCCATTTGATTCTCAGGCGGTGAATGGTAGTTCTGTTTAATAGAGAATGGTGATCTCTGAGAATTTGACTAGAAAGTGAAATTGGTAAATCTATTGACCAAACTTCAAAACTTGGTGTATTGACTTTTGGGACAGCCATATTGATAGAGGAAAAATTTTTCGAGTGAGATTATGTTGGGCCTCTAGAATGAGCCACAATGATATTTTACTATGTAGATGTAAATAAAGATAAAAGACATGCATCATTCACTGCAAACAAGTGGGATATGCTGTGCAATACTCTCACACTGCATCTTTTACGTCCTCAATTCTGTGTTGCCCGTGCTTTAGGACTGTTCTGACTAATCCATGTTTTAGAATCTCAGCACCCATATTTAGCTATATCAAACTGAAGCATACGGGTGTCAAGTTTTAGAGATTGGCTTTATTACTTGCTTACCTTGGTTTGCTTCTCTCTTATACCTGGGAAAGCATCATAACACAACTGCAGTTGCATGATTTTGGTTTCACTGCACCTCTCTTCTTTCTTCTTCTTCTTCTTCTTTTTTTTTTTGTGCTCCTTCAGAGAGTAAACCATTGTTTTTATATTTTTGCACAAATGATTCTTTTAAAGCTATTTCTTTGAGGATTTGGTACAACAGCTGTGATTAAGGTTGAAAGTGGCCATGATGATCTTTTATTGATGGCTGACTTTAGTAACGATTAGTAAGAGTAATGCATCTTTCTGTTTAAAAGGAACACTGTCGTCTTGCCTGCTATCAAGCAACGGATATATCATCTCTAATCTTCTCTAATGTTCTGTGCATATTCTTTAAATGACTTACTCTCAAATAGGACATGACAAAATAAGGATAGACTGATTACAAAATAGTTTCTAGCCATTACTAATTTTGGGTTTTGGACCTTTTGGTGCTTGAACTGTGCTAGGTTTTGATTTGCTAAATCCATGTTGTCATTTTCACGAGTTTGTAAATTTCCTCTATAGGTGCATTCTCAAGCAATCAAGATAAAAAAAACTGTCACCTGTGTCTTCATCTGTTTTCTGTCACTTTATGCAGATCGACATGCTGATGGGTGGAGCTCCTTGGATTATTGGATCAACAGGTAGTATAGGGTTCTACGGAATTAAATCAGACTGTTTGGGTTTAATTTTTTTTTGTTTAGTATCGGTGTGCTGTTTAGGTTCGCTTTCTCATATTATTTATTGTTGAAAGTGCCTTTTGAAATACAAGGTACATTATGGAACCAAGATATGCAACAAATGAAATTCTTTATTAGATCAAGGTGATTTATGTTGTATCCTCTATATGTCACAGTATTTGTATGCATAATTTTGTGAGCTGTGAGATGCTTCAATTTCAAACTGATCCCGCGGCAACGCGCGGGGTTCCAACTAGTATTCATATTTTAATCTCTTTGATGCATTGGTGTTCTGTGACCTTTTTGACAAGAGTTCATCATTCACTTGTACTATACAAGAACAAGAACGGGCCATTTTACATCGTACGATGCTTCTTTTGATTATTTTCCTTTATCAAATGATAATTTACATACATCTTGTTACATGCATTTAAAAACTAAATGTGCTATTGCAACCTTGACTACTCAAATCACCTTTATAATCTTGAATGCATATTGAGTAATATAACACTAATATCAATGACACATACACTCAAATGTGAAACAATAGAAGTCTAAGCTTCGAATTACGTTTTTTTTATCCTTAAGCTCACCTAAGCTTTATTTAAATGAACAAGTCCTAGCTATATATGTCACTGGTCACCCTTTTTGATATAAACTTAGGGATGGAATCCAGTCACACTTGTGGTTGTTATGGGTCCCTACTTAAACCATGGTGAGCAGGCTCATGAGCGCAGGTATTACAGGTTTTAAGGATATAAATAAACTTGACACGTACAAAGTTCAGTGAAATTATATCCCTGATTTATCTAAACATTATAGGTTCTAAGAATATAAATATTAAAAATTATTTCTCCTAAAAATGTCTAAAGTACATGCTCATCTTTTGTAGATTTACAAGTTACATATTAACTAATTTTCAGGACTAATAAGAAATTTTAGCCACAAAAATGCCCACAAGGGGAAAATTAACGTTTCTTCTCCAACTTCAACATTAGGGAACTTGGAATTTTTTATGGCCCATAAAGAGCCACGAGTTTACCTAATTAATGGCCACAAAGGAATTTGCGATCATTGTCTTGTGGCTACTTTAACAACCACATTGACACTAAAATTGTGCCAAGTGGCAACCATGCATGCAATTGTTTCCAATGTTCGAGAAGAATCCTTTAGCACCAACCACTAACAGCTCTGTAATTGACTAAAATGTTCTCTCCTTTGGATGTGAAAATTTCTTAATCCTGTGTTTTTCCATGTGTTACAATGGATGCTTCAAAGGCGCCTCAAATAGATACTTTCGTTACACCTAGAAACTTGGGGTTTTTTTTCCCAATATATCTCTTGTGTCGCATAATTGACGGTGATTTTGCATTTGGTCATCAAAATTGTCCCATAAATTGATAAGATGTTCAATTGTAAATGTCTTATATATGTGAGTGTGTTTCAAACGTGTACTATATCCAGGGCGGAGCCACATGTGGTGGTGTGGGTGCGGCCGCACCCAGCAAAAGAAAGTTTACTGCTATCATCCTTTTAAGTATCACAATCGCACCTCCCTCATCTCGCAAACATGCAGCCACAAGGCCAAAAATAAAGATCGAACAGTTCAAATGACACTATCCCCCTCCCCCCCTCGTTCCTCAAGCTCTAGCTCCGTCATAAACCTCATGTACAACAGTGAAAAATGCTGGTGCTGCTCCGATGGCGTGATCATCGTCAGTCTAAAGTACAAGCAACTGTGGTGCGTGTTGGCGGTCGTTAAACCATGTTTTGATCGCCGCCCTACCGGTAAATAAAGGCATGTCACCAAGATTCTGTGCATAGTAGATAGGATTAACACTACTCCACAAGTTTTGGTGAATATTTGGATGTAAGAGTGAATTATGGAGGAAAGTGGGCCCAGCCAGAGAAATCCATGGCCGGCCGGCCGGCCCCACTTGGTGGCCATTGGCCCTGGGCTTCCTTCAGTGGGCTGCAAACAGGCCCACAACGCATAATTCAAGGCCTAACCCAGCGGATTTCTGCCGACTCATCAGAGGTGGGCCAAATGGGCTTAAACTTGGCCCTCATTTCACCTCTGCCGCCCCCACGAAGTAGCCGACTTTCAGACCGACTCCAGGGCAATCAGGAGCGTCCAGAAGCAAGACAGTGGCCAACCGCCACAGGGGACGGCCGGCCGGCCTCCCTACTAGGCCGGCCAGCCTGACTTGGCGGCCCCGCTACTCAACCTTCTGCTATAAGTACCCTGGTGTCCTAAGGAGGCTATAAATTCCCTTGGCCGGCATTGGAACAATTCGCACCCCACTTCATCCAAGTGTTCATTTCTTGTTTAGTAGTTACTTTGGGAATTAGAGTAGAGTAGAGTAGAGTGAGAGCTCTCTCGGGCTTCCGGAGTCTTCTCGGAGTTTTGGTATAGCTCTTTGTATCCTAACTCTTGTAGAAGTATTGTTTTATTTAATATATATTTATATTTAGCTTTATCTTTTTTTATTTATTTTAGTAGTTCTTTTCTATTTAGTTTATTTATTCGTTTAAGTAAGTGCTCGTAGAAGTCTTGTTGTGGGATTCGTGATTGAGTACGAGAGAGTGCCTCCGTCGAAGATGGCGTCCGCGCTTAGTGAAATCTGTGCTCTATTCTTAGATAAGACTGCTCCGTTAATCAAGAGTAGTTCATCTAGGCGGGTTGTAAGCATGGCGCTTAGAGCTTAGTCTATGCACGTTTGACACCTAACCCAACGGAGGATGGTAGCCGCGAGTGTATGTGACAGCTGCACCTGTCTCTGTAATCCACCACGTCCGGGTTCGACAGGCAGGGTCTTAATTATAGCGGGTGGTTCCCTAGGATGGACTAGCAGCATCGGTTCATATGACCTAGCACATCCGTGCCCCGAAACGACATGGCTTGTATATGTATGAGCTTAGCTAGAGTAGATAATCTTTGTAGACTTGACTGCTAGGAAGAGTAAATAATAGGTAAACATATAAGAAGCTTTGTCTCTATCTTGTTGCTCTCCCAAATGTATACTACGCTTTTATCTTTTCTCACTTAGGATCAGATGGTGTGTGCCGCCCATTTATCATGCAAACCTGACCCCGTCTCAAGTATGGTTGATATTATTTTCTACAATAAGTGCATTGCATTGTTTTATTATTCAGCTTCCTTTCGCTCTACTTCCCTGCGGAAATATAAATACGATAACCCTGAAATACTTCAAGGTGAAATGCTACAATGGTGATCCGTGTGCTTGCGAAATTAATGAATTTAATTATATGCATAACCGCCAACAGTGCTCATGTTGAATGGAGTCGCCGTTACTGCTGTGACTGATGCTGGGACAGGATTATACGAACTATTCCTGAATTTTGACGAGGGAGAACTTTATTCCTCCTTTACTTTTATGGACGAGAAAAAGCGTCGTGGTGCACAGGATTTATGGATGATGAATCACGGACCAAGACGGTGACAGACTCTGGATCATTTCTCCAGCGGTTTGTGGTCACTTCTGGGGCAGTCTTGTTTCCCCATTTATGGGTCAGTCCGCATTTACAACCTAAAGTGTGGCAAAATCGTTCGTCTAATTTCTACTGTAGCACCATGTCATGTCACATACATAGCTAGAGATAAGAAAAAATAAAGCAAAGGCATTTATGAGGTGCACCTTGCAGGAGCACAACATGCAAGAGGAAGCATGTATCCTTTACTAGTTTCAATTTTTATAGCTGCCAGAGTATAAACCTCATGTACAACAGTGAACAAGTAGTCATGCATGTAGCGTCGTGGATCAGCCTAACGGAGGTGTCATCATCACGCTGTGTGTAAGAGAATCTCGTTGATCTTCACCCATTTTGCAAGCAATCGACGAACCCAACATGAGGTGCGGACCGGCACTCGATCCCAAGGAGCACCACTGTCTCCGGCTCCCGTAACAGTCTGCTAGCCACGGTCCAAGACGTGAAGATGGCCAGAGACACTCCCCTTCTCCTGTATCCAAGCCACGCATCACCACGATACGCCTGTGTAGTCCAGGGCCATCATGAATGACGGCAAGAGGCACCGTTCCAGCTTCGTCTCTCGACTCTCTTCGGTGCAGGCAGCACACAACAGGAACATGAGGAATCGTAGAGGCCTAAACTCTGCACTGGCAAACGAGACGTCCTGGTGCTATGTTCCTATAGCTGAGGCCACGTTGGCCACAAGGACGTCGACGTTGTTGGGCCTCCGAATGCCGATCGCACGTACATGTCTCATGTCGAATAGCTCCTCCGTAGCAACGTGATACAAGCTGTATGCTCCTTCGGCGTCCGAGAAGCCACCCGAATATGAGGCCAAAATAGCGAAAGACTCTCGAGAAAAATTCCCTCTTTCCCGTTCGTCATCCTCACGTTTCTTCTCCGTTGGCTGCTTGCTCCGGACCACCAGTTCAAAATTTCCTCCATTGCCGCCCAAATCCAGGAACCCTAGCCGCCGTCCCCGCCTCGCGCTCCGGCCAGCCGGGCTCGCCAGTCACGGTCGCGCGGGCGGAACATGCGGGATCTTGGACCATGGCGACCGGGCCCGATCTGAGCTCCTCGTCCTCCGCCGCCGCTGCCGCCGTCCCTGACGCCGTGCCGGCAGCGGCGGCTGCGAAGAAGGACCGCCACATCGTCAGTTGGAGCGTCGAGGTGCGTGCGGGTCGTGTTCCGACGTGTCTGTGAGGGCTTCGCAATTTGCAGAATTTTGTGCGCGTGTACCTTTCTCCCCAATTTTGCTGCCTTGGGGTTGGACTCATGTACTACTCCCTCCGTCCCTAAATATAGGGTGTTTGACTTTTTCAGACATCACGTTTGACCATTCGTTTTATTCAAAAAATTTATAAAAATATGAAAATAATTATGTTATATTTAAAATATATCTACTGATAAAACAAACTATAACAAAATAAATATTATTTTCATAAATTTTTCAAATAAGACGGGTGGTCAAACGTGATATCTGAAAGTCAACAACGCCCTATATTTAGGGACGGAGGTAGTAGCAATTAGGACCTGTTTGCTTTGAATCCTTCCAGGCAGCCAGCTCACCAGGCAGCGCTCCCAGGCGTTAGATTTCGACTGCCTGGGCTGGATTTAGTGCCTGTTCGGCAATTTAGGCCTAGAGGTCACATCAAAACTAATCTTGCTATTTAGACGTCTTAAAGAAGTTTAATTACAAAACCTTTTTACAGATGTGGGCTAATTTGCGAGACGAATCTAATGAGGCTAATTAATCTATGTTCGCTACAGTGATACTACAGTAACCATCGTCTAATCATGGCTTAATTACCCTCGTTAGATTCGTCTCGCAAATTAGTACAAGGTTCTGCAGTTAGTTTTTTAATTAGACTTATTTAAAACACCTAAATAACAAGATTAGTTTTGATATGACCTTTAGGCTTAGAGAAACGAACACCCCCTTAGTTGCTTGGGCCAGGCAACGTTACCCAGGCAAGAAGCAAACACGCCCTTATTGTGCTTCTTTTCCTTTGAGAAAGAAGTGCTTTTTGACGTTTAGCAGTAGCTTCTCAGATAGAACCGGGTTTTGAACTTTGAAGACGTTTTGTTTTCACTGACCACCATGATAGTGTGTTCAGTACGAATCCTACCTAACTTTATGTGGCCTTGTAAGGAAAAACTGTTTTGAGTTTTGCGTATTTTTGTTTTCTATTTATCCTCTTGATGACTCTTGAGGCTACTCTGGAGGGCTTGGACTGTGTCTGCGATTTACACTGGACTGTTTTCTGATGCTTGTGCCTTTATGACTGCAGGAGGATGGTGTGCTTCGTTCTCAAATTGCCCTTCATGGCACCGATAAGTATGCATCATTTGCTCCCCTCATCTTGTCTTACCAAGTTATTGACTTGTGACCACTGTTGCTGATATTGCATCTGCGCCTATTATCTTGCTTCTTTTCTTTCCATAGCTGGACCTTGATAGCAGCACAATTCAAGGACAAGACGGCTTTGCTATGCTGTTTGTCGCACCATAATTTCAAGCAAGACTCGTGGTGACCAGCATTCCACGCACCTATATATCTCGGCGTTTGTCTGATTTGTCCGTCAAAATCTTTCATTGTTGTATGTACTAGAGGTCATCTCTCTTTTATCTTCAGATGTTGCATGACTGTGCAGGGTCAAATCCTACAACCCTGCGATGCGATACTCTTCCTAATCATATGGTGGTGGTCTTCCACGGCCCTACAAGCGACCAACGACGCCACGGGAGCACGGTAGCTCTCTGCATTGCATATTTCATCCTAGATTTTGAACCAAATACAGCTCATGGAGACAGGATGAACATTGCCTCGACACACTCGACTAAATGCCTACGCTATACAATGGTACAAATCTTGGAGGACGGCCGCCATACGTCCCTGGTGGATCGAGTGGAGCGACTCGTATCCACGAGGGATCGGTCCGCACGACGTTGTTGTCGTAGTAAATGGAGTTGTGGCCATCCATCCAGAGGTGGCCGTCCACTCCGAGCACGGGCCCGTAGACCGTGGCCTTCCTGGACGGCACGAACCAAGTGGTGCCTGCGTAGCCCGTGTCTGCATTCCCTCCGCAAGGATCGTGCCAAACGTCGTCTTCGTGCGGCGAGTTCAAGAGAATGAACAACGGCCTCAGCGGCCGCGGCGGCGCCTGCGTGCGAGCTGCGTCCGCCGGCGATGGCGGGTACAACGCAACCTGCAGAATCGGATCATGTCGTGCGTTCAGATCAGATGGAACGAAGAAATCAACGGGATGGACAATGATAGCATGTTACGCATGTATAGATGTAGTGCAGTAATGGAGCGCACCTTGATACGACGCGCAGTCGTCGGTGGGAAGTAAGGGGTCGGGAGGGCCGCGTCGAGAGCCGGGACCGCCGTGAGCCACCCCGACCGCATCTCCCCCTGCCGCCGGAGCGCGACCGCGACGCTGGCTTCGTCCCGGAAGACGACCACCCCCACGAATCGGCCCACGGCAACCGCCTCGATCGAGCCGAACGGCGCGAGGTCGTCGCGCACGCCATCGGGATGGAGATCGAGATTCCGGCCGAACACGCAGCGTCGGTGGACAGTAGACGGATCGCCCGAAAGCTGGGTCGCCACGGGGCCCAACAGGTCGCGCACGATGGTGGCCGTCTCGACGACGTCGCCGTACAGCTGCCTTATTTCGAATGGATTGACCATCGTTGCTGTGATCGATGCCGGGACAGGGTTATACGAACCAGTAACCTACTCCTGAATTTTGATGCGGGAAAACCAACTTTCTGTTACAGTACTTTCGACGAGAAGAAAAAGCGGCGTGGCGCGCAGGATTTTATTTTTATGGACGAGAGGAATCGTGAAGGAGACGGTGACGGGCTCTGGATCGTACCCGGAAACGGTTTGTTTGTCTACGGTAGCAAGTCACAGTACATAAAATGGTCAATCCAAAGTGTGGCATACTGTCTACGGTAGCAAGTCACAGTACATAAAGATGACCCCAAAAAAACAAAAGTAAACAAAAACATTCATGAGGTGAGCACAACGTACGTCACAATTAAAGGTCTCACACCGAAAGTGGAAGCCTATAAACCTCATGGGCAACAGTGAACAAGTGTGTATAGTAGCAGCGTGCGTACGTATAAACCTCATGTACTTTACAACAGTGAACAAGTAGTCATGTACTTTGAACGAAAGAATCCCTACCAACTAAACTCTTGCCTCATGGATCAGCCTGTGTTTAAGAGCATCTCGTCAATCTCCACCCGGTCTGCAATGTAATCGGCGAACCCAGCGTGCGGTGCGGGCCGGCACTCGATGCCACCACCAAGGAGCGCCGCCACCCTCTCCGGCTCCCGTAACAGTCTGCTAGCCGTGGTCAAAGACGTGAAGACGGCGAGAGCCACCCCCCTCTTGTTGTACACCACCAGCACGTCCAGTGAACCGTACTGGGACAGCATGGACCGAAGAACCGACTCGCTCGTGCGGCAACGAGCAGTCCCTGTCAGCAGCACCGCCCTGGCGGAGAAGAGGTCGCGCAGAAGAGCATCGGGGCGCTCAATGGCAGCTAATCCACAGAGGCCACGGAGAAGTCCTCTCCAGTCATACACGTCGCATGTATCCAGTATGTTGGCGAAGATGTCGCTGACACTCTCCAGTGCCGTGGGAGTGCGCCGGGAAGGATATCTCATCACGGCCGGAGCTGGAGGATCGGGCGGTACCGCCCAGATGCTGCAGTGGACGGCCTGTGCGAACTCCCTGACCCATGTCTCTGCGGGCAACTGCACCAGGAGCTGTGCATCCTCCGGGTTCTCAAGCGCAATGAGCACAATCTTTGAACAGGCGTGAATCACCACCGCAACAACGTCGAGCTTCAACACCGCCCCAAGAAAGCGTGCGACCTCAACCGCGTCGACGTGAGACTCCGTGTCCCAGCCGCGCAGCACCACCACACGGCCCGTGTAGTCCAGGGCCGTCATGAACGGCGGCAAGAGGCGCCGCTCCAGCTTGTTGGTCTCTCTGGCGGCGGCGGCAGCACCAAGGGGGAACAATGAGGAGTCGTAGAGGCCTAACCTCTGCACCGGCAAACGAGACGCCCTGGTGCTGGCTCTCTCTGTAGCCAAGGCCACGTCGGCCACAAGGACGCCGACGTTGTCCGGCCTCCGAATGATGATCGCGCTGGCAGGTGTCATGTCGAAACAGCTCCTCCATGGCGGCGTGGTACAAGCCGTACGCTCCTCCGGTGTCCGAGATCCTAGGGCCTCTGAGAAACAGGCAGCGGAAATGGAGGTCCATCTCCGAGTCCGCGCGTCTGTACTCGAGCGGGATCATAGACTGAAGCAGATGTGCGGTGGGCTGCAGCCTCGCGCTGCGATAGTCCAGCGCGTCCAAGATGTCCAGCCGTGTCATACCCGCACAACGCGCCTGCAAATTCAGTATCCACAACTGATCATCCACAAGCCTGATGGAAACACAGCCAACTCTAGCTTTAGGATGGAAAGAAGAGCGAAAGTACACTCACCGGCGTCCAAGTGCAGAAGTGGACCTCGAGAGCAGCGGCTGCTGCGGCTGCTGCAACGGCGTGGGGATCATCATTCCGAAGAACCACCAGTCCTACGCGATCGCCGAACTCGGCGTCACGAACGAGGACTGCCGCTGCGGCCTCGCCGAGCAAGTTGAATGCCATCAGCAGGTCCCTCGGACTGGTCATCGTCGCCACGCCCTCGATCACCAGTGCTCGATCCAGGAAGTAGGGGCTCTCCACGACCGATGGATAGACATGGGACAACGCTTCGATGAGATCCTGGAGATGTCGGAATCCACGCTGTCGGTTCCTTCGATTCAGTTCAATTGCCTGCGCGTTGACGCAAACACGTTAGTAGGGGAAAAGCATGGATACAAACGAGACTGCAAGTTGCGCAGGATGGCAGAGATTGCAAGACGGAACTGAACGCATCAACAAGCAGAGGAAGCGCGAGGCAAAGAAACAGAGTGGCCGCAAAAACGACCAGGTCACGACGGCCTCCGGCAGACGCGAGATGGGCAAGAAACGAAGCGCGGCGGCTGGAATCAATAGCAAGAAACGAAACGCGGCGGCAGGAGCCAAGCGCAAGAACCCAACGCGGCGGTTTCCTCCTTTGCCTCGAAAGCACGGGCACCGCGAGTGCCCACACAGAACCGCGAGCGCTCCTCTCGGCAGCGGCAAAGAAAACAGCTGCCAGCGAAAAAGAACGCGATCGCAAGCGCGGCGGCGGCAAAGCAAACAGCGACAGGCTGAAAAGAACGCAACCGCAACCCGCGGCGGCGGAGCAAGACTGCGGCGAGCGCAAGTGCAAAGCGAATGCAAGAAACACGAGAAACATCGGCGAGCGGAAAGAAACCCAATGTCGCAAGCGCGGCGGTGCTCCGGACCTACCCAAGAAACCCTAACCGTCGCCGCGGGCTCCGCCTGCGCGGCGGCGGAGCAGAACGACTGCGAGCGTAAGAGCAGCAAGAACCAAGAAACGTGGCTCCAAGATTCCGTGGCAAGATCGAGGAAACAAAGCTCCAAGAACGCGGCGCAAGCACGAAGAATGGCTCGGAAACCGTACCTGGACGACACTAGTGTACATCGGCGGCGCGGGCTCCGCCTCCGCGGCGGCGGAGCAGGAAGCGGCGGAGTCGAAGACGACGACGCCCGCACGCCCGCCGATCCTGTCGAAGATGACGCGCGCGCCCGTAATGCCTCCGAACTCGGAGAAGCGCCGCGTCAGGTTCTCGCTGGTGGAGCCGACCCCCAACCCCTCGACGACGAGGACCCGCGGGAGGAACTCGGGGTAGCCGGCGACGTCGGGGTAGAGCTCACCGAGCTCCGCCGCGACGACGATCGAGGTAAGCATGGTGAGGGATGGGGAGGATGGCGAATGGAGTTGCGAGAGGAGCGAATCGGTCGAGTTTTCTGGTGGCCGAAGAGGTTTGAAGGGGAACAGGGGAGGCGGGGCGGGGGAGGAAGAGGACGGTGGGGGGCGCCAGGTACTTATGTAGCGGACGGCCTTCAGGTGTTACCTGTTGTCCACCATACATTTTTTATTAAGATCCCTGAAGTACTTGACTTATCATTTCGGCTCCTTCCGTGTGTTTTCGTGGTCACATCATTTGCTTGTTTAGAATCACATCAACAAAACGGCAGCACGTGAAGCATATCTATTTTTTTTCCGATTACACAATATAACTTAGACATTCACAATGCACGTACACTCACACCTATGAACGGACATACGCAAACCCTATCTCTATGATCACATTGTGTTCACATCTGCATCAGCACTTTGAGAAAGGAAAAAGGCTAATCCTCCTGAGCATATGTGCAAACCCATTATTTACCAACGTCACACAAGAAACTGAACACTACGTATATTTGACTGAGAAACTTAACACCATGTTGCAGGCAGGAAATATGCTTATATGCATGACAATAAGAAAAAGCACGTCATGGACCAGTAAAGACTGAAAAATTGCGCACCTCACAGATACGATTTGATAACTAAGGGAATTAAAACACTAATGAATTAAGACTAAGCACACTAGCACAGGGACTTCAGGAACCTTTGACTGAAGTATTATTTTTTACTCCAGGAGTAGAAGGCAAGGAGTAACCCGGATAGTATCCTATGCATGGCTAAGCTTACTCAGAAAACCAAACACACCCTAGGTGACTACAGGTCCAGTAGGACACAGAAAAGAGAGAGGCTTTACAATGGTTAAAAGAAGGAGCTAGTACTAAAGTACCCGTCAATCCAAAACCAGTTCATGCGCCCTTTTTCCTACACTCATGGAACAATGCAGCATATATTAAATGAAGCAATGCTATCTTACATGCTTCTACCGTGCCCTGTTTGTTTCATTTCCAATGGGTGGCACTAAAAGCTGCTATTAATTGTTAAGTTTTCCAATTATGGGCTTTGGTCCCTCCAGTTTCTTCAAAAAGAAAAAGTTTTCCGACGGTTGGTAGCTCAAAAGCTGCTAGCTCTCCACAATATGAACTCATTCCACATGTCAATGAAGTAGTAGCCATAGAGTAGCAGAAGAATTATTGTCACACATCCATAATTATCATGTGATCTGTTCTTTATTATTATTATTATTATTATTATTATTATTAAAAGGTACAATAGGAATCCAAATTTAGTTAGTTGAAGAATATTATGAAGTCAGTTTCATGCAGCATTACAAGAATCAAACATAATAGTAACAATTATCTAAACACAATGAGTTTACATGGGAAGACACCTGTGCTGCCAAAGAAAAATGTAATGCTAGCATTGCGCATAAATGCAAACTGTCGACAGTTACAGGCATGTAGTATGAATTAGCAGTATAAAAAATGATTCAGCGTGCATCTCCAGTGTCTAATCATGATGCAGCTCATTGTTGACGCAAAGGTCAAATGCAGCCAGCACTGCAGAGACAATGTCAGGTGCTTACTGCTTAGGCATGGAGCTAGTTGTGAATATGTCATTCTAATGAAGCCAATTTAGTGAAGCTGAGAAGATCCAACAATACAGACCGATATGCTTGCTAAATGTGAGTTTTAAAATATTCACAAAAGTGGCTACAAATAGAATCACCATGGTAGCTACAAAAGTAATTAGTCCTACACAGACCGCGTTTATTCCTGGTCGAAATATCATGGAGGGAGTGATTGTTTTACATGAAACAATTCATGAACTACATAGGAAGAAACAAAGTGGTGTAATTTTTAAAATAGATTTTGAAAAGCATATGACAAGGTGAAATGGTCATTTGTGCAGCAAACTCTAAGAATGAAAGGATTTTCTAGTCAGTGGATAAAATGGATTAATGCTTTTACTCAAGGAGGTCACATGGGCATTAAATAAATGATCAAGTTGGGCAGAACTTTCAAACCTTTAAGGTTTAAGACAGGGTGATCCCCTATCTCCCATATTGTTCAATATTGTAGTAGATATGCTTGCTATCCTTATAAATAGAGCAAGGGAGGAGGGACAAGTTGTGGGGTTGGTTCCTCACTTGGTTGATGGTGGCTTATCGATACTACAATATGCGAACGATACAATTATATTCATGGACCATGACTTTGAAAAGGCCACAAATATGAAACTATTGTTGTGCGCCTTTGAACAGTTGTCCGGCCTTAAGATAAATTTCCATAAGAGTGAGGTGTTTTGCTTTGGCCAAGCTAAGGACCATGAAGCACAATACTCTCAACTTTTTGGGTGTCAGATGGGATCTTACCCATTTAGATATTTGGGGATTCCAATGCATTTCATGAAATTAAGTAATAGTGATTGGAAAGTTATTGAGGAAAAGTTTGAGAAGAAGCTAAGTAGCTGGAAAGGCAAACTTATGTCAGTTGGTGGCCGTTTGGTTCTAATTAATTCTGTGTTAACCAGTCTTGCCATGTTTATGTTGTCCTTTTTTGAAGTTCCTAAGGGAGTTCTTGAAAAATTGGATTACTATAGATCGAGGTTTTTTTGGCAAGGGGAAGGTCACAAAAAGAAATATAGATTTGCTAGATGGAGCATCTTATGCCAACCTAAAGAATTAGGAGGGTTAGGAGTTCAGAATATTGAAGTGCAAAATCAATGCTTACTGAGTAAATGGCTCTTCAAACTCATTAATGAGGATGGTGTATGGCAAGATATGCTTAGAAAGAAGTACCTCCAGAATCAAACTTTGACACAGGTGGAGAGAAAACCTGGGGATTCACATTTCTGGGCGGGATTGATGAAAGTAAAACATACCTTCTTAAATCTAGGTAGCTTTGTTTTAAACAATGGCCAACAACTTAGATTTTGGGAAGACAAGTGGATAGGTAATTTTACTTTACATGAACAGTACCTGTCTTTATTTAACATTGTTCGAAAGAAGCATGCAACGGTTGCCTCTGTTTTTAGTACATGTCCTCTCAATATCTCTTTTAGAAGAATCTTGGTTGGTCACAAATTAATTCTTTGGCATAACCTTGTGTCCAGAATTGCACATGTCCAACTTTCACATACTGAAGATGTGTTTAGGTGGAATTTAACTCCAACAGGTCTTTTCAATGTGCAATCTATGTATAAGGCCCTCTTGAACAATGGTAATGTAATCCATAATAAGAACATTTGGAAAATGAAAGCACCACTCAAGATTAAGATTTTTATGTGGTACTTGCAGAAAGGCGTAGTCTTAATCAAAGACAATTTAGCTAGACGTGATTGACATGGTAATAAGAAATGTTGTTTTTGTTCAAAAGATGAAACTATTCAACACTTATTTATTGAATGCCACTATGCTAGATTTATTTGGAGACTTCTTTACTTTTGTTTCAATTTACAACCACCTTATAACATTGCTCATATGTTTGGAGGCTGGTTGTTTGGTATAGGTGCTAAACTCAAAAAACAACTACTTGTAGGTGTTGCAGCGCTATGCTGGGCTATCTGGCTAAGTAGAAATAATATTGTTTTTGACAAGTCACCTATGAAAACTTATATGCAGGTACTATTCAGGGGGACTCACTGGTTGCGGTTTTGGTCACAACTGCAAAAGAAGGTTGAAGACGTGGAGATCATGAGAGATGCTTGCCCGCGCCTCGAGGTGTTGGCTATGGAAATCTACGCACACCATGGATGGAGTTTTAGTAATAGACTGTTATAATAATTCGAGACATCCATACTTTTTGTTCTTTTATGTGTGCGTTTTATTATCTCAAGTTGGGCAGACGGAAGTGCTGCTAAATTGTAATAAGACGGCTGTACCTCCTAGTGAGGCCAAGGCCGGGATGTTTTTTTTCCCATTATCTAAAAAAATGAAGCCAATTTTTTCCCCGACGTGTGTATCAGAAAGAAAAGGTTGAAACGAAAGGCCAATTTGTTACCCTCAGTCTAGTTTTTAGCTCCCCCACAAGTTCATTACTTACCGAATAACCAAAGTCACCCTTGTTCCAATCGAAATCGAGATGGACCGATTCCTGGATTTCCTATCTTAGCATCAAAAGCTTGATTCTCAAATTTGATCACCCATTTCCATATGCCTGGCTGAATTCCTAAGCCAGTTATAGCACCATTTTCCGATTATTACAGAAAACGGCATCAGTACAGGCACGACCGCACGAAGCCATGTTCTTGTCCTTTTGTTGAATCTAGTATAAACTACAAAAATCTAGCATAAACTGATCCAAGCGGCCACGTATGGCCACCTTTAGATGACAAAGAGATAGCATACGTAACGAGCGAGTAACGCCGCCCCGGCCCGGTCATTCATAGGCAGGCGTTGGAGGTAGAGCGCTGAAGCCTACAACTTGTTGTGAGCACTCCCCACCGCGGCGCATTCCCTCCCCTTCCTCCTCCATGGTCACCGAGATCGAGCTCCTTGATGTGGAAGACCAGGCCACCTTGAGTTGAGAGACCGCCGCCCGTGAGTCGACGAGGAAAGCGTGTGGCGGGATATCCACCGTAGCGAAGGTGAGGCCGGACGCCAGGAGTTGGAGGGTGTTCGTCGGCGAACGGGGACAGGAGAGATGTTCCGATGAAGTGGCATGGCGTTTTCGCGCGGCCAGGGCCCCGGCGTGGTGGGCTGTGAAAGCCCTTGAGGAATGAATCTATAAATTTTGGGCTTCGTGGGCTGGAGATTTTTGTGCAACCCGTGTTGCAGCCTTGGAGGAATTTCGGCCGGGCCAGAGGTGCGACTGCGGATCGGATTTCGTGGTAGGCCGGCCTCAAAAGTGTCACGAGCGCCGCCCCGCGCGTTCCACGGCTGCATCTTATCGCCGCCAGGCACGAACGAAGCCGCTGCCCGCTGCACCCGGAAGGGCGCCGCCACATGGTGAGCCTGGCAAACCTGCGCCGCCTGTACGGATACGTTGTCGAGAGGGCGATCTACTGGCCTCCGTCGCCGGCCTTCTCTCCGGCGACCCGTCCTGCTGGGCCTGACCCTGAACCTCGCGCTCTGGCGGCGGGCCGGCGACGTGCGCGCCGATCTGGCGACATCGAGGCGGTTGCTCACTGCGAATCTGCGATCGCGTGAGCAACCCGGTGACCATCTTCAGGACCGCCGAAAGCGCCGCGGTTGCGATCCATAGAGGCTGGCGGAGACGCCGATCGGGCTGTACATGCCGCGCGACGAGGGTGGTGGCGCCAGGGACGGGGACATGACACGCAGCCGGTGGAGCGTGTCGAGGCCAGTGATCGTGTTCCTGGACTAGCCGGAAGAGGGGCCTCGAGCCCTCGAGGGCGTCTGGAGGACGGCGCGACACGACATCTTTCTCCCAGAGTCCCAGGGCCTGCTCGGCCGGTGCGGCACACCCACTTGAAACAAATATTTAGTCCTGGCCTACATATACAATCACTTTGCATTTCACTGTATTCCTCGTAAAACTGCTTATGTAGCGGAGGGACAGAACAAAATCCGAGTGCCGCACCACCGCGCCACCGTTATACTCTGCAGATCCGCGAGCAGCTAGAACGAAATCAGGTTACGGCGCGACATCACTTTCTGCCTGCGACTCGGGAGCCTCATGACTGTGCTCGCAGAGGCATTGGCGCTGCCGTTCTGCCGCGCCGCGCGACGGCACCGACCAGCACGCCGCCGCGCGCGTTCGGGGTTCAAGGGGTCGCCTCGCCGCTGGTCCTGCAGGACACGCAGCAACTGGTCATTGCGTCCGCAGTAAAATTGGCACCTGGGTTTGCGCTAGCCACGAGCTCGATGCCGCCAATCCAAACATGCGTGACCAACGAGAGCAAGCACAGTATGCAGTTTGCCAGTTTATGTGTATGCATTTTTTTCTCCTCCGAACACACACGAGGTTATCTTTATGAACAACAGGTAAACATGTCACCGAAATCGAGATGAAATGAGGCCAAAGTTTAGGACAACCGAGGTAGGGTGGGGGCAGAGGCTGACTGTGGAAATGACCCGGGTCTTTGCATAGGATCCTATACTTTCGGCTCTGACAGACGGACGTAAAGTGCTGAACTCAAAAGAGCAGCATGCTCAGCTCAGATTCAGGCCCCAAAAGTGCAGACGCACCAAGTGCACATGCACCCCAGTATGTGGGACGACCGCCATTGATACAATGATACTGCCCTATCCAAAGCCACTTTGCAATTAGAGTGGCGACACTTGGCCTTTTACCAAGCTGACGCTGCTTTGGATGAGCCTTTGCCCTCGGGGTTCCTTAATTTCTCCTTGGCCTCAATGTACGCGAATACGATTGGGTTCAGGAAGAAAAAAGAGGCGTATACGATGCCCACAATTGCCGATGTTTAGGTTTCATTCAAGAATTCGGACGTGCATATTGGTCGCTTCTTGGCCGCTGTTTTATATGGGCTCCTGCTCAAACAACAATGACAGTGATCACGGCACTGACAATGACAGTGATGGTGACGGTGCAGTTTTTTCTGCGTTACTGCTGCATTAGCCGTTGGAGCAGATCACCTTTTGAAACGAGCTTCTTGAAACTAGGACAAATGGATAGGAAGTCGCGATCACTCACGTAAGATAGTGGAGCAACCATGACTTTCACTAATTGCTATACCAGTTAATTAGGTTGCCCAACTCCAAATGCTTGCTAGTAGTTCAAACACTAGCTTGAAATACGCTTTTTCGCGCTCAAATTCTCAGGGCCACGTTTTTCAAACCACGGTGTAAAAAGTTGCACGCGGTAGTGCACAGGACAGGTGTATGGTGATACGGCAATCGTGAGATATCTTACGGCTTTATTTTATTTTTCTGTACTAAGTACTGCTGAATCTCTTGAAGAAAGCTGCTCGTCCGTCTTCTGAGATTATTCTTAGGGCTTCAGAGTTCAGAGTACTTTTGGATTTAAATATTGGAAAATCAAGTGACTTCATCATATGTTAATTCTTAAATCGAATGCAGACAATGGTACGCTCAGGTAAAGTCTAAAAAGAGAGAGGTTAGTTAGACACATGTACATGGCTAAAACGGATTTAAGACAAACGTCAAAGGTATAGGCAGAAATGGAAAGAAAGGTAGTACAAAAAAAAAACGGATTTCAAATTTTCAAACAAGGCAAGTGTGCGCGCTAAGTTGAATCAGTTTCACAAGATTCTTATGCTTGGCATCACCTTTCAGCACCTTCAAGTATCAAACGTAGCATCAGGGAGCGTGGCACCATAAACCGAGTCACACGAGGTCACCTCTCCCCTATGACGTGAAGCATGCAGCAACTCATGAATCCAATTCACCAAGTGTGATTCGAAACAAAATGGAGAAGCATGCCAACTTTGTCGTGTCATCTGCGAAAACTGTCGTTGGAATATGTACGGTAGAACAAGTGACGTGTGCTAAACTGTCCTTAGGTTTATTTTGCCTTCAAATTTGGGTTAGAGAGCCTAATCTGCCGAACAACTAGTCACAAACACGTGTGCAATCGAAGATCATTTGCACCCATGGAATCGATTCAAAATGACAGCAAGTGAAGTGTGAACATCGGCGATGGGAAACCAAGAATTTGACAACGTGTTATTCCTAAGCCAGTTACTACTTTAAAACTCTGATGATAGATGGGAACTGGTTCCTGAATTTGAATCATGCAATTCAGCAAAAAATTGAATTATGTCCAAAACTGGGGGGAGCAATGGGTTCTCACAGTCTCACTTCTCAAACCGTGTACTTGCCCTGCACGTGTTTCGGTCACGAGCCGGCACACCCGAAGTCTTCTCACTCTACAGTCACACGCCCTCTGCAGCAGTCAGTCCACACGCCAGCCTGGCCCGACGGGCCGTGGGCCCAGTCCCCAACAGGACACTTTCCCTTCCACGGCACCGTCCACCTTTAAAAACACGCCACACTCCCAGAAAAATTCCCTCTTTCCCGTTCGTCATCCTCACGTTTCTTCTCCGTTGGCTGCTTGCTCCGGACCACCAGTTCAAAATTTTCCTCCATTGCCGCCCAAACCCCGGAACCCTAGCCGCCGTCCCCGCCTCGCGCTCCGGCCGGCCGGGCTCGCCAGTCGCCGTCGCGCGGGCGGAACATGCGGGATCTCGGACCATGGCGACCGGGCCCGATCTGAGCTCCTCGTCCTCCTCCGCCGCTGCCGCCGTCCCTGACGCCGTGCCGGCAGCGGCGGCTGCGAAGAAGGACCGCCACATCGTCAGTTGGAGCGCCGAGGTGCGTGCGGGTCGTGTTCCGGTGCCCGTGAGCGCTTCGCTATTTGCAAAATTTTGTGCGTGTGTGGCTTTCTCCGCAATTTTGCTGCCTCGGGTCCGGGGTTGGACTCATGTATAGCAATTATTGCGTTTCTTTTCCTTTGAGAAAGAAGTGCTTTTTGACGTTTGGCACTTGGCAGTAGCATCTCGGACAGAATCGGGTTTTGAACTTGAAGACGTTTTGTTGTCACTGACCACCGTGATGTGTGTTCAGTACGAATCCTACCTAACTTTATCTGGTCTTGTAAGGAAAAACTGTTTTGAATTTTGTGTATTTTTGTTTCCTATTTATCCTCTTGATGACTCTTGAGGCTACTCTGGAGGGCCTGGACTGTGTCTGCGATTTGCACTGAACTGTTTCCTGATGCCTTGTGCCTTTCTGACTGCAGGAGGATGGTGTGCTTCGTTCTCAAATTGCCATTCATGGCACCGATAAGTATGCATCGTTTGCTCCACTCATCTGGTCATACCAAGCTATTGACTTGTGACTACAGTTGCTGATATTGCCTCTGCGCCTTTTATTTTACTTCTTTTCTTTCCATAGCTGGACCTTGATAGCAGCACAATTCAAGGACAAGACGGCCAGACAGTGCAGGCGAAGGTGTGCACCACCTTCCTTCTTAAAGAGGAGAGATTTCTGATATTGTTTGGGTGTTGTTTTGATTCGATTTCTCTGCTGGGTTGCTTCTGCAGATGGTACAACTATTTGAACTCTGAGTGCAAGAAAGGCGGATGGTCCCGGGAAGAGGACATGCTGTTGTGTGAGGTGAGATCTTCTCGTAGGAGCTTAATCCAAACAGTTATTTTACTTGAAACTGGAAACTGTTGCATCAACGTTCTATTTTCCACAGAATTTGTATGTCAGACCAATCACCAATGGTTTTTGGAACTTATGCGATGGTTACTTTACTTCACTAGTGAGTGTAAGCCGAAGAACAGATAACCTGTGAAGTTGAGTTATAAATTAGAGTTTATATCCCCCCCTTCCGTGCAGCACAAGTTCAGATTAAGAATGGGATGGTGTTGTGCTTTACCAGGACATAATGAATAATTTGCTCTTTTGAAAATATTAGGAGCCTAGAAGGGATCATGGCTTTGTTTAAGATTGCTTAGTAGTATCATTTATAGATTGTAGTGTCATTTCTAAGCAGCTTGTATTGTAAACATAATGTGGAAATAAGAAAACGTTGCTTTGCTTTCGTCTTCATAGCCTTTTGTTCTTGCTGTATATTCTTAGCTACTTATAACTGTTATACAGGCTCAAAAGGTTCTTGGGAACAGGTGGACTGAAATCGCTAAGGTTGTCTCAGGAAGGTGGGGTTTTCATTTTAGTGTAATGTTTTCTGCAAGGTGCAAAGAATGATAAAGAATTAGAACATGAATTAATATAGAGATATACTCATGTATTTTGTTACGTTCAACAGGACCGATAATGCAGTGAAGAATCGGTTTTCTACTCTATGCAAAAGGAGGGCCAAGGATGAGGAATCATACCCAGAAAGTGGCACACCCTGTTCCAATGCAAATGCAAAGAGAGTGTTGACACAAATCCGATGCCTCACACCTGGCTCAGCTGAATCCTCAATGCCAATTAAGCTGATAAGGTATACATAATATCAGAAAAACCAGTTATATGCTAAGCATCTTAATGACTAGCCATCTTTAACATTTTTCTTTTTGGGTGTTCTGCTATGTTGTCTTGCAGTTCTGATTTGAAGGAGAACATCGTACCAAATATGAGGTTATTTGGACAAGAAAAGAGTGCACAAGATGCTCGTCAACCTCTTGCAATCATTTCCTCGAGCAATAAAGATAATGTGAAAATAGTGGAAACCAAAAATCTTGCTGCTAAAACTGTGCCAAAACAATTAATTGGTATGGGAAAGAATTGTGAATCTGTCCCCTCTGGCTTCTGAACATTTTATTTTATTTTGATACATGTTCATTATTTCAGGTGAAAAGCGTGAGGGTAGTTTTCTGAACAAGGATGATCCAAAAGTTGCTACACTATTGCAGCAAGCTGACTTGCTTTCCTCCCTTGCGGTGAAAATCAAAACTGAGAATACAAGCCAAAGCATGGATGAAGCCTGGCAGGTATGTCAACAGCAATGTGATGTTACAACGTTTTGAACACAGAAGGTCCTGGTAATACACAAACAGTTTTATACTTGGGTTTCCGCAGCAACTGCAGCATCATTTGGTCAAAAAAGATGACAGTGAAATGTCAGAAAGTAGCATGTCTGGAATGGCTTCACTCTTAGACGAGCTTGATGATTTAATTGTCGACCCCTATGAGAACAAAGAGGAAGATGAACATAAGGAAAGGTAAATGGTCATCAATGATTCATCCTTTTGCTAAATATATGTTTCTTCAGTTGCTGATCTGTTGCCATTCCATTGAACAGAGAGCAGAATGGACCAATTAATGAGCATGATAAACACTGTAATGATTCTTCACAAGGTAGCAAGGAAGTAACATCAAACATGGCTTCCGATGAGAAGATGGATGATTGCCCAATAGATCTGATCAAAGAACACAATAATCTTTCTACAAACACACTTTCCGGAAACATGGAACCTTGCCCAGGTAACCTGCTATCGATCATGACTTTGGTAGATTAAGCTCTAAAAAAAACTACCCATGCAGATTTTGTTTCATACGCATTGATGAAAATTCACTGAAACACTTGAATTAAAACAGGTACAGAAATACCAGCATCTGAAAAATTGAGTGAGGTTGCTGAAGATAGCATGCTTCATTGCATGGAATCAACTCCTCCTGTTGTAACAGATTTTGATGATTTAATTGTGGACCCCTATGAGGGCGAAGAGGAAGATGAACAAAAGTTAAGGTAAACATGAATAGTTGGTTATCTGTTTGGCTGAATCAATTGCTTCAGTCGTTGATGCATCATCACTCGAAATTTTGACTGAACAGGGAGGAGAGCGAACAGATTGATGTGCATGATGAGCACTCTAAGGGTTCTTCACAAACTAGCATGGAGCTAACACCAGATATGGCCCCTGTTCTAAATATGGAAGATTGCCCAGTAGATAACTGCAGAGAAGATAACAGTCTTTGTATAAGCATACTTTCTGGAACTATCGAATCTTGCCCAGGTAACCTATGCTATTGATCATAGACTAGGGAGAATCTGTTTCATCCACACTAAACAAAATTCACTGAAACTCTTGACGCTAATACAGATGCAGAGCATCCAGCATCTGAATATATGTGCGAGGTTGCTGAAGGTAGCATGCTTCAAAGGGAATCTGCCTCTCCTGTTCAAACAAATTCTCAGAGTAAAGAATGTGCAGAAATACCTGTACCAGAGAACCATAGCGAGGTTGCTGAAGATAGCAGGCTCCAAGGTATTGAGATTAGCTCCCCTACCCATATGGTTCTCCAAGCAAAAGCTGGTGCATTCATGTCTCCTAAGTGTGGCGAGGTTGGGAAGGATAGTAAGCTTCCATCCATGGAGTTCACGTCTCCTGCTCACACTGTTCCAACATTCCAGCCTTACGAAGCAGACATGCCTACTCCAAAATTTACTGCTAGTGTAAGCTTTTCCGCGACCTGTTCTTGAGATTCATATTTCGGGGAAAACAATTTACCTGAATCAATAAGTGTTAAATGCCCTGTAGAATTTGCTCACATTCTTTTTTCTAAATTTTTCCAGGAGAGAAATTTTTTGCTTTCTGTACTGGAGTTGACCTCACCTGGGTCGAAGCCTGAAACTTCTCAGCAGCCTTCTTGCAAAAGAGCTCTTCTTAATAGCCTTTGACATGAACTGCTTGGAATTCAAGACCAAATGAATGCTCCTCAGCATTAACAATTTGGCTGCCCTGTATTGGTTCTTCCGTCATACTCCTGTCTGCATAAAGTGTGCCGACCTCATTTCTGGTCAAGTTCACATGAGATCTCAAATGTTTTCTCTAGGGTCTCATAGTTTGGTTTGTTTTTTGTGTGTATATATTGCATTGGAGGTGTTGCAGTAGCATACAAAAGTTGAAGTGAGGGTAGTCTAAGAGTTTACAGCCTGTATTCAAAGTATAGAATAAGTAATATTCGTTGTGTAATTAACCCTTGTAATAGTTCTTTGGGGTACAAGATATATTGGATTGGTGTGCAGTGTGATGTATGCCTGTCTTTTGTTGAGCTTGTTCGAACGAACACCATACAGTGAATGACTCCAGTTTTTTGTACTAATACTGCTCTGTTGTGCTTAATTAACTGTTCCGTACCTAAAGCCTTGCATCTGGTGATGGGATATGTTAACAAGGCTTCCTGACACACACTGATAGTTTGAATACTCGACAAATTGATAGTCTACCTTTTTGAATGAGGAAAATAGCAAGAAGATGAATTCCAAAAGGAGGATGTACCCATTCATTCATCCGTATAACAATGAGCGCTATAAAGGGGGAAAATTTATATGCTACAGAAAGGAAGTAATGAGAGAACAAAAGGAATGATGGAGATTCAAGCCCAGGCTCGCTTCTTTGGGATAAGATCGAGCGTCTTGACTTGATCAATCCTGGCCGCGATGATGTAGTCATTGACGGTAAGGCCGCCGGCGGAGGGCGTGGAGAGCTCCGCCCTCACCTGGTTGGGCGACTCGAAGAGGAGTTCGGCCGGCGGGTGGTCAGCGCCGTCGAGCGCGGCATTGATCCTGGCGACGAGCTCCTGCCCACAAGCCTCGTCGCGCACCTTCCAGGTGCACTGCAGCCGCGCTGGCTTCTCCTCGCCCTCGTCGAGGAGCAGCCTCCACCCGACGACCTTGTGGAGGAGCCTCCGCGCGTCGTCGACGGCGAGCGGCGCCGGGTCCGTCTCCAGCGGGAGGCGCGCGAGCGACAGCACGGAGAGCGTCGGGATGAGGATGCGGTGGAGCGTGTCCGTGTCGCCCAGCGTCTTCTCCGCGAAGTTGCTCTCGATCTCGGCCGGGAACGGGTCCCGCGCGCCGAAGTCGCCGAGCATGTCCGCCATCGCTACCACGCCGCGCATCCTCCGACGGCTCCGAACACTGCTTATCCTAGCCGTTGCCGCCGGCGCTGGAGCCGGAGGACGAGCGAAGCTTGTGCTGCTGCTGCCGCCGCTGACGACGGCGGCAACGTGCGTCGATAGGGAGAGCAAGAGCGCCATCGGCCGGCTCCCTCTAGCTCGCAGCGGAAATGGATGGAAGGCTGGAAACAGCGAGTGAGACGATCGGGGGGATGATGCTGACAAGGACGGACGCCCTTTTGAACACTCTCGTGCTGATGCTTCCGTGCGAACGAGGAAGGCTGGAGAAGCCCAACGAGCCTATCGAACGTAACGAGCCCAGGTAACGGTCAAGCCCCAGTAATCCAAGGAGGAGAGCACGTGTACTTAATTTGGCCCAGTTAAGTTTCAGGCCCAACTAAACGGAATCCGAGGAGGGCTAGGGCCACGTGTACTTTTTCTAACCTGGCCCGCCTCCCTTTCCTTCGTATCCGCCTCGCTTCGTCCTCACTTCCCGCCCGTCCGAAGCGAACGCCAATGGCAGCGTAACTTCCAGGGCGAGCGCGGCGGAGCGGACCGTGGACAGCTTCCGCCGATGCAGGGTGAGCACCGATCTCATGTCGCCATTTCGAATCTCTTTGGTAGTTCGTACTCCAGTTTTTCCGCATTTTTCATTTTTTATTTGTTTTTTATGCCGAAAACTAGCAGAGCTCGCCTTCTTGTCGATGTGCTAATACCGAGGTTCTTCTCAAGGAAGATCTTTCCATTTCGATTTCCTGGTGTAGGAGAGATCCGGGTGGCTCGTGCTTGATCTGTTGCTGATCTTTTTCCCTTGGATTCTTTTGATTTTATTGTTTCCGTTTAGATCTGTCAGTTCCTGCTGTACTGTTCAAGGGTTCGGATTCCACGAACTGTTTGCTTGCGTCGGATTAGGTTGTGTGATCCGGCTAGCGCCATTTCGCAGCTCATTTCTTCAATTGATAGCTAGTATCTTTTAGATTTCAGGATTTTATTTGATTTTCCAACTCATACTCAAATGAAACGTACCCGTATGATTCTTTCTGCTCATGAGAGCCCGGAGCCCCGGACTAATCGTGAGTCCGCAACCGCCGCCTCGTTGGTCGCGTGCGGCTTCCCGAGATTTTTTTAAAAAAAAGCTGGGATTTTTTCCCCGATTCGAAATAATCCCCAAATTTCGGAGCAGCCCTAATTTCCGGTTCAAATTTCAAATCACCTCCTCCGCGAATCTCTCGCTTTCCCAAATCTCGGCGTCCCCCGTTGCAGTTAACCCCCCCCCCTTTGCCGTGGTGCGCCGCGCAGGAGGCGGCCTGGGCGACAGCTACGGGCGCGCCGCGATGGATTTCGAGTTCGTCCCCGCGACCCCCGACAGCAGGTGGGCGGGCGAGACGGCGGCGCGGCGGCGGCAGCAGCGCCGCTTCTCTTCGCCGTCGCTGCGAACCTACCTCACGCCGGCTTTCGATGCCGCAGCAGGCGGGGACGGCGGGGTGACCGGTCACTCCTCGTCTTCGTCGTCGGGCGGGCTGGACCTCGGCTTCGACGCCTCCCTCCTCCGCTACCGCCGCGCCTGCTTCGCCGCGACCGCGGACCTGGACAGCCGCGTCCTGCTCTACTCTCCGCAGTCGGCTCCGCCGCCGCCGCAGCTGCCGCAATCGAGGATGGCGTATCCAGTGGCGGACGAAGGGATCTGGGGACCTGGTGGCTACCACTACGGCTCCAAACAGGAGGTAATTGTGCTGCTTTCCAGATCTAATTTCACTGACATGTTGGTCCGGTCTGTCATTAGCATAAGTACCTAGCTGATGTGTTAGAGGAGTAAATGGTTTCCGATTTGTGATACTAGTTGGTCTATTGGTTTGGTTAATATAGTAGCTGCATGATTCAATGCTTTCCACCTTTGTTAGTCAAATAGTAAAGGAAATGATGGCTGTTTCCCAAAAAAAAATGAGAATGTGCTTGAAGTTATCTCCTTTGAACACTGTTGTGGGATTGTGCAATGATGAATCTTGTTTCTGTATATGTAACCGTGCCTGAAGATAAACCTCATTGTTTTTATTTGGCATTAGAGATCATAGATATATATTGAATTTTTCTAGTGTAACTTGCCAACCACATTTCTGTGCACTTTGCCGGCATGCCATTGATTTTTGTTAACGCCTCAAAAAACATTTGCTTGTAGATAAACCCCATTTGTTTCAGCATAGCAGTAAATTATGTGGTTCATTATTTTTCCTTGTAAATCTTGTTTCAACATTTGCTAGATAAACCCCATTTTTTCTCTGCTATTGACATTGTGTTCTAGCTCAGGCAATAACTGGTCCAATACCATTTACTGATCGCTACAAGTTCTAGCCACGCATGACTTTCCAACATGATTTTCCTTGTATGTATTGTGTGTTCTTCTGAAAGTACTTCTAAGAACTCGTTCCATCATGTTTAGTTTTGGAGTATTAACTTGAGTGCATTATTGCTTATCATTCTTAGTAACCAGAGAATTTTTTTTCTCTTATACAAAGAGGTAGTGAGAGTTGATGATTTATATTTGGTTCAGTTCCTGTGACAGAAAAGGAAAACATTTTTTGGCAGATGGTAGGCTTGTCATTTTAATGTTATATTGTGGCAAATAGCGGATCAAGTTCTTGTCATTTGGGCCCAGCATGCTATTTTAGTGTTATTATATGGTAGACATGTCTTTCATGTTACATGGAAAGGATTTCTGGATTTCTATTTTCACAACACGCTGGATCTTCCTCAATGTGACAAACCTAGCTCAGCATGCTATTTTTACATCTCCAGATGTGCTTAGCTTCATTCTTTTGCATGAATTTTCTTGTTCTCTGGTTAGCATGTTTATTCAGCATCACTGTCAACCATGCATTTATAAACAATATTGGTGTAAAATGGTAAAATGGTCATATCATTGTTTTAGTTATCAAATTCGCCACCTTACGTTTACACTAACAGACCTTTGCCTGCTTCATATTGCATAGGCCGGCGGCAGGCTTACTGCTCAACCAGTTTTTCAGGACTTCGAAGGCATTTCTTTCATCTCTCCACGCCAAACAATCGCCGATCATCCTGCTGCAGCAAGAGGCGCCACCAACTCCATCAAACTACCTGCTGACCTCCAAGAAGGTGGTGTTGTCCCAGGAATGAAGGTCGACTTTTCGACACCGAAAGCTGAAGTTAAGGCGTTAACCGAACAGCCAGACCCAACCGAGGATATAGATAGTCCTATGATAACTAATGCTCTCTATGGTCACAGTGGTAGACGCAGGCTGCCCATTTTCAGGGATATCTGCCCGGAATGAGTAGAAGATCATCTAACATGGATGATCGACTCCTCTCGCCTGTATATTCTGTGTATCTCAACTGTGTCCATACTCCTCGTTTGTGGTAGGTTACACTCTTAAAATTGTGTAGGGGAGAATCTCTCTTCTCTTTCTCTTATTAAGGAAGTTATGCGATACTTAAAGCAATCCGGCAATTGCCCGTTTAGGTTGCCGTTGTTTGAAGGTAAACCCTGGTATGAAAGTGTCAGTTGGCAATTAAATTTTCCTTAATTTTCCCTTGATGTATGCCTGCGTGTGCATAGCAACTCTGGTTGCTCTGTTTGCACCTTTAAGAGATACAGTGGCCATTTCTTCGAGTCGTCTTGATACTTCACCTGCGTGTTTGCTGAATTGGCACTTGCAAATCAATCAGAATGTACAACTTGTCCTGGAATTTCGCTGCTGATTTATCCACTCTGTCAGCACAGCGACTGACTGACTGAATTTGCAAGCATCGTTCTGCATCGCGGCATGTTTACATCTCACATCAACGTACTAGTAGTACAGAAAAACACATTACAAACTTGCCAATACGCTGTCGCCTCGTGGTCGTGGTACGTCCTTGACAAATTTTACACGAACTAACAACAGAGTACACACCTCCCCTCCCGCAAAAAAGAAGCTTTTCGTTCAGAGGTCTCCATCTCGGCGCCGCGCCGATGGCGAGCGCGAGACCTTCCGCTTCACCTTCTCCGTGGCCCTCTCCACCGTCTCCTCCGTGGCCCGCGCCGCCGACTCCGCAGTGTGCTCCACCGCCTCCATGCCCATCTCCAGGCTCTTCTTCGCCGCCGCCTTCACCGACGGCGCCGGGCTCCCGGGCTCGCCGGGCCGGAGCCTGAAGCACGCCAGCTTGACCCACGCCCGGATCGCGTCGAGCCACCGCTCGTGCCCCGCGACGCCGATCGCCAGCTCCACCGGCTCGCGGGGGCCCTTGTCGTTGCGGCCGCTCGCCGGCGCATGCGGCGGCAGGAGGAGCAGCACCGCCGACGCCGCGAGGAGCAGGACAACGACGGCGACGGTGGCAGCGGCCATGCAGCTCGTCGTACGGCCCGCGTCGACGACGCCATCTTCTCTTCGTCTTGCCCCGCCCTTACTCTTGGCACCCGCCATGATGGTTGCACGAGAAAAGGAGCTCGAGATTGTGGGGTGGTGGCCATGGATCGGCCAGGAGTTTTCTTCGCGCGCCGGAGGACACGTCCTGCACACGTGGTGGGCATCGGAGCGCGGTCGCCGCGCGGCGCGTGTGCACGTGTCGTGGCACGTAGGCAGCTGCGTCTGCTTCTGCATGATGATATCAATGTACAAATCAAAAACAAAGGCAGCGGGCCCGTGTCGTACAGATAGCGTGGTGTTCGTTTAGCCCAGGAAATCACAGGGATAATGCTTGTTGGGTATGATTACACGCAGCACATCGACATGGTTTGGTTAACGAGATGTGTGCGTGGCCGAGGAGTTGATTGCACGCAACTGACGTGTGCCGGTCGAGTGCACGACGGGAGCTGAAGCTAACAGATGATTCCCACGCAAAAACGAGGACGAATCGCGTACGCGCGATTGTTCGCGACACACGAGCACCACGTAGGCACGCCATCCAGGCGATTCGAGGGCGCCGCGGCGCGGCGCCGTCAGACCATGAACCCTGACCTACCAGATCGATCTCGCCAGGCCGTTCGCGCAAGTCCAAGCGATCGTGGCGTGGGTGGGCCGGTCGTTCACCAAAACGTATTCATTCCTGCGACTGCGAGGATGGTCCTCTGTATTTGCCCTGCTGCTTACGCATTTAGAATTCGATGAATGGGAATCGACGAATGGTTCGGGGAAGCTTGGAGCTCCGTTCTCTGCGACGAGGCACCGAACATGACAGCAACCACGGGTGGTGTCTTCTACTGCTCTACAGTACAGTCAATGATGCTTACTATCGAGCTAATACGAGCTTTTTTAATGATCGCCAGGCTTGGATGCTACTGAAATGACAAAGGGGGAAGGTGCAGTAGTGCCGCGGCGGCCTCTCTGATTAGAAAACAGAGTTAGTGCGGTGATTAGGCTACCAGTCACCCGTAAACTAATGTCAGATCTCGAGTACCCGTTAATGTATTTCTTCACAAGAAAATTCTACTCCCTCCGTCCCTAAATATAGGGCTTTCTAGCATTTAAACACAAAAATAGTTAAGATAGTAAAAGACCACTATACCCCTTATTTTTAACTCAACCTATCCCTCTAACAACCCTCCTACCAACCACAAAGTTTGTCTTATCCTCAAAACGTCCTATATTTAGGAAAAAATTCAAACCCCGAAACGCTAATAAAAAGTGACGGAGGGAGTATACCGATGAACACAGTAGACAGAATAACAAGCCGTTGCAGCACCTTTTCACAAGAAACCAAGTACGGATGAACAGAGTGTACAAATTCAGGAATAATTCGGGCTCGTTGTGCCGCATGGCTCCGCTCGAATTCTGTGGGACAAAAAATACAGCAAAAGCACTGAAACTCGAATCAGAATCCAATGAAAGAGGAGTACGTCCTGGTACCTGTTTCCCAACCCACGATCCGAATCCAGCAGGACAGGAAACCTGCCGCCCCCACTAGCCGACCGTTAGTTCCAAACCCTCCTCATCCCGGCACGATAAAATGGCTCGCAGTCGCAGCCCCCAAGAAAAGAAAGGCACCCGGCCCGACCAAACCCCACGCTTGGCCGCGCAAAGCAAACGCCCAAGCACGCACGCACGCATCCCAATCTCCATTCCCCTGCTCTGCTCCCGCGCAGGCGCGGCGGCCCAAGAAACCGCCGTCCGTCGCCATGCCGCACCACCGCCGGCGCCACGACCACCGCCACCGAGTCGGCGAGGCGCCGGCCGACGAGGCCTCGTCCCCGCGTCCCTCGGCCGCCGGCTGCTACGCCTTCCTCCGCTCGGCCTCGACGCGCCACCACCGCTGCAGCGCGGGGGGAGGGTACCGCCGGCTGGAGTCGGCGGCGGCGGCGCTCAAGGGCGCGGACACGGACGCGGTGGCGGTGGTGAGGGTGGAGGTGGGCACGACGGCGGCCAAGGAGCGGAGCGTGTTCCACGTCGACCCCGCGGTGCTGGACGCCGGGCCGGTGCGCCGGCTGGTGGCGGCCGCGGGGAGGCGGCTCGCCGGCGGAGGGGTGGCGGTGGCCGTCGACGCCTTGCTGTTCGAGCACCTGCTGTGGCTGGCCACGACGGCCGGCGGCGAAGAAGGCGCTGATGATATGTCGGAGATTGTGGAGTTCTACTCGCAAGACGACGACGAGGAGGAGGACGGCCACCACCGGTTCTAGTGCTAAGTTAATCTCTCTAAATTCGCGTCATATAGTTATATAAGATCCTGCTAGTACTCTTAGCAATAACGAGATCGATCGAGTAAGGTGGTATGCTTGGCGGTGTGTAACTTATAAACTCAACGTACTGTGGTTCAAGAGACTACTGGCTAGTTACACGAGTATGTGTAAATCAAAACTGGGCTGGAGGGTTAACAGTGCTAATTACAGGATATAGTACACGAAAAGTGTTGAAATCCTAGATAAAGCAACGTTCTTCTTACTATAGTTGCAAGATTTTGGTTCTTTAGTTTCCAGTGAGCCATCATCAGCTAAAGAGTTTGGTGTGCAAACACCAATATAATCGAGAAGCTGCTGTGTGCGGCCGTTCTTGCCCGCACTCGTTTTCAAGCTTAGTTACTTCACTCATTCCTAGCGTTGACGTGCGTGCAAGTGCGATGTTACAACGAAGCGGACGGATGAGGCCGGGTTTTGCGCGATGGGTTCCCGGGAACAACTTCCGGCGAGCCGGACCCAGACGTGCCAACAACCGACACGACACGGCCAGCAGTTCAGCTAGTAGTAGCACACATATAGTCACCCACGGCCATCATGTGCTCAGTTGGTGTGCTATTTATTGGTGTGACAGCGGCCGGCGGACCATGCTCACAGTCACACGATTCATGGAAGGAACACGTCAGGAACTGATGACGAGGGACGGAGGGAGACGGCATGGAGTGAACACGACGTAGTTTAGTTTCGGCGGCCTGTTGGTTTCGCAGCGAACGGCAAGCACCAGTGCTGGTCGACGTCGAGTGCTGGTCGACGTCGCCGGTCGTCACCCGTGTGGATGAACAACACCTCGCGCCCGATCGACGACGCGAAGCATGGGGGAAAGAAGCTGGACGCGTGGTGGCCGATCGAGCAAACTCGGCACGCACGGGTGTCTCACGTCGGTAAACGAGCCATGGGAATTCCATGATGATGATGGGATCGAGGCGAGGGCGCACAGACGAGCTGGCCTGGCCGGCGCGGCGGAGACGAGCCAACACACGACTATGCACGGCCGGACGCCCGCCCCCGTACGTACTCGGCACGCACGCACGCACGCACGCACGCACGCAGCCTTTGGCTCTTGCGCGCGCTCCACGCCGCCGGTGTTCCACCCGGGCGAGACTTTCCCCCGACGAACCGCGCCAAGCGGAACACACCGAAGCGGTCTCAGGTCCAACCCGTCTCGCCTCGCGCCGGCCGTTTTCCCACCCAGTAGTAGCAGCTGCGCCGCGCGTGAATCTACGAGGCCGGCCGGGAGGTCACGGGCCATCTCTTCGTGCACGCCCGGGAAGCGGGCCGAGTTCGGCAGGTCTGCGCGGATCGGACGTAAATTTGTTGGACCTTGACACGAGCGTTCCTCCTGCGTTCGGCGAGGTTGGTCTGTTTGGTCCCTGATCACTTTTTGACGGACGGCCAACCTCGTCCAACGAAACAACAGCGACGACGAGGTTCGCCAGGACATGAACCATCTAGGAGGCACAGAGAAGTCTGCTTGGGGGCAATGATAGCATTTGCTTCCTTTCTACTCCGAGCTAGTACAAGTGCAATTTCCATCATACCTGTCACCAACTGAACCTGCACCATTTCAAATCTAGCGTATAACAGAGCTCGATCCCAACCAGATTGCGCAGCTCACAACAAATGTAAAGCCTAGAGAAATTACGACATCAGATGGCATACAGACCACTAGACCGACCAGCAGCCGCGCGTGATCGCCCGCTCGCCCACCGTTGCAGCCCGAGTTCGGCAGATGGCGCGGATGGGACGCGGACTTTGCACATTTCTACAGCGCCACGGCGGTCCGCGGCGCCAGTTTGCTCTGTTTGGTGCCTGCCCGGTCACTTTGTCTGGTCGGTTCGTCAGCAGCGAGCTCATCTTAGTTTCTGCGTACCAATTCGATGAGATGCACACAGACGACATGCACACGCGTGTGATGCGTCGAACCAAGCTACTCACTGACAGTCAGCTACCATTGCCTACAAGGATCAACTTGGGAAAAGGATGACATATTGACATATGCTTTCGTTCCTATATTTCATTTTTTTACATATAATCCGAGATCGTTACACCTGATCTATGTCAGCAACGGAACCTGCACGCTTTGAAAGCTAGCCTATAGCAGATACTTCACTCTAACCACCTTGTACGAGTCAATTACGACATCAGCTGCCACAAAAACCATCAATATTTTCTGAAGGGGAAAGTCCATTTCGCTCCCCCAAACAATTCACTTTGTTTGTTTCACGAAACTATAAATAAAGTATAGAAGCTAACGATATCTCAAGTGACAGATCATGTCCAGATATTCATCATCATTACATTAATAATGGGGGTACATACATCAGTGTGATTTTCAAAATACACTATCTGCACAGCAATGTAAACGGCAGCTCTGCACAAAAAAAGAATCCTGACAAGAAAAACCATGAGCACAAACCATACACTATCACACACACTCGATGCGCACGCTCTTAACTAGATTAACTGTAGGATAAGAGAACACAAGCGACACGAGACCTTCAACCTCTTCCACTGCGATTTGGAAAACCAAGTTCAACTTCTTAGAGTTACATTCCCTCTGTGAGTTTCTACTCTTGTGAAAGGGTGTAGAGCACTGTATCCCACTCATTGATTAGAGTTCTATACACTTGCATGAATTCAAGCTTAGTCCCTCGCTGGTCTTGCTTCAAATCCACCTTCCTTTCGGCTGACCAACTTGTAGGGCATATGGGTTCCAAGAATTCTGTCCCAGATGGAGAAGAAAGGCTGCGAGTAGTTATATTTTGTCCCTTGCAGCTGATGGTGGATATCATGATAGGCAGTGTTATTTCGGAACAAGCACTGGAAGATGTTATATGGCAACCAAAGTCCACAGTGATCATCGACTGTCTTCAGTACAGCAAAACAGAAGAAGAACACAGCAGTTCTTGGTGTCATACTAGAGAACAAGAAGGACATGGCACCACCTAAAGTGTCCAAAAGTAGCCCCTCCAGTGGATGGTTGTAGAGAGCCCCAATAGCATAAGGAACAATCAGCCGATGATGTTGTGAGTGGATGTGCTTGTAGAGGAATTTATTTTGGTGCATATAGCGGTGCACAAAATATTGCCACGCATCCATCACGAGCATTGCAACGAAAAATTGAAAGATCTGGATGTGGATAGGAGGCTGAACTACAGGTGTCGAACTATCTGAAGTGACCTGCAAATAATCATGAAGAATTGGTTTAGAGATGTAAAACAGGGTTTAGATGCCATCAACATTTTTTAAACAAACTGCAAGTTCATGTAGTGAATTAGCAACTTTCTCTCATCTAGACCAGGGAAAAATGATATCTAAATCGCACATTCGTCGTATTCAGTTACAATAAAATGTATCAGGGTACAGCTTTTGCAAAAACAAAGCACCAGTTACACAGGTAAGTCAAACAAGTGGGAAACCAATTTCTTCACCACAAATTTGAGGGGTCCAGGGCTGGGGGCAGAATATAAGTGAATGTTTCAAATGGAGCCGTGGTGTGCAGTATAGAGAGGTTCATGAACCAAGTACTTTGGAAATAGAAACATCAATGACCCCAGTTGCATATATCGAAGAGAATAAGACTTTCAGCAGGGTTAATAAAATCAGGGCCATCTCTTACTGCACAGACTAATAGCAGATATATTCAGAGGAGTTTATGAATGTGGAGTTCGGAAAGTACTTTATTAATGTAAAGCAGAATGCACACAATTGCAGTCATTCTATGATGCTCATGAATTCACAAGCTGCTAACCCGTAAAGCTTAAGTCACGAGTAGAGTGGAACTATGTTTAAGAGTAATGTTCTTTATTTTGATCAGAGAAAATTATGGTTTGTAATCTCATATTCAGTTAAAATACTTCTTTCATGGAGAAAGTGAGGAACTGCACTCATTGATGGTGTATTCCTACTGTTCACATGAGCAATCATAATTCCAATGTCCAGCAATTCTCCGCATATAGACTAGCTACCAGTAGTCAGTGTAAATGAACGGAGGTCAGTGTAAATAAACTGCCGCCATTCTTAAATATAAATGAACGGAGGGTGTATTTGTTTCAAGTTATGAGAATACGCTTCAATAAGTTTCACATTTCTGCTCCTCCCATCCAATTTGCTAGTTCACATGAGCAATCATAATTCCAATGTCCAGCAATTCTCCGCATATAGACTAGCTACCAGTAGTCAGTGTAATCAATGAAAACAAGAAATGTGAATGAACAGAAGCAGAGGCTAGAATAGAAGGGAAATAAAGGTAGGAGAACCAGACTACCAAGGACAGTATAGTGATCATACTTGTGAAATTAATTTCAGATGTACAAAATGCTAGCGACAAACAGACTGGCTATAATGCTATAAAAACCTATATTAGTAGATGCTTTTCTTCAATTTGTCCAAGTCCCTAACTTGCAGCATGCCATTGTCCTTTTCTATTCCCCTAAACTAAGACATCGCCAGAAAGACAAAAGAAGTTTCAAAAGCTTCCTACTGTTGTTACTTGTTTATCATTTACCCACTGTATTCGGACAGTAATACTATCATGGTGGCGACTATACTGATCATTAAAATGCAACATAACGTAACAACAACGAGGAACAATTCAGCACAAAGGTCACTACCTTCCAATCAAGACTATCATCACCACAAAATCAACCTCGTCTAACTAACTGATGGCAACACCGCAAATTGAACTGAACATTTGGAAATGACCAAAAACGGCAATGGAAGAAAGCTGGCTGTCACCTTACCATGAACAGGATCATCGCGACGATGGCTTGCACTAGCTGCTGCAGGAGCACGCCGCGGATGACGGTAGGGAGGCTGACGAGGTTCTTCTCGTCCTCCTCGGCTTGCGTGTGGAGCCTGTACCGCTGCAGCGGCCGGCGGTGCAGGATCAGCTGGTAGCCGCCGCCGTACACCCAGTAGAGCACGATGGGCGCGAAGGTGCCCATCGTCTCGTCGCTCACGTACCCTTCCCAGGGCACCATCGCCGCCGGCCTCCAATCACCGCAGGAAGACGACGGCGGCGCAACCGCCTGGCACCAAGATTGGATTTTTGACGGCGGGCTCACGCGCCCCTGCCTATCAACCACGAACCCTTTTGCCGGATTCGGGTTCCTCGGCGCCTCCAGGCAGATCTAGGGAACAAGAACCGGTCGTGTTCTTATGTGACGCCGTCCAGTTGTGGGAAATGGGGAATCCGAATGATGGAACGAACAGAAATGGCCAAACAGCAGAACAAGTAAAAAAGGAGAAAATAAAAATCTTTTATACTTGGAAAAAAAATACGACGACAAGGATGCTGGCAGTCTCTATCTCTACAACTCATGAATTCCGGGCGTGTCGTCAGCCCGGCTTATTCCGCTCCCCATCGGCTTATTCCGCTCCCCGGGCGTGTCGGCTCGCTTCGGCTCGCTAGCGACTAAAATCTTCCTCGATACACTTCCGCCTGCCTCCTCTCCCCCGCGACGGCAACGCCCGACGACATCGTCCCCCTCCCAAGCTTCTGGTTCTCGACAACGACAAGCGCCTCTGCCTCTGGTGCCTCTTCCGGCAGCTGCTCCAACTCCTGCGGCCCCACGGCGTCGGCGGGCAGCCACCTCCGTCCGGACCCCTCGAGCTTGCGGCCTCCAAGCGCCGCCATTGCGCGCACGCCGATGGAGCCGCCCCCTTCGCTACTCCCGCTGCTCCGCGCTTCTGGGAGCCTGGTGAGAGTACGCCGCCTCTTAATCCTTCGATCCATTCATCGGTTCGGAGTTCCCAATTTTTAGGGTTTCGCCTGCATGATCTGATCCCGATCTGGCTTGGTTTTTTGGGCGTTTTGGTGATGGTGGTGCTTCGTCTGCCTGATGCAGGGTGCAGTTCACGGAGTACATACAGAAGAACCTCCACCTCTACCAGTTTCGCAACACCATCCCGTTCTCCACGGCCGCCCCCGCCAACTTCACCCGCGGCGAGCTCGCAACTGCCCTCCGCAAGGTACCAATCCGGCTTAGCCCTACTATTCCCCTTTTCTGGAGTTGTGGTGCTGGATTTGTCTGGGTGTGGAATGGGCTGATTAGGTTTGATTTGGGCGTTCTAGAGTTCAATTGGAAAGAGATTACTGCCCTCGCGTTATCGTGGTTGTAGTTGTGAGTGGTTACACATCAGTCTGACATAGGAATTTGGCCGAACTGAAAAAGGGATTCTTAAGTAGGGTACTCATTTGATGTGGTGATCAAGTCTGGATAATTGACTAAGTTTTAGACTTTTTGATTTGGCCGTTCTAGAGTTCAATTGGAAAGAGATTACTGCCCTCGCATTATCGTGGTTGTAGTTGTGAGTGGTTACTCATTAGTCTGACATAGGAATTTGGCCGAACTGAAAAAGGGATGGATTCTTAAGTAGGGTACTCATTTGCTATGGTGATCAAGTCTGGATAAATTGACCAAGTTTTAGACTTTTTAGTTTTATAAAAAGGAGCATTACTTGCCAGCTCCTATGAAATGATTTCTCTTGTGGATTTCGTGAATTAGATGTGCATATTTGCTGTGTCTTTTCCCTTTGATATTAGTTTTTTTCTGTATTGTGCGCTATCTGTAATCCAACATCTAGAAGGCTTCATACCATGTTCATGCCGTTCGGTTTTACTCCCTCCGTTTTTCTTTTGATGTCGTCGTAGTTCAAGTGAGAAGGTGTTTTATTTGATGTCGTCGTAGCTCAACCCGAAACGACCTTTCCATATTTGCCCCTCCGTCTCCTTCGTGCCCGACGCGCCGCTTGACCTAGCCGCCGATGGGAAATCGGGCACCCTCGCCTTCTTCCCCAAAATCGAGCGCTCTCAGAGGCCTGGACGAGCTCGGCGATTGCAATCCCTCAAACTGGACCACTTCATCGTGCGGCGGCGCGCACCTCTTGCTCTTCGCCTTTGTCGGCGAGGTCCCCAATCAAGTGGGTCTTTGAACTCCGACAGTTCGGTTTGGAGTCGCAAATCCGTCTCCTGGCGCTCTTTCGAAGACGCGGATGAGGACCCCGACCACCGGTAGCTTTGCGCCTTTGGTGGATGAGCACGGAAAGTGCTACCGGGCAAAGGCGATGTTACTAAAGAGGATGCAGTAGGCAGAAGCCTTCATAGCTCCATTTGATTCTACCGCATACAGTTTTCCTTTGGATCTCCTCTATTTGTCAAAAAGTACATCAGAACTGTACTGTGATCTCCTGTTATATTACAATTTCTGTTCTTACAAACGTCCTCAAATGGTTTTTAGATAAAGATAAATGTTTACCTACATATTCTGTGATAAAGCAATGTTCATTGATGCAATATTTAACAATATTTTTTTCTCTTTTATAAACTATCAGCATCATCTTATCCTCAGGAGTTCTTTAATCCCCTGAATAAAACCATTGGTGATGACGCAAGGAAGGGGAACCGACATGGAGGTGCTGCTGCCCGGGTTCTTTCATTTGGACTATTTGCTAACTGCTCAAGATTCAATCAAAACTGCCGCCCGTGCGTTGCCACGGGCTGACGATGTTACTGAAGGTTTAATGAAAGGAATGGCCAAACAACAACAAATATTATATTAGTAGAACATATTTTCATTATGTGCAACTCCACTTCTCTCAAAACCATGTCTTTTTGTGGCGACAACGCTGCCCACACCACGCTCGCTATCACTCCTCATATCTGAATTCTAATTGCAATGTTGGTTCCGTGGGGAAGAACTTCTTCTAATCTTGACTTCAAGTTTTTCTGTTCTTAATCTTGAATTTCAGTTTCTGTTGGTTGTTGCTGTGTTGTGCAGAGAAAGGAGGCGACAGGAAGAAGAGAAGGAGAGACATGAGAGCAAGAGATGGAGGAGGGAGGCAGAAGCCAAAGGCCAGAACTAATAGAATTGCCTATGGATAAAAATTTACTGCTGTAAGTGAGATTTCGTATTTGATTAGCCCATCATCACAAAGATTTGTTACAAATGAGGAAGATGCACTGTTGGGTGAGACTCAACACTTCTTACCAGCTGATTGAATCCTTGGCTAGAATGGATACGTACAAGGATGATACAAAAGACAGGTTGGATTCTTAACTAGGTTGAATCCTTTTAGAGATGCATCACGGGTAAACAAGGGAATGATGTAAATATGATGATGTAATGCCCATGATACGAGAAACATCAGAGGATACCTTGCCGGCGACCTAGGCAAAATAATTTCAATGTGATTTGTTTGTTAGAAAAAATCTTTTTTTTTTGTTGATTGCGCATCTCAACGTATGTTACAGTTGTATATTATACTTGTATAGTATGTTGGTCTTTACACCTGTAGCAACATACGAGCACTCATCTATTATTTAACATTTTTCTTTCGCTCCGTAGCAACGCACGGGCACTCACCTAGTAGAAGATGAACTTTCGATAAAGCAATCAGAAGAAAAACCAAAAGGCTGAGAAGAAGAGAATGCCGGCTTCGTGTCCTCCCCTGGTGCCGCTTCTGTTTTGGGAAGATGCCAGGGTTGCAGAATTATTGCACGTGGATACCCCATATTAATTGAGGTGAGAAAAATATGGTACAAGAAATCCTCCTCAGCAATGCCCGGTTTCCTACGGCTCCACAGGATAATCAACGTTGCCACAAAAAGGGCGTGTTTTTGTTACCATAAACATAGCTGATGTTGCATGATATTCTCCGGTCGAGCCACTGAGCCATAGGTTGCATCTGATGCATGCGAGCATTGTCCTCTAGAAGAGAAAATTGATCTTTACCTGTGCAGAGTTTAGTATTTCTATGTTTTACTGAAATTGTTTGGATATCTGGTTAATGATAGTGTCCGTGTCAGGACATGTCACGTTCAAGTCATTATTCATTTGTAATCACAAAAAAAAAGTCATTATTCATTTGTGAGGGATAATCGATGCTCCACCAAAACCACCTCAGAGTCTGAGTGCTGATTGTCTTAATTTGCCCCTGCCATTTGATGCTAGGCATTTCTAGTCAACTGATCGATTACTTCTGGACGTTCCAAATGGCTTTCGGAGGAACTGATAGCTTGAATAAATTAGCTTGCTGATTATCCTGCCAGCCAAAGTACAGCCTCAAGAGAGATCTACACCCTGTACACAGGGCCCAATCATCAATCCATGAGGAACATGCTTCAACAGCTCGCTTGCCACCTTCCCCAACGCCCAACTTAACCTCGCAAATCGCAATGGAACAATGCACCGTCACATGCAATGGAACAGCAATGCTCCGTATAAGGTCCCGTTTTGTGGTATGCTCGCAACGTCCCTCTCCATCACAAAAGATAGGATCAAGGTCAAATGATTTAGTACAAATTATATAACAGGTCGCAACCAGGACCACGACAATTATCATCAGCAAGCAATAAACAGCTCAATCCAAAAATAATCAGCGAACCAACTTGTCCCCACGTTCGGCACCCACAAGACTAAGGAATCTATGCTAATAATACCTGACAAAGTCATCATTAGAATATGTGCGCTCAACTAACAAAGCTGAAACACTTGTAATACAGGAATCATCTCATCACCTTCTAAAGATACGGAAAGCATCTCTCCATGTGTCCACAGTTGTGGAACGACACCTGGTACATCGGTGACTAACATGGTACAAAGAAGAGGAGCATCACAGTTACATGACACAATGCTAGAAGATAAACTGACTAAATTGTATTGCGATCAAAACAGTTTTGTCCGTCAACTGGGAACATATGAGCATCCATATCAAACACGACATTTAAGCTCTTCTAGCAAAGCTACCATTCAAAATGCTCGTTCTAGCAGTTGTACCACCATATACCCTATATCTTCTTAATGATCTGGACAACATCCTCATCCTCAAGCTCATGCTCCTGCAGAAATGTTTTCTGAATCAGTTCCAGAAGAAAACTAAACGGAAATGATACATGTACGACAACCGTGTCCTACTGCTGTGTCCGACTAAGGTTTCTAAGTCACCGTGTGTTCTCCGATGATTTTTTTTTTCCCCATACCGTGATGCTAATTAGAGACTTTCAGATACAGTCGCACATGGCGGTATGATATTGGGGTCGGACGTATAGCATTGTTCAAAACTAAACCACGCATGTCATATCACAATGATCGAACACATACCTTGCCAACTCTCTGAGGCTTGTGCTTTACACTAGATCCCCACACCAGAGCACTGCAAGTTTCCAAGTGATAAGTGGCAGTAACAAAAATTAAGAAACAAATATTTGGCAAAAGAGTCAATATAACGACACTCACTATTTAAATTGTTTCACCATGTCCTTGTGGATTCTGTTGCAGAAATCTTCCACTGTTTTCTTCTTAGATGATACGATAACAGGATCCTCGTAATCTGGGTTCAGCCCTTTTGGTTTCGTGTATATCCTGACCAAATCTAGTATTCCCATATCTTCTCTAGAAGTCCATCAAGATTCCACTCAAGATGAGCACTGTTCAAAAAATAAAAATAACAAAAACAGAAGAAATGTTTAGCTCTTTGAGGGCAACAAAGATAGCCAAACATAGTAAGATTCCAGGTGAATGTTCACCTAATCGGGCAGTAATGGGGAAGCTTGTCCAAGATCTCGAGCTCTTCAAGTGTTATCTGATCAATCTTGTTAACAACATAGATGCAAGGCGTGTAAATTCTACTTCCCTCAATGACATCTATGAGGTCATCTGCTGTTGCATCGTATCTGAGTGAGACGTCAGCATTATGAATCCTGTACTCACTACAGATAGCTTTTACTGTCTCAAGATCCAAGTGTGTGTTCGTCACAGTTGATGTAAAGTTGATTCCGCCCTTGTCCTTTTTCCTGAATGTCAAATTAGGCGGTGTCTTGTTCAACCTACCACCAATGACAACACCAGAGATGTTAAAAATGTTTTCAATAGGCAAGACAGGTCATAAGAAATTGAAACTCACAAAACTAATGGTAAAAGTTACCGGGAAAGGAAAGAGATAAAGCTATAATAGAATACTGCAGTAAAATGAACATGATAATATGGAGGATACAGAATTCAGAATGATTCAGTGAACATGAGTTCCCTTGATTTAATTAAATGTTGATTGCAACATTCAGGAGAAAAAAAAGTGCCATGTAAATAGTTTATTTGCTAAATAATGTCTTACAAGTTCGAACAAAGAAAATATCAGAAGACATATGACGTCCAGGATGTCTACAGTTCAATGTATTAGTGCTTGTCAAAAATATTGATAGAAAAAACTAACCTAATGCCAAATCCCTCAAGTTCCTTCTCAATAAGTCGCTTGTGAGTTATTGGTTTGATAGCATCAAGCACAATCAGAATAACATTGCATGTCCTAGCTGTGCTGATAACCTGAGAATAGCACAAAGCACAATCATAATGACAGATCTTGAATGCAAAGAACAGGAACTAAATCAGGCAATTCCTTGAAGTGTGTTGCAAAACTATTTGGATGCTGAGACCATATTGAAAAAATCATTTATTATTGAAAAATATTAAGATGGTAGCAATAAAGCATAAACAGAACCTGGCACGCCTGAACCGCAAGTTAGATAACTTTAACAGTTCTACCATGTATGATCCAAGAGAAAATAACTTAAATTGTAACACAGATATTCAATATGAAGAACTCATTCCGCATCAGTGTGTTCAAGAACAATGGCACATAGAGAGTTAATTGTTTGGTTTCCCTATATTTAATAAATCTCATTTAATAAACCTGTACATTCTTGGCTAGAAGTAAAAGACATTGTTAAATTACAAGAAGGCTGTTTCAAATCATTTATACTGTAGACCATTTTGACCGAAGAAGAGCTGGTGAAGGTTTGTGTATAAATATTGCCACAAATGATTTATGCAACCCCTAAAATCCTAGTGGGTACTCCAACGATTTCCAGAAACTGTATACAGTCAATGTTCATAGAATATATACATCATTAATATAAAAAATACAAATATTCTTGCATGCTACGTAACAGTCCAAACTCATCAGGCATCCATGTCAAATTTATCCAGTGCAAAAGAAAACTTGTTTTTGCAAGGCACAACTAGAGTCAGGAAAGTTGTGGAGACATTACCTGCCTTCCTCTACCCTTTCCATCTTTAGCACCTTCAATGATACCAGGAAGATCTAGAAGCTGAAATGAACAACCAGATGTTGATCAAGATCAAACATGCTAATAAAATTTTGAAAACTCTTTTCTGGATACTAAATTTACCTGGATTTTAGCCCCTTTATACATGATAACTCCAGGAATACATGTTAAAGTCGTAAATTCATAGGCAGCAACCTTTTCAAACAAAAAGGAAACAAATGTAGTTCATTACTATTGAGAAAACGGATTAATAGTTAAATCCAGGAAAGTATTGACGAGTAGGGACTAGGACGACCAGGAAAACATTGACTAGTAGGGAGATCAGGAAAATATTGACCACAAAGGTCTTTCAGCAATCTGCCTGATCCTTAAATAACAACTACAAGGACAAGCTACCAAATTAATATCTTGTTTGATTAACTACAATAAAATTATGAACAGGAGGTTTATCAAGCTTATATGTGCGCATATTTGTTCTTAACAATATTGACAGTATTAGATTTGATAACTAAATAACATTTTCAATGCATCAACATGGGGATTATTTGCTGTCAAATACAAAAAATAGCAGAATCAAGACAAAACTTTGTTAACTAAAACTGTAAAAACTAAGAACCACCGAAAATGATATTAGTGCAGCAAACCTCTGAAAATGTGCCTGTCAACTTGTTCAGCAATGTTGATTTCCCGACCGAAGGAAAACCAACCAAACCAACACGTGCATCTCCACTTTTTGTGACATCAAATCCTTCACCAGCACCACCACCACCTTTGGACGTAGGAGTGAGCAACTCCCGCCGTAATTTTGCAAGCTTAGCCTGGACAAATGAACCACACCAAATAAGACCCAACTCTGTTGAGGGCATACTACAATAATTATTAAACAAAAGCAAAGGCTCGCATGCATCAAATACCAGCATGGAGCATGCTACGATTGCAAAATGTGACAGCATCATCAATATTGCAGAACAGCTTAATTGTACGGAGCCAGCTTCTTACAATACACCTTTGTACCATGAGATACAACAAACGCCTGATGTTTAATAAGGAAATTCTAATGACTGACGAGGAGATAGTTCAAATTACCTTCAGAAGACCAAGATGGTGTGCAGTGGCTTTGTTCTTCTGGGTCCTTGCCATCTGCATAGTAAGAGAAAATCGGCAACATCAACATATGGATCAGAGACCGGACAAATGCGTTTAAGGCAACTAATAGTCTAGCTCATTTTGTCCAGCCGTCCACTTGCAGCAAGAGAAGCTCAGGGCATATATGAGCAACGGCGGAGCCACACCAGGCCAGCCTGGGCCTGGCCCCCCCTTGGCCAAGGAATTTTTTTGAAGATTAGTAATGTCTCAGACTGTTATTTCAAGCCGAAAGCCTATAACGAGAAGCACTACCGATTGGTCTTGAGTATTGAGAGGAAAAAAAAGCATTGGCCCTTAGGCATCGGCGACATGCAACGTATCATTTCTCTTGCACGTAGATGCACCAGATCGAATGGGGTATAGAAGGAACTGAACTATCGCTCCTCAGACTGATGGGCGACAAGGAGGCAAGCCTAAGCGGCCGTGCACAATTTGCACGGACATCTCCGGCGTCCGCCCGTCGCCGTATCTTGTTGGCATGCTTCCTTAACTTTGATCACTGTTGCTGGTGTAATCGACAATAAGTACGTTTTCGTTTCCTCTCCAGTACAAACATAAAATTGATTTACGTTCTGTTAATTGACCTCCGTCCTCAATTCCTGTGATTATTTTATAGTGATGCGTAGACTGATTAATCCAGCACCCATGACTGAGTCGTGTATTTTTTGACATGTCTTTCGGAATTGTTCGACGGCCCCCCCTGGTTCTATGTCTGGCTCCGCCACTGTATAGAGAAAAAGAAAAATCGTTCCTAGATGAGAAGTAAATTAATGCATTAAAACAGAGATGTTTATCAGCCTTCAATAGAAGTGGACTAACTGATCAGCATGCAAGACATGGTATAAACAAACAATTCACATGCTGCTACTGATCTAAAACCTGCAGATTTTGTTCGCTGCAATAAGCAGGCTAGCTAATCTAACAATCCAATTAACAAGTAATAAAGGCATGGAGTAAATAGAGTACATTATCTATGAAGCCACACCCATCGCATCAACGACAAGTCTATCAATAAAGACGATCTATGCAAAACAAAAGCCTCCAGAGCAGCTAAATCACGATTCGTGAGCGATAATACCATTCACTCCTACTAGAATAATATGGCTTAACCCCAAAAACATTTCAGTCATTGCTTAAATACACAAAACGACTATACTAAAATACAATCCAAGTCTGTCTAATATCCAATCTTAGCATCGAGCACAAATACAGGAGCTATAATTGAACATCCTATTTTGTCAAATCATAGCAGCTACGAGACAATCCCAAAGTCACAGCTACATGAACAACACAATGTTAGAGACGAAACATAACAGAAATCGGAAAACTGGAAACTGAAGTCCCCGTAAATTATAATCCAGTACAGCTCCCGACCAATTATACCTAGCAATCGAACCACCAAAGGAAGCGGGTCACTGCCACGCCGAATCAGCATCAATCCATTTCAATTCGAAACAGCCCCTTGCGCTACAAATCCTAGAACCCTACACCTACCAATCGCTCCAACGCACAAACCTACCGACCATCGCGTCGAATCACTGAGAGCCTAGCGCTGCGAACATGAGATGGTCCAGCTGGGGGTCGTTACACTCGTCCTCGATGTCCTTGATCTTCTGCATGACGGTCGCCATGCTGCGGCTCGAAGGTGAGAGGGGACTTAGGCCAGGAAGGTTCTGGAAGGTTCGCCTGATTCTCGCCCGCGCGGCTTCGTTGGTGCGGATGCGGAAGGGAGGCGAGGTCGGGGAGAGATGGGAGTGAAGGTTCCAGAAGTGGCTTGAGGGTTTTGGTTTGAGGCGGCGGAGTAAGGCCCATGGGCTTATTTATTCTAGTGGTTTGGGCCTTTGTGTGTTGATTAGAGAAAGAAAACTGAGAGCCCATTAATATTGTGGTGGAGAAAAAAAATACCGGAATGGATCGGGGATTTGAACCCGACGTGAATCGAACACGCAACCTTCTGATCTGGAGTCAGACGCGCTACCATTGCGCCACGGATCCGGTGGTGTTGACACAATATTAGCTACTTACTATAACATTTTTTAAACCAACGAGAAAGACAACTTTTGGTTATGTGAAAGAGAAACCGATTTCCATTTTCATTCGTGAAGCGCACGGCACTGAAGTAGATTGATGGCAGCTAAGGATTAAAGAATGCACTGACTAAGAACGCGTGTGCTTCTTGAACAGGAGGCTTGATATTTCAGCTATTGTGTACTAGTACTGTTTCAGTTTTTCCCCTATTGTTGTTTTATTAATTGTTAACTTCATCTAAAACCGACGGGCACAAAAACAAAACTCCCCTTTCCGAAAAAAAAATAGCTCTGATCTAAGCCAGGCAATGCGATTCTTACCACTGTCATAGCACCAGTCACCAGTGCTTGATGCCAAATTGTCTGAGAAGCATGTGACACTCGGGCCAATTTGGAAAACGCAAGTCACATTCAACACGGAAAATTGGGAATATGTTTGTTAGCTCTCTGGCACAAGCTGTATCATGCAATGCAGCCAGCCAAAAGATGGGACTTATTCGCAGACACGTACTAAAGTCTCACAGAATATAACAGCCAAACCGTTCACGTTGGCTGCTACAAATTTCGACAGTTCAAGCGACAGAAAGTACAAGATAGTATTGCAATCTTCAGAGCCGATTGTACAGCGCAAGCAACTCCTTCAGCTTTGCTGCTTCGGGACTGAGGCTGTCGAAGCCAACAGAGCTTGGTATCCTCCATCTCCAATTTCCTTTCTGCGTGGAAATGAGATAATAAGCTTTTGCCAGATTGTTATTCAGAAGTACATCAGTAGGATTGCAGCAAAGAACCTGAGTAGCTGGAGTATTCATTCTAGCAGAACTGTCGAGGCCGAGAATATCTTGGATGGTTACCATAGATGTTCTCGCAACAGAAGAGAGGGCAGCAGCAATTAAGGCCCATGAGATTTCAGTCTCTTTGGTTGCTGGAAGGTACCTGAGCACCTGAAATAAATCAGCGTATAAGACTACAAAAACATGGTACCAGGTACAATGTCGTGATATTCTATTATGCTACAAAAAAATTCCGAAAAAAGTGGAGGTACTGACAATTTGTTTCTCATCCTCTGGTAAATTTTGCCACCAGCCAAGAACCTGTAAAAGAAATAACTGAGTATAAGGATTATATATTTACTTATTTTATTAGTCCTAAAATAGATTTAAAAGAAAACATTCTTTGAAATAATTAAAACTAACCGTGTCATTGTCATGTGTTCCAGTGTACACAACTTGATCCAATTCATGGTTATGGGGCAAGTGAGGGTTGTCAGAACCACCACCAAAAGCTGTTACACATAAAAATGAATTCAAGCAAATATTGAATCAACAACTCAGGCCCTTCTCAAAATAAAATTACATTCCCATTGCTGCATCAGAAACATTACCAAATTGAAGAACGGCCATCCCAGGGGCCCCAATTGACTTCCTTAGCTCGACAACATCTTCAGTTATCACCCCCTACGAGTAGCATTGATGTCACGAGATAAACATGAGCATGGAACTTTTTAACTGGCACTACATTCCAGCCATCTTAGAGCATCAGGATCTGGAACCCCTGAATTTAATCAGTGCAAAACATGTAGAGTTTAAAGGTTGGACGCATACCAGGTCTTCTGCAATTATATTAATTCTGCCAACAGCTTTGAACAGTGCATCAAAAAATGCATTCCTTGGTCCAGCCTACTGCCAAATAAAACAGGACACCACAAATCAGCGATAAATATTTTGCAAAAAGTAATAATGTAGAACCATAATCATGAAGTCAATGCTCACCCTCCAGCTTCCAACTAGAGCTACTTTTGAGTCTACATTGTACATGTATAATGAGTTAGCAAAAGGAAATCCATGTTTCGTAAAACCAATTTTGCTTACAGTACAGATGTTTAATAGGATGCAGGGAGCCAGCACCCTGATGTATTCAGCTTACCAGAAGGGACTGCCCAAAATCCTGCAAGCCCACGGAAATGATCTATACGGAACTCATCATACAAGTCCAGGGCACGTTTAATCCGCTTTACCCACCATGCAAATCCATCTGCTTCCATAGCTTTCCAGTCGTACAACGGACTACAAAACAGTAACAAAGGAAATGCTGTGTCAGATTTTTGCCCCCTAAGGTAGTGGATAACACATACACATAATGAGGACTAGGCAAAACTATAACGATGGGGAAGGAAGTGTCTACCTGTTCCACAACTGACCAGTTTCGCTAAATGCATCAGGTGGAACACCACTAACAAAAGTGGGGAAACCATTCTTGTCCTTTACAATCAGAGACAACAAAACCAAGAACCACAGCACATCGTTATACGTTTTCAAGCAATAATAGAATTAGTATTTCTATTGGAACAAATAACTGAGGCGTACCAGCAAAAATGATTTCCTGTTTGCCCAAACATCTGCGCTATGGTAGCCAACATATATAGGCATGTCACCCATTATGCTGATACCCAGCTTCTGTGCATATGTGCGTATCCTTTGCCATTGCCTTTGGAAATAAAACTGCTGAGCCATAAATATTCTATCTGCATAAAGTATGAAGTAGTTGATCTATTGTTATTTTTGTTTCAGGAAAAATCATAACAAAGAAACTAATATAGTTCCAATTGCTTACGAAGTCCTTCTGTTTTTGATATATATCTTCCAAGGCTCCAAGATGGCGGTTTTTCAGAGGTTCAGGCCACTCGTACCAGGAGAATGCATCAATGCTATTGTCAATAGCAGCAAAAAGTGATGCATCTTCAAGCCAGCCTGGCAGAATGAGAGGAAAAGGAGTGGATTCGTAAAAAATATACATATGATATCACTTATTTTTGAACTAAGTAGTTCTTTAATATCTAGTTATGTGTCAGTACAGCACTTTCAGATATGCATTCTGTATGTAAAAGCATTGATCTTTCTTGCATTTTTTAAGTTCAAAGCAGTGATTTAAGTCTCATAAAATTCATTTACCTTATGTTGGCCGTGGGTGCTATTAGCCAATAAGGTAAATGATGATAATGAGAATATATGAAAGGATACAAAAACAAGGTTTGAAAGTTTATGAAAAAAAAAGTCTTGCCTGATATATTTGGATTTTTCTTGAAGAAGTCATATTGCGTTTTGAGCTCTCCATGGTTCTGTAGGAGCCTCTCTGCTGCCTAAAAAAGAGATTATCTCTGATTTTTTATGAAACTGATTGTCAAGCAAAAAGATTCATTTTCGTAAATTCAGTACTTCATTGAAAGCAGCACCAAATTTCAAACAGTGTGCCATTTTTAGCCTAAAACAAACTTGGAATCTCTTGACTTGATACTATAAAATGGTTGGTTACAAAAATATTTATGAAAGAACACTAATAGGAGCATGCATAATCTCCTTTACTGTCGCACTCATAAAAATGAATGGCGATTCATAAGTCGAGTTAGAAGTCAAAATAATCACCCAAAAGAATAGCACACAAACAAGGATAAACAACTAACCTTGCAATAAGAGGTTCTTTCAGATTTGCAACAGTGTCAAACTCAACATACTCTATATCCCTGTCATTAATTATGAAATTGTAAAATGTTAGCTCCTTTCCCACCTCTGACCCAGTGCGGTAGGGGACAGAGTGATCAAGAAGAAATTCATACTCACACAGGGTCAGGAAGTTCATCCTTCATCAATAGGCCGTCTTTTACAAGCTCTTCAAGAGATATCAGAAGGGTATTACCACAGTTGGCATCCTGCAAATGCAACCCATGTAATTATAAACAAAAAAACTACTCAACTACTCCCATAAGTACGCAAAGCTTAGCTACACTCAAAGTTAAATTAAATCAATGAAAGTCAATTCTCATTTTCATAGAGCATCACCTGTCCAGAATAAGGAGAGCCATCCTCCCCAGATGTCCTCCCTGGAGGAACAAGTGGCAGAACCTGCAAATAAGGACCGAACAAATGATCAGCTATCTGCAACTCGCTTGGTTCTCTCATGATCAAAAAAGAAAAGAAAACCCCCCCCCAACGAATGGTGAAGAGTAGGACTGTTAACGAGGGAAACAAAGTACCTAATAGATACCAATGGTCCAGAGAAATGCATCTGATCGTTTTTTGTTCTGGTTTTGTTTTGTTTTTTTTTTGTACAAATGCTTGTACTTGTCCACTATGGATCTAGTTTATGCGTCACCAGCATTCTTGATACAAAGGCTCTCGAAATAATCCCTTTACCAAATTACCATTACAATGTGCAGCAAGCATGTTTATACACAATTGAGTTTGAAAACTGGCCTAATATTACCATTTCTATTAGATTCTGGTTTGATGTTACTCTTCTCACTCACTTTTATGGTTCCTTTTACTATTCACTTCTCACTCTCTCTTTTCTAACGGTTTAAATTCTTTTTTGTTTCATAATTCATAGGTCTGAAGTGAACATACTAACATGCCCCATGGCATCAACAGACACGGAGAACCTTTCACAGTGACTGCACAGAAATGGACAACAACACTACCTCCACATACTGAACATGGGCCCAAATGTAGGCACATCGCAATTGTTGGGCCCCAAAATAATTGTCTCGTTCCTAAGCCCACACTTTAAAGAGGCAATGACACAGCCCCTGCCGGGCATCGGTGGGTCCCGTAACTACAACGCTAAAAGCCCATGATCCCAGCCCTCGCAAAATGCGATTAAGCTCGCTAATCAACCCAACCTAACCAGGCAGCAAAATCAGCAAACCATGGAGGCAATGTGCTCGTCCTCACCTGCCATAGCGTGCAGCCGGAGTCGCGGAGCCAGTGGAGGAAGGCGAGCGCCTCGTCGCCGAGGTCGCCGATGCCGTGGGGGCCCCGCAGCGACGTCGGGTGCAGCAGCACCCCCGCGCGCCGCCGCCGCGCTGGATCCACGGTGGGCATCATCTGATCGTACCCCGCCGGCAGCTCCTCTCCGACGCCCACTGCTGCGGCCGTGGCGGGGTCCAGCGCCACCTCCATCGCCTTCGCGGCGCGGCAGGCGGCGAACCGCACGGGTGGTCCACGCGCAGCACGCAGCGGGAGGAGGACGCGATGACGGGGCGACGACAACGGAGCCGGCGCCGGGAGCGGTCGCGCGAGAATCATTTGCGGCAAGGGGGCAGGCGAGCGTGGCGGAGGGAAGTGGGGGAGGGAAAGAAGAGGGAGATATGGGCGGTGGAGGATGACATGCGGGGTCCGCGTGTCGGGCGGGCGCGCGGACCGGGTCGCGTGGGTCGAGGCGTCGGATCGCGAGAGAGACACCCCCTCTCACATGGCCCCCCCCCGTACGTGGACAGCGCCACAGCCATGGGGGCCACAGTAGGAGTGTACCGGCGATCACATAGCCTGTTCGGCTGATTGGAATTGACTGGGCAAGGTGGCTGGGGCTGCCGGCATGGACGCTGGTGGGCCAGAGCTCACCAGCCATTCCAGCCCACGGAATGTCATCCGAACAGGCCGACAAAACGGTTACAAAGACAAAAGCTGCTGCAGTACGTTTCCAGAATACGCATCCAACTTTCGCACGATGTTACGTATATGCGTAGGTATACGTATGTACACGAAGATACAGAGAGTTGAGATGTAATATGATAGATGAATGAAAGGTCTAGTTTTCTAACTCATTCCCAATCCCAATCCACACATTTCCCAGCCAAAATCACCTGAAACGGGTTTTCACTTTTCTCAAGTCACCGATGAATTACAGCCGACGTCTTACAAATTACAAGCAGAAGAGAGAGGACTTTATTCACTCTGAGAGCTACATCGTGTTGGGAAAAAAAAGACTAGAGCTCTCTTCAATATAAAAAGCATCTAGTTCTTTTATTTTTGCTAATTACAAAAGGTTGACGTGTTGATCTAGTCACCCCTTTTCTGTTTCATATTTCTCATATTTACATCGTGGAATTTCCCTACACCTACAAAAATGCGATTCTGTGAATCCTCAGGTGGTACTGGCTTCCCACCTTGTACAGACACCTTCCTGCAATAATGTTATTGAATCCTGTTTACTATTACCTGACCTTTACACAAGGAAAACGAGGACCGTTACTGACCTTTCGCACAACAGCAGCACTGTCTTCCAGGAAAGAGGTGAAAGATCTCCGAGCTGTATGCTCCTCCAATCAACGAAAATGGAGAAGAATAAATGGCCTTATCTCCGGGTATGAGACCCAAGGGGGCCACTCAAGAATCAGCTGTCCTGGTGACTGAAGTTACAACTGCATTGCAAAAGAAGCACCTCTGGCTGTTCAGGAGATGTCTGGTTATGCAGCCAAAGCAGGACTTGTGATGGCATGGCTGGAATGTTGCATCTGAGTCACAGTTGTAGCAAATGCAACAGGTGTCATCTTCATCCTCATCGCCCGAATTTGTGGTGAGCTCTTCTTTACCATCCGCAGCCATGGTAATGTGTCGGAAATAGTGGGAGAACTCTTTAAGCTGTGCAAGCTTCGCTAGGGAGGCATCCCTCGGAGAACATTGCTCTATAGAAAGACATTGATGATGGAACACCACCTTAGTATAAAATAGCAAGTAAAGAAAATAAAAATCTAAATGGTAAATTATCACAACCAGAACCACCGACCAAGAAAATGCTTCTACGTGTGAGGTCAAAAACAAGAGAGAAGTAATAACAAGGAAAGGAGATCTAACCCAGTTGTAGCTCAATAGGTACTGCAAGCCAAAATGGATTGTAGCAGGACAGTCCATACTTGCGAACACTGACATCACATCATTTAGCTCCCTATGTTCTGGTGTGCTGCTGCATTCCATAAGATTGAGGATAATGCCAACGAGAGGAGCCAAGATCATAGTACGATTTGTTTTCTCTAGCTGCTGCCCCGGCCGTCTCAGCGTCCTGCATAACAAGCTTTGTATTGGTTAAAAAGTAGGCACCCTGAATTTTGTAAAACCAAGCCTCTGAATGAGCACGCGAAGAAAGCCTCCTACGTTTGTAAGATATAACATGGGGATATCTAGAGAAAGCACAATTTAGGTTATGAGCAAACTAAAATGAATATCTGACAAATATCATACACCAACTTACAAGAACTACAGTGTACTGCCAGTTGTCAGAATTCCAGTAATGTCATTCTACCACTACAATTTTCTTTAGAGACTTCAGACTAAGACGCTGACTTACATGTCAAAGAACTCAGCATCAGCTGCTGATATGATGTGGTTGAGAATGAAGACAATCAATTCAGTTAACCTCCGCAAATTCATATCTGGTCCCATGAGGAATGCACAAGGAATCTCCCGGGTACAGAACTCCAGGATCCTAGCAAGATTACATGATATATCAAATATCACACTGCACTTTCTTTGCTGCAAATCAGCAACCTGAAAATAGAAGATGTTTGGCTATAAGTTTATAGTAGCACCAGAAAATAGAAGTAACATAGATAATTCATCCATAATATATCCCACTGAATTTCTTCGTAATATAGTGATACACAGCTCTCCTGTGTGTTTGACAAAAATATATCCCACTGAAAACAATCAACTGGGAAAAAATGCGGTTAAGGCCATAATCACTACTCCCTCCGTCCCAGTTTACTTGGCATCCTAGTCTCATCCAATTTTCCCAAAATAATTGGCATTCTCACTTCCCGATGCACCTTTCTCTCTTCCCGATGCACCTTTCTCTCTCCTCCTCGTTTTCTGCGCACCTACCTTTACCAACTTTCCTTAATCTCCGTGCCGAGAGCTAAAACGTCAATTATTTTGGGACGGAGGGAGTATAATTTAGAAAGGGGTCTCAGCAAATCGACGAAAACTAGTACAAGCTACAACCACTACAACCAACCCACACTAAGCCAAAGTAACACAACAGTAAGGAAAGCATAATACATTCATCTACCTGGTGTTTATCTTGCATCTCTCGGATAGACATAGAGAACTCGGTCATCGTCCAACTTAGTGTGTTGAAAAGTCGATTGAGGAAGGAAAAGAACAATTCTTGTTCATGAATGCATGTCTCCCTAAGCAGAACCTTAAAAAACAACCAAAATGATAATTCACAGAACAGTCACACGAACATATGCTGGTAGAATATAAGACAGCCCAAAAAAAATTGAAAACAGTAAAAAAATACCTGGAAAGTTGCAGATGATGAAGATTCAGCATTCTTAGAGGAAGCAAATCCTGAGCCTTTGCAAAGTCGGAAAAGTATGTTCGTAACAGGTATCCATGATCTGTTATCAAAAGCTGATAAAAGTGATCTTGGCAGTCCATTTATAGCCTCATGGTTGTTCTCAAAAACATGCATGAATTCTTTGTATTGTACAAGGACAGATATTGATTGAAGAAGAAGATCTTTCAAATCTGGATTTACTATCCTTGTATCATCGAAGTGTTTGACAACCAGAGTGACCTATTAGCAACAAAAGGAACTGTTAGATTATTTTCAAACCCTGAAGAGCAATGGGGAAACCTTTCGGTAATTTACACATTGTTTGGCACAACTTCAAAGAATTAGTCTATCATCAGTGGTAGACTCAAGAGTCAAGATTAAGGAAGAAGGCCAGGTGTATGCTTTCCAGCAAAAGGGAACACGACTTAGTCATCATGACAAATAGAGCCTTGGTTGCTATCACTCTAATTGGGAAAGTGACACCATTCTTTCTCGTGTAACCATTAGCTAATCAGGCTTTAATAGGAACGACAAGATTTTGTCAGCTCAACTCCACGTGCTTTTATGCTTTATATATGCTAACCTACAGTAGGCTTTTAAAAACTTGTGCCATGTTCCAAAGAGAGAAGCCATAAAAGCAGGTAAAACCCATCACATCAGATTTGCTACTTTTGAGTGTAAACTTTCAATATCATTAGTATCAACAATAAATACAGGTGAAATTATATTTCATGCAAAGAAAATGGTACCAAACTAATGAAATAAGGAGTGACAAGTTGAATCGGTACATACAAAAGAAGCCAGCCCTTGCTTAAGAAATACAGCAGGCGAAACAAAAGGAGGATCACTTCTTCGCAGGGCATGGAAACAATCAACCTGAAAAAGTAATTAAAAAAATCAGCCTGGGCACACAGTTTCGTTGTGAATGTAAAACCTTCAACAGCCAACGAACACACCAAAGTCCAAACCTACCAGTGATTCTACATAGAACTCCGGAACGTATTGGAACATTACTTCTGATTCGCTAAGGACCAAAAGAAGCTCCACAACCCACATGCAAGTTGCATACATTCCCCTTTGCTTCCATGGAGAGAAAAGTGTGGCCCGGTACCTGAATATACCGAACGAAAAGTCACAAAATGACTCACTGACCCAGGAAAAAAAAATATGACAATGTCATCATGTGTACAAGTCCTCATGCAGCAGCCTAATAAAAGTAATTCACATTTTAAAGATATAAAAAATTAATTAATCAACATCTGCACAAGCTATTGGACTGAAAATAATAAAAACAATACCTCTTAACTTTGACCCTACTGGCTAGAGGATACTGATAATAATTCATATTTTGCGGATAAGTAAATATGACCATTCCGGAACTACAATAGTAAAACCATGCCTAGCACAATTGTATACTTTGCTAGGTCACTGAAAGAGAAAAAACACCATTTTACCATGGAAAAGTACACCAGAACGATACAAAAGATTTATCATTTCAGAAATCATACCAAACACAATGCCTGATACAATCCACCAAATCCTCGTGATAGCTATTCCGGGCTTCTTTCAAACGCCTAACTTGCTCTGCACATGATTTTTCTCGTATCTGTCTGTCAGTTTCTTCTAGTAAAGAGATGGACTGTGATTGTTGCGACATGAAATAAAACGCCTGGACAGAACAAAATTAAGTCAGTGCTTATAATAGAATACACAGAATATAAAAATATCCTAGTATCATCCTAGGGTGGGTCTTGTTTTGTTAATATACTGATGAGTATCAATGGGCAGTAAATGTCAGCAAAAACCTGATAGACAGGCTAGGATCACATGATTCATTGCAAGTGAAATCATAACAGTTAAAGAACAATTATATTTTAATCACGTGGAGTTGTGGACCCATGGTTCGATAGCACCACCACAAAGAGAAGTCGACGATAAAAGATTCAGATGTAGACCGACAGATATGGCACATATTATCAAAAGCAAAATAGATCTATATCCTAACACCTTAGGTGACTTAACCACATGCAAATATATAAAACAAAAACAACTTATACAAAGGATAGTTCTGAAAAGCACATGTATTTTCAAGGAAGCAATATATTTGATCCTTGCTGTTGCATACGTGAGTTTGGCAATGCTTCAAGAAAACAACAACGAAACATGACTTGCCTGTCTAAAATTTGGTGAGATACCCAAATGATATAATAATAGCATGACATCAAGCAGCTCTTCTTCTTTAAGTGCTTCTGAGGAAGATTGAGCTGCCATTGGTATGCTTTCCAAATTATGCAATGTTTGGTATCCGTAATCAATTTCTGATTGAGTACTTGTGCTAGGTTTCTCTTCAATATCATCACCCAGGCTTCTCCCACTGCACTCAGCAGCAACATGAGATGATCTTTCAGGCATAGGCTTGCATGGGCCTTTAGAAGTTGACGGTATATACTTAGCATTGTCTTTGTATCTTACACCTTCAGTGATATCTGTGATTGAGCAACAACAAGGCTTTTGTATTGTAGTATGTGTTATTCGTGTCTCTTCATCATCCATACAGCCTTCATCCCACTGCACTTCATCTTCCACGGCATCAGCTTGGTAGTACATCAAAATATTTTGTGATCCACCAATTCGAGGAACCACGCTATAGTAGGAATCATTCCTGAATAGTAACTGTGTCGGAAACTTTCGTTTTCCACCTTTGTGAAGAAATCCAACACCAGTCCCACAGTTCGCTTTGGATGATGATGCAGATCCAGAAGAATCCATAGAATATCCTTCAGACAACATATGAAGGATTACAGTATACAAGGAAACAAGGACGGTATTGTTAAAAGTCCCATTGACAACCATCCTAAGATCTCCACCTCTAGCCTTTAGTACCAAACTTTGCACAAAGGACCGAAATATTGAGCCTGGGGGCTGAGGGGGAGAAACAGGTGGAGTAAAGCATATTACCAAGCTGCAAAGCTCATGATGCATCTCCTCAATCTGCAAACAAGACAGCATGAACTAAGATATACATGGAGATACCTAAACTGTGAGGGTAATCCATAAAATAGCAAGCATGAACTTTAAAATGGATATAAAAAATACAAATGCAACTGTATAAGTTCAGTAACAACTAATAAGATAGCTATTGAGTTACCAAAATTCAAATTACTCGAAAAATAATAGCTACGGAAGGCCAACAACAATACATCATGGAAAACCAAAGAATGCTGGGGCACTTATATCAACATATCAAGTCAAATAAATGAAGTACAAAATCAAGTCAGGAAACAGATAAATAGAGTATAGAAGAAGAAACATCTATGTGGAACATTATCAGATTCTACAGTATAGCAAACAAAGGTGATGCTTGTTGCAATGGCACCTTATTCACGAAGATTGTACAACTAATTATCAGGAGGAGAAGTGACAGCTTACAGAAAAATCTCCTGAAAATTACCTTCTTGATTGCATCAGAGAGTGTTGTCATTGTTAGAGTCATGCTAACTTCATCCTCAGAAGACCCAGGCCACCAAACGGATGGTATAAGACATTGTAAGTCCTGCTTATTTGGAGTCTTCCTTGTAAGAAACCCTTCAAATGAGAATGCAAAATCTTCTGAGTTCCACCATAGATGCATTACATCCTTATGCCGAAGAAGACGACAAGCCAGTGCTAGAAATGGATATGAACCAGAATATGGGCATTCTGTCAGCACAAGAGGTGCAGCTTTGCACATGCAAGAAAGCGCCACAAAGAGCTCCTGCAATAATGAGGTGCAACCTTGGAACTGAAGGAAAAGATCGAGAACCTGATCAAGGCATGAGAAATCATGTGGCTCACGTGCCCTGAAAACATCTAAGAGAAAGGTGGTTAACGAGCCCCAGGCAATATACTCAAGGCACTCCTGGCTCCCGTTGACAGCACTGAAAAACTCCGCACATATTCCTTCTGAAATTGGATGAAACAGTTCTTGTAGCGGAGCAAATTTCTTGACCCTCCTCAGTTTCTCAAAGTAAGCTGATTCAGATTTTTCCAGATTCTGAACCTCAAGCAATCTGAATAAACATCTAAGAAGATAAGACGTGAACATGCGGCAGCGTGGTGGCGCCTCAATTGGATCAAACCCATCTACTGGATATCTGAATTGATGTGAGCCAAAATTCAGATGGCAACGCTCGCCTTCTGAGAGGGAAATTGCAGCATAGTAGCCCTTCTTCAGCTCAACATTGCGAATTCCATCAAATGCAACACCAAGAGAAATCCCATTCCTGTAAAAGGAGATCTCTCCTGCATCCAAGTTGATGCAGCAACCAATCACATCCCCTACTGCCCATGGCTGGCCATATGGTTTTGGGTCATTGTTCCACTTAGTCACTCTCCGTCCATCAAATGAATATGAATCATCAGCATCACCAACACCTTTCTGATCAGTGAAGGGGGAAGAGATAGTTGCCCATCCAAGCTGTTGAACTCCAGAAGTCTCCAGGGTAACCTCATACATCCACTTGCCCTTCCACACGCAGGCATTAGCCCTAGCACTGCTGAATGGTGCAGAGCTCTCAACAAGTAAAGGTTCCCGAATACTCTTGAACTTGCCACAAATGCTCAAATCGTCAAGAACAACCTTGCTTTGCCCAGCACCTCTGTCCACAATCAAGATGTTGCCATGGTATCCATGGTTAAATTTTTCCCAGTCAAGGTCAAATTTTCTAGCTTGATTCCTCAATATCGAGCGGACAAAGCCAGCATCAATTGGACCAGGAGGCCGGATCAAGGACTTGTGAGGGAGATCAAAGATGTGTTCTAATGTCCTCTCAACAGCCTGGTGCCCAATTCATCATGATAGGACACCAAATGTGACTTCTGGGGGCTAATCTTAGCTTCATCACCAGACAATAACACAGCCAGCCCAGGGGAGAATGCACTCCTCCTATGGCTACTGCTTCCTTCTGCCATTAAGCTCAGAGGCGGAGTTGTCGTGGGGCATGGGATTCAGTTGAACCTCCAACCTTTTTGGAAAATAAACTGCACCCTCGGCTTGGGTGGATTGATCTTGCTTGCTTCAGCCAGTATCGGTCTGTACACATGATGATTTTGCAAAAAATAAAGAACGAAGTTAGTAGGCATATAAGAGGCGGGCCCGGCCCATACCCAGCCGTGATTGGGATGAAATCTCCCGTCCCACGGGCGAAAATTTCTTCCCATACCCGTCAGATACAGAAGGAGGTTAGAGGATTGGAGAGAGAGAGCTTAGCTCTCACCTCTGTTGTCACCGTCGAAGCTGGAGGTGGAGGACCAGCCAAGGCGGCAGAAATATGCCCCGTTCTGGCCGGCGAGTCTTCGCGCGCCGCTCACGGTTTTGCAGCTCCCACGCACCGCGGTGGTGACGGCAAAGAGCGACGCGAGGCAATCGTATGGAGGCGTCGGCCCAGCAGGGGTTCACCAGCGGCGAGCAGAGGCGAGGCGCCGAAGGATCAGAGGAATCGGGATCGAATCAGTGGAATGGGGCAGGAAAAAAAATAGCTAAGTGTCTGGGCAACGGAAGCTCGATTCCACCAGTTTCCGGCGATCGTCGGCTCGGCGACGGCGGCGGGAAGGTTGCGGGCTAGGGTTTCACCATGGAGAAGTCACGAGGAAGACGGGGAGGAGAGAGAAAAAGTTGGATTGGTTGAAGAAATTTTGGGACTTTGTTCAGTTTAGACCTTTCCTTTAATGGAAAATACAGCTCTATCGTGGACGTGTGCAGGTGTGATTCATTTTGAGGGTGTTCGTTTCTTTAGGCCTAAAAGTCATATCAAAACTAATCTGTTATTTAGGCGTCTTAAATAAGTATAATTATAAAATTATTTTACAGATATGCCCGAGACGAATCTAATGAGCCTAATTAATCTATGTTCCGCTACAGTGATGCTATAGTAAACATCGTCTAATCATAGTTAATTACCTTCATTAGATTCGTCTTGTAAATTAGTACAAGGTTCTGCAGTTATTTTTTAATTAGACTTTATTTAATACCTCTAAATTACAAAATTTAACAGGCCTAAAATTAGGCCTAGAAACAAACACCCCTATATTCTTTAGTGATGGTCAACTCAAAGCATGGCGCTCGTGAGTTTCAAAACCGATGAAAACCAGGGTTATCGCGGTGACCAGATTTATCGGTCTGGTTTGGTTTCGTCGAACGTCCGGTTATTGGTAAAAACCGAACATGTGTAGCATATTCGATTACCGGTCGGTTTCGTCGGTAACCGATCCGGTCGTCGGTTTCGATTTTTCTGGTTTTTTGGAGATTTTAATCCTTGTTCATGACAATGGATTTTGCCAATCATGTTGCGAACAGAGGAAATTAACTTTGCATTTTATAATAATAATAATAAATATTATACCTTTTAAAATTTCATTATTTAAACTTAATATTTTTTGAGTATCTGAATAGTTTAATTATAGAATAGAAAATATATAGCATTACAATAGAGAATAGTAAAGAAAGGGTTCATTGGGACTTGCTCAACAAAGAGTTACACACAATCGCTAAAATAAAAATTTATCGTGTGCGGACTTATATGACTTGTAGGACCAAAACTTCAAGTGTGTATGGTGGGTGCCCTCGACCAAAGTGTGAACTAGACCATTGCATTTACGGATCAGAATGGTATCTATCCGGACCACGAATCCGGAAAGCGCTGGTTCGATCCCAGCTCATGAGTTTGATGCTATACCTACATAAGAAGCATGTGTCTAACTTCTCAGTTCGCCGTATTGCATCTTGCTACTTGCATGAGTAGAATCACCTCTCACTGGAAACAAAATGATATGGGTTTCCCCGTGTTGTATCTAAATTCCTATGGGCAAACAACTCCACAATTATGCCTTAGAAATGATGAATGTCGGCAAGACTGAACTCCATCAAACCAATCACAATTTAGCTTCTTCCTCCAATGTTGAAACCAACAAAGGCTGCTAGTGTTACTCTTTTCAAACTTTTCTCCTCCTTTCAGTTATGTGATTTGTTTGAATTTGGTTCGCATCAATCAGATGCATCTAGGTGACAACGAAAGTCTCTTCTCTTGTTACAAAAGTAGGTAACATCATCATGATGATGATTTCAATGAGCATCCCACAGATCAAGAAATAAGCGAAACTAAAGTTGCAACACGAAAGCTGAGAAGTTGCCTAATAACCATTTGTATATAAACAAGACATTTGATGCAGTAAAGGAAACAGGGATCGAGCACTCATTGTGCACAAATTTATTTCAAGAACATGAACCACCTTTGTTCTCATTCATAATATGTTTATTTCGAATCATATTAGATTCCTAAAAAATGGCACTATTTGTTCTTACTGTGCGCAATTTTCAGAAACTGTTGGGGCTCGGTGCGAAACCGCCAAATGGAACTGCGGCCATTTTTTTTTAAGAAAAAAACGGTGGCTCGCCATGTCCAAAAGGCCACACATGCGCATGCGCCGCTAGATCCGACGTCTTTCAGAGGTCAAGAGCCGCCGGACGGATCGGAACCGTCCATCCATGATACTCGGTCATTTTTTTTTTTGAAAGGACATGATACTCGGTCATTGCTACAGCGGCGAGCACCTTGGAGCTTTTTTTCTTTTTTGATGGAAACCTTGGAGCTTTTGGTAGCAGTTTGGAACTTGAAGCTATCTGTTCATTGGATCGATCAAAACTGAGAAGTCACGAATCGTCGGCACTCTGGACTCTTGGCTCCTGAGCCCAGCCGTTTGACGGGAGAGTTTGGAGTCATTCTGGTAACACCGAAATTGCTGTTTCTGACGTAGTATACTGCACTCGAAGCGGTTCGTGATCTGAATCGGCAGCATGACAGGAGAGTTGACGAAGCCTGATTTTTCTCTCAAACTGCTTTGCTACATCTAGCATTACCGCACGAAGAGGGAAGCGAAAGCGGAGAGCGCCCGAGGCATATTCTGGACAAGACGAGAGAAACGAAAGGAGAGATGCTTTCTGGGCGTCGAGAAAGACGTAGCCTACCCGCACAAGATTCGTCGAGCACCATGGAGGGACGAGCGGGCGGATTACTTTATCCGGCACGTGAACGCTCCTCGCTCGGGCAAATGGTTATCTCGCTTTCCCGAAGGTCCTGGCGCCTCTCTCTCTCTCCTCTCTCTCTTTTTTTTTTGCTGTATATTTTTTTTTTTTTTTTTTGAAGAGAATACGCCCACAAGGGGCTAGATAATTCCATTACTCTGGAAGGTTCATTACAAATGCACAAGGCCCTTACAAGAATTAGAAATATCATTTAAGCCCTTGAGCATGTAAAGACATCAAAAAGAGAAATTACAACCAGGTCCTCAAAAGGGAGGCTCCAGCAAATAGAGAGAAGATCACCGGCGACACAGGAGCATCCATCTTCAGAAGAGGAGCAGTTGCCGGAGTTCCAATCATCAGGCTTCAGGCAGCAACACCTCCATCCATGCTGGGACCAGTCGATGTGAACGACTTGAAGTCGCCGAGCCATCGCAAGCAGGATGGGCAAAAGGCCTCATAACAGCTGCTTGACACACCGGCGGTCCACCCGGCAGTCGCCGCAAAAGCTGAATCGAGGGATGAAGAAGTCGATGCCGTAGATTTTGATGGAGCATCACCGGGCATGACCATGAGAGGGCTCCCCAGTCAGTTTTGGGGATCAGCAACTTGAAGCGATCAACCCAAACCGAGGAGCCCCAGTGTCTCTGCAAGAAAACTGACGAAGAACACAAGCACCCAACAACTCTTCTTCGAACCAAATCCAGAGCAAAGGAGAAGAAGAAGAAGGGAGGAATACACTCGTCGGGGAGGAGGCCGACGAGGACGACAAAAGGCATCACGCCTACAACCTCAAGGGAAACACAACGAGCAGATCCACACCGGAAGAGGAAACAAATCACCGTGTGTTTGACGGACGAAGCAGAGCCGTCGGCAAGCACAACTACGGCGGCGCGCGACCACACGCAGGGCAGCGGCATCCCGACACACAAGCCTTTGCTGTATATTTGACGAGGGAGAAGGGTCAGCTGGAAGTGTAACACGTGTGCCCTTCGTGCCGTTGCATCCGTGTTTCCGTCACTCCGTCCTGAGCTGGACGGAAAGCGATCGGTATAAGCATTTAGCCAAGTAAGCAAATAATGCTAGTGTTATTATTAACTGTTGCTAATACTACTATTTCATTCCGGAAATGAATGGACCCGGCGCAAGAACGACGTCACCGAGACCACCTCAACGACCGACCGGCTAGACAGGCGTGGGGGCACGGGAGCGTGCCGCCGCCGCGCGCGTGGCCCGTGGCGGAGGGACGAGCCGATGCCGTGCAGCGACCGCGCGCCGTGCCGTGCGGCTCCGGTGCGGCCGCGTCAGCCTAGGCGCCTCTTTGCGGCGCGCTGGGACGCGGTGCGCTCCGCATGCGGGCGGGCGGTGCTTCGCCGCCGCTCTCGCCGCGTGCCGTTGCGTCGACGCTGTCCCGAGGCTCTACCGCGCGGAGAGAGAGATGCGCGCCCAGCCAGCAGGTCTCCAGTCCGCGCCCGTGCCATGCCGCCGCCGGGAGAAGGAGATCCACATTTTGGATTCGGCTACGTACGACGTGCATAAAGGTACCTCCCACTTGTACAGAGTATCATACGAACAGATCGGGAAATCAGGAAGAGCGAAAGCTAATCTACGCGACAATGCCGTATGTGACAGGAACATCGAATCCGTGCTCGTCAGTTGGCGCTCGACACAAGCATACACTGTGAGCAGGGCACCACTTCCCCTGCTCCCACCAGTGCACAAGCATCAACCAAAGAGGATAACGCGCGCACCAATACGATTTGATCTTGTACGTGAAGATGCCATTGCAGGAGTAGCGAATCCCCCTGCTCGTCACTTGGCGCTCAACGCAAGCAGACAATGTGAAGACGCGTTCGGTTGAGAGAGGATTGGGAAGGGTTGGTTGGAGCGGGATTGAAGTCCAATCCTCTTCAAATCCTTTTGGGAGGAGGATTAACCGAACGCGCCATAATCAGGGAGGGCAATTCCCTCTGTTCCTTGTGCAGAAATGCAGAAGCATCAGAGTGGATAACGCGGGCGACACCATGATATGCCCCTGAACGCAGCCTACATGCACCTTCAGACAAGCATCTCCATGAAACTGCGTTCGAGGAACACTCTATCCGAACGCCAGGTTCGCGCACGAAACCACCATATCCACAAGCCCGTGGACGCGCTGCTAAACCACCCGAATGTCGCAACCGACGGGGCGCTTCCCGCCACTCGCCGCAAGCGCTGCCCATGCACGTCCACGTCCCCCACCTCCTCCCCGCGCCGCCCAAGCCCCACTACAATGCCGCCGCGCTGCGCTTCACCGTGGCTGCCTCCTCCGCTGCGCCGCCGCCGGCCGCAGCCCGGAAGCAGGCCGTCATTGTCGGCGGCGGGCTCGCGGGGCTCGCCGCGGCGACGCACCTGACCTCGCTCTCCATGCCGTTCACGCTGGTGGAGGCCTCCGACCGCCTCGGCGGCCGCGTCGCCACCGAACGGGTACCGCCTCGACCGGGGCTTCCAGATCTTCCTCACGGCGTACCCGGAGTGCCGGCGCCTGCTCGACTACCCGGCGCTGCGGCTCCGCCCGTTCTACCCCGGCGCGCTCGTCTTCCTCGGCGCCAGCGAGCCGTTCCACCTGCTCTCCGACCCTTTCCGCCTCCCCGTCCGCTCCCTCTCCGCGGTGCTCTCCCCCGTCGGCACCCTGCCCGACAAGCTCCTCGTCGGCCTCGCCCGGCTCCGCGCGGCCGCCACGCCCGACGACGCCATCCTCTCGGCGCCGGAGACCACCACCGCGGCGCACCTGCGGAGGCTCGGGTTCTCGCCGTCCATCGTGGAGCGGTTCCTGCGCCCGTTCCTCGCCGGGATATTCTTCGACCCGGCGCTCGACACGTCCTCCCGCCTCTTCGAGCTCGTGTTCAAGCGCCTCGCGCTCGGCGACAACGCGCTGCCGGAGGACGGCATCGCCGCCATCGCGGCGCAGCTCGCGGCCCGAATCCCCGCAGGGTCCGCCGCCTCAACACGCGCGCCGCCGCTATCGACCGCTCCGGCGTGACGCTCGACACGGGCGAAACCATCCCCGGCGAGCTCGGCGTCATCGTCGCCGTTGAGCAGCCCGAGGCCGAGAAGCTCCTGCCGCAGCTGTCGAATCCAGAAAAACCTAAGAACTCCGAGCGCAGCACAGTGTGCCTCTACTTCACCGCCGATCGCGCGCCGGTGCGAGACCCGATCCTGCTCCTCAACGGGTCGGGCAAGGGGATCGTGAACAACATGTTCTTCGCCACCAACGTGGCGCCGTCGTACGCTCCGGCGGGGAAGGTGCTGGTGTCCGTGTCACTCGTCGGCTCGTTCGCCGACAGGGAGGACGCCGAGCTGGCCGGCGAGGTGGTCCGGGAGCTCGCCGGGTGGTTCGGCGCCGACGAGGTCGCGCCGTGGAAGCACCTGAGGACGTACCGCATCGGGTTCGCGCAGCCGGACCAGACGCCGCCGACGACTCCGGCGGGGAGGGACCCGAGGGTCGGTGATGGTGTGTACGTGTGCGGTGACCACTGGTGCTCGGCCACGTTCGACGGCGCGATGGTGTCCGGGAGGAGGGCGGCCGAAGCTCTGGCCAAGGACGGGGGATTGTCCTAGCACTGCTTCTGTTTGTTTTGTAACAAGGAAATACTGTAATTTGCACATACTATAGGATGCGCGACGGCATGAGGATTTCGGTTGAGTGACAAAAACATTTTTTCCCTGTAAATTCTAATTTCTATTCATATTCGAAATCTGACTCAAACTAGTCGATGAATTTGCTTCATAAAAATGTAGAATGCAACGGTCAAGTTCAAAAAATGAAATGGCCTATGCTCTTCTTTTTTTTTTCTTAGAACCGATGGCCTATGCTGTTTTTTTTTTTTTGAACCGCCTATGCTGTTACTATTGTAGTACAGTTACATGAACTGGGCCGACGTGGCGCCTTAGAGCCCACATACCTGATGGATCTTGACTTCAACATACATTACCTGTAGGTCCCACTAAAACCGTTCGCAAGAAGATAAATTCAGAGCCGAAAGCCCAAACGGGCCAAAAGGCCCATCACGAAACCGCTCGCTCGATCCGCTCCGACTCCGACGACGAGATGGGTTCGATGGAGGCGTCGACAGCGCCGGAGAACGGCGCGGCCGCCGCTGGCGGTGGCGCGGCGTGCAACGGGGCGGGGCCCGTGTCGAACGGAGGAGGGGTGGAGAGGAGGCTGCGGTCCTCGACTGCGTCCGCGTCGTGGGCGGCCCATCTGCCCCTGGAGGTGGGCACGCGCGTGATGTGCCGGTGGCGCGACCAGAAGCTCCACCCCGTCAAGGTCATCGAGCGCCGCAAGGGCTTATCCTCCTCCTCCCCGGCGGACTACGAGTACTACGTCCACTACACCGAGTGTAAGGAACCGTCCCGCCTCGCCCCCATCAGGATTCTTCGTTTCTAGGGTTAGGTTTAGGGTGCCCCAGGTTGGGGAGATTTGGGGCTGAACTGTGTGCTTTGGCTTCTAATATATCAATTTTTAAGGGTTCTAGTGATGAATTGAGATTCGGTTATTTTTTGCACATTTGGGCAATGGCCATTTCTACCCGAGACTATTATTAAAATCTCCAACTTCTGCTGATAATTTTAGTTTGCACTAGACATAGTTGCTTGCGTGTTAAGGTTCTTGAGCACTACTCGTAACTCAAATAATTTGAATTTGCAGTCAATAGAAGACTCGATGAGTGGGTTAAGCTTGAACAACTTGATCTTGAAACTGTGGAGACCGATGTAGATGAGAAGGTGGAAGATAAGGTAAGTGAAATGTCTGCTGCTCTATTGTAATTATACATGCTAAATATATTTGTACCATTTGCATTGATATTTAGTGTATAAATAGTACTCCTATCTATATATGCTGTGGAAAGAGTTCTCATGTGATTACAATTTGTCATTTTCAGGCAACAAGTTTAAAGATGACTCGACACCAGAAACGTAAAATTGATGAAACACACGTGGAGGTATGCTATAAATTGTTATTACAAGTTATATTTACAAGTCCCTGGAAATTTAGAGAAATTCTCGAAATACATACTTGAAAAGATCTTTGGTTTTATCCTGCTTGGATTATTTCTTCCCTTTTCTCTCACAAGTTGAATTAATGTCTCATTTCATCCGTGTTGCCCTTGTAGCAAGGTCATGAGGAGCTTGATGCTGCCAGCTTGCGTGAGCATGAAGAGTTCACAAAAGTGAAAAATATAGCGAAGATAGAACTTGGGAGATATGAGATCGATACTTGGTATTTCTCACCTTTTCCACCAGAGTACAATGATTGCCCGAAGCTGTTTTTCTGTGAATTTTGCCTCAACTTCATGAAACGTAAAGAACAGCTTCAGAGGCACATGGTAAGCTACACTTATTTGTTAGTAATATTGTAATTATGGAATTTAACTCCCTATGTTTACTTATCTCCGTTCCAGTTTGCCTCGACCCATCTACTATTTTTGCAGTACCACCATGTTTTCTTTAAATTTATTTCACTTGTGGCATTTCCTGCAATAACTGATTGCATCTATTTTCACTCATTTCGTGCAACGATATACATTAGTCAAACCTCTGCTACAGTATAATTCGGTTATTTTCATAAAACTCCACCGCTGCTCGCCGTTTCTTTAAGTCGCAGCAAAGCATTCTTTTGAAGCTGCTGCATGGCTCCGTTCACTGCCGTTACCGAGCCGTCTTTAATCTTGCTAGCATTTTGTCTTGTGCAACATCCTCTACTCCAGAGCATTGTCATCACGACTCCGGGTTGATGGGGTCGAGGGATGGGGTCAAGGTACACGGGTCGATACTTGGAAAAAGAGTACTGCTATACACACGACCGCTCAATACGACGGCCGTGTATGACTGGAATCACTACATGCCCTTAACGACCAACACATCATCATGACCTCATGGTTTAGCAAATCTCGGCATGTATTAGCAAATAACCATCTGGTCGAACACGGCAGTTGGTCATCAGGGTCGTGTGCGGAGCCATTCCGTTGGAAAAAATGGGGGACGAAAGGGGTATACCTCTTCAGTACGCAGTATGTGATCCCAAGGGTTTTGGGTCGATGAACCCGTGTCTAAGCTTAGAGTCAAGGTAGCGTAACAAATAAAACCCAGGCTGTAGTTAACAAATCACACGACATGCATATATCCAAATTAAATCCAGGCCTAATTACTCCAAGGCCTAAGGCCTTCATGCGGCCCAACGCTACATTAGTAACCCTAGCAACCTAGCTCCCCCGTGCTAGCAACCACGCACCAGCTGCCATCTCCAGCCAGCTGCTTGCCTGTTCCGCTCCACGTGACCACGCAGACACCCCCATAGCTCCATCTTGCAACCACGCCGCCAGCGCTCACGCGGTCGTCCGGGGGCCATGGCCACGCACCAGGCTGACCTCGCCGTGCTCCTCGACATCGGCAAGTCCCTGGCCAACGCTGACCTTCTCGGCTCACTGGACGACGGCTCCGACGCCTGTGGCTGTGGAAACGGGGCCACGATCCAATCCAAACCAGGACATCGAACCCAATCGACCCCAACTCTCGAACGGGAACGGCGTACTGGCGTCGCGGATCGCGCCATTGACCCCAAACCCGGTGACTATGCTCCAGAGTTGATCTATGATTGTTTCAGATGTAGTTCATGTATCTTGTTTGTTGGACATTGTTTATTTTGGTGGTTTCCAATCCCCCTGCATGCTAAACCACAAAAGCTCCATGGAACATAAACTAATTATTAATCTAATTTTATCTGTGTTTGCAGAAGAAGTGTGATCTTAAACATCCCCCAGGTGATGAAATCTACAGAAGTGGAACTTTGTCGATGTTTGAAGTAAGTGTTGTACTTTTATATACATTATAGCTTCATAAAGATTTGCCCATCCAGACATCTTCGTTTGTTCATCCGGAACCAAAACTTTACTTGTATTTCTTTCGAGCAAACATTCCAAAAAGATGGTCAAGCTGCATGTAGTTCTTAAATATTTCCATTTTTTTTCTCCAACTGTCAAACACGCAGGTGAACTGCGCGTCGTTTTATCAATTCTAGGAAATTGTTAGCAAACAGGATAAATGACCATGCATCACTTTGTTACCAATTTCATCCAGTTTGTTGATTCTGCAAAATTATTCTGCCGAAATAGGTGCTCATATATTATTCAATGACATGTGGGTCAGGAGCACATCTGGTGACATTGATCAGTTTTTATTGTAAAGAAACAATATGCCATCAACTGCGTTTAAGTATTTCTCTTTAGAAGTCTTGTAATTGTTTCTTAAGTCTGTTGGTATAATAACATGAAGTGCGCTTGCATAATGGCAGGTTGATGGCAAGAAGAATAAGGTTTACGGACAGAACCTTTGTTATCTGGCCAAGCTCTTCCTTGATCACAAAACTCTGTACTATGATGTTGACTTATTCTTGTTTTATGTACTGTGTGAATGTGATGACCGAGGATGTCATATGGTTGGATATTTCTCAAAGGTAAAGTTCTTTTTTGCAGTATTTATTAACCTATGATGCTTTTACATGTTTTAAACACTTATTTTTCATCATGTTAAGCTTATTCAGTACGTTGTGTACAATGTGTGTTTCACATCGGTATTCAGTAGAGATTAATCATTTTATGCTAGGAAACATACATTGACATTTTATTAGTTTTTAATGGGGTTCTCTCTTTGCAGGAAAAACACTCTGAGGAATCTTACAATTTGGCTTGTATTCTCACTCTCCCCCCATACCAAAGAAAAGGATATGGGAAGTTCCTGATTGCCTTTTGTAAGTTTGTCCTCTTATACATCTCGTTATATAATTGCTAAACTTGGATTCTCTTGTGGACCACTGCACTCCAGCATTTTGTTCACATAGCTTGATTATTGCAGCTTATGAGCTTTCCAAGAAGGAAGGTAAAGTTGGGACTCCGGAGCGTCCTCTTTCTGATCTTGGTCTGCTCAGTTATAGAGGTTATTGGACTAGAGTGCTTCTGGAAATTTTAAAGAAGCATAAGAGCAACATATCGATAAAGGTATTGCTCTTCCTGCTATCTAGTTCTGTCGCGTTTATTTTTGTTGTGTCTCAGAGGTTGATTCAATCATGATGCAAATAGTCCGGAAAATAGTACTTCTTCTCGGGTATAATTCCTCAGACTAACCTATCTGAACCCTGGGTCATCGGTCTTCTAACAAAAGGGTGACCCCATGTTTCAAAGATTGCAGTTAACCAATTAGGCAGATAGTTCATGCTGCCATGCAGCTAAAGTCAAGCATTTCCTAAAGCGAGGAAAAATTAAGAAACTTAATGTATGCTGGTTGCCTGTTTGGAAGAAGGGATTTTGGCCTCAGGACCGATCCCCCCCTTACAAACATATCCTAGAGGGCCAGGTGGAGTTAGTGGAGGGCAGCAGTTTCCTGCATGCAAGGATGTCGTACGTATACTGACTTTCACATTGGCCCTCCTGCACTTCGTCCTGGGCCCTGAAAGGTTTGGGTGTATTGAAGCAGACCTCTTGATGCTACATATCAACATTTGGATTTTCTGGCGCGTATGGACTGTAGTTTCAGTACAGTGCGCTGTGTCGCTACTGATGGAGATAGTAGATGCAGGCTGTAGATTCTTAAAACCTGATTTGATTCTCGCATGGTAAAATTTTAAATAATATAAACTGGCAAAGGAAATGGTTACAGTCGCGCAGTCAGTGTCTTTCCACTTCTAAGAATCATTTTTGTAGCTGAAACTACTATACTATCATAAGCAGATAACATGTAATGTTATGGTTATATATGTCATAACACTGAAGCAGCTTTAGTTTAGTAATGTTAGAAGTTTAAGGATTGCAACAAATAAAGATCCGGTTTAGATACTAAAGCTGAAGTATACTCGTAAATGCATAAATTATGCACCGACTGTCGAGAAACCAATCTGTGTTGACAGACCAATGTGCAACTAGTGTAATCTGCAGAAACTTCCTCCATGCAAGGACATTAGATCCATGTGCTCTCTGTCCTTCAACCTGTTCATCCCGATCCAGCCTTTGGAAACTTTGGACGCTTGCAAAGCGGACGATTTGATTACAGTATGTAGGACAATTGGATTCTGAACGTCAATTGTTGTTGCCTTCTTGTCTGACCAGTATCACAGTGTTTGTTGTTGGGGTGCACATGTCCGTAACGGATATTTATAGGAACTTAAGTACATAACAGTTCAACCTTCGCACGAAGTCATGAAGAAATAAGTAGAGTGATGACTTGCCCCACCATTCCTAAGTGTATCTGAATCCAAACAAACCCTTCATCATCTGAGCATTATAGCTCCTGTCTGTCATAGGTGTTTGCTAACAAGTTGTTGCCTTTGCACCCAGGAACTGAGCGACATGACGGCAATAAAGGCAGATGACATCTTGAGCACGCTGCAGAGCCTGGACCTAATCCAGTACCGGAAAGGGCAGCATGTGATCTGCGCCGACCCAAAGGTGCTCGACCGCCACCTCAAGGCGGCCGGCCGGGGCGGGCTCGAGGTCGACGTTAGCAAGCTGATCTGGACGCCCTACAAGGAGCAAGGCTAATAAAGGACGCAACAGCCTCCGCCGCATACTAGACAAAGCTGACAAATCCAATCCAACAATCATGTACAGTACATTTGCTAGGAGGAGCTCCGTCACTCTTGTAATGTGATTGTAGTCTGTAACGTACACATTGACATTGTTGTTTGTGCTGCAGTGATATGAGTATTTGAAAGCGATAGAACTCGACTCCATTATTTGGCTTAGCTCTTATTTCAGCATCATTCGTGCCGCCCTTTTTGGTTCTCTTTTCCTTGATAGCCGATTCGGGGCGAGGAACCAGCTGCGAAGTGAGACTAGTCTTCTCTTCGTCCGCCCATGATTCAAGGCAACAGCTAAGATGTGTGAACTGCTGACTGTTCCGAGTGCTGAATGCTGATCGCCAGATGCAGATGCTGCCCATCCATTCCCCTTTGAAAGGAGTAGGGCCCTGGCCCGGTGCCACGCTTACTTCATGTTTGCAGCTGTGGCACATTTGGACGTACAGTAGCAACTAGTAGCAGCTCGCCGGTAGGGATGGCAATTTTACCCATGAGTGTGGGCATCATCGGGTTTACACCCGATTGGTGTGGGCATAGGTGTAACTTTTCGCCTATAGGTGTCACCCGCACTCGACTCGACTCAGACATGAGTGAAGGATGGGTGTCGTTTTTCACCCATAGGTCACCTATAGGTGATCCGATTATCGTCCATCCGTGCCTTTCCACTCTCAAACGCGACGCCATCACCTCGTCTCCCACTAGTGAGTTTAAGATGATAATAAATTTTTATTTAATTATTGTTGGAGATGTATTGTGACTAAAAATGTGACTTTATAATATCTATTTGTCGAATTTTCATGCCGCGAGATGATAAATATAAATATATTTGTTGATTTTTGATTTTGTACATGCGTTTTATGTATTTTTGTGCTACACCCGATGGACACCCGACACCCATTCGAAACCTGATGAGTGTGAGCGTGAGTGTCAATTTTCACCCATGAGTGTAAGTGTGAATGTCATTTCTTACCTGATGTTATTTTCGTCATGGGTGGGTTTCTGCTCTAACCGACCCATTGCCATCCCTACTCGCCGGCTTGGGCTGTGAGATGAGAGAGGGCGATGCGTGAGAGAGACAAGTAAACGGGGCGCAAGGGATGGGGGCAAGGCAAGACGACAGATGCGGTTGGGGGGGATTCAGCTCAGCCTCGGGGTCGGGGAGATGAGATGAGATCCATCGTGGCGTGGGGGCCAGGCGCTGGCACGGACGAGTGGTGCACTGGTGCCGGCTCGTGCGCTCCACCTGCAAACGCGGCAGTCCACGAGGCTCCGGCAGGCCACCCCGCCCGTCTCCGCCGGCGGGCCCAGCTAGGCGATGGAGGAAGCGCTAGCTCGTCGTCGAGCACTCGAGCCCATCCTATCGGCCTCGCCGCATGGAAAACGGACTAGTCTCGCAAGGCTACTGTAGTCACTGCAGCATCTCGCCGTAGTATGAGTAAACCAGCCGTGGTAACTCGGGAGGAAGGGAGGAAGGTGGCAACAGGCCAAACAAGCGCGTCCGTGTGTGACGACGCCGCGGTTCAGGTCTCACGCAGGAACAGAAGCTGCTGGTGCGGGACACGGACAAAGATCCTCCTTCCCATCACGTCATGTCCCTCGGGAAGGCAGAGAGAAAGAGGAGAGTTCTGGCGTGGCCTCGTAATCGTACAGGGAAGGTTCACGCACGCAGTCAGGCGGGCATGATTGGTGCCGCTCGGTTCTCCCGCCGCGCCGCGGCCTCACCCCTGTGCCCGCCCCGGTGGGAGACGCCTGGACTAACCCAACCGCTTTACGCCAGTTCCGATGCTTTGTCACGAGCCCTAATCATGCGCGCGACAGGCGATTAGTATACTCGTAGTACCGCTTCAGCAGCGGCGACGCGGTGGTTTGCACCGCGTGACCTAGCAGCAGCGTCCTGCGGTTGCCCGGGCCCCACATGCGCCCCTGGCATCGCGTGGCACCGTCACGAGGCGCGCCGGAATTCCGTGGATTGTTTAGTCCGGGGAGCTTAACCGGCCACGTCTCGCCGCTCTGAACGAACCTACTACTGTACTACTATCTAATCTATACCCCACACGCACACAACCACCCTACCCTGCGACGGGCATCATTTTTCGCACGAACGTGGTCTCGGCACCGATATCCCCTCGCTTTTTCAAATACTCCCAGCTCGGAATCTGCTAACGAACACGCTTCTCAGTCTTTCGCTAAACCGTTCTCAGGAGTCAGGACAGTAAGCAGGATAGGACAGAGCCGCGAGTGAGTGACGGATGTGCGCGGCGCGGCCGCTCGGCATCGAATATGTGTGACGAGACAGGTGGGAGGAAAGCGGCGGGGTGAAGTGGACGTCGCCGCGAGCGACAAGGGCATTGTGCGCTGTTGTCTGTCAAGCACGCAGGCGCGCGGATGGCGCCACGGAATGGAACGCGCGCGCCCGGGCGGTGGTCTCGTCTCTCTCTCTCGGTCTCTCCTTTCTCTCCGATCCGGCGTCGCTCGCTTCCAGATATTCTGTCGCCGCGTAAACCACTTGGTTTCGCTGCTGCTGCTCTCTGGTTTCATTCTTTTTCCCAATACAAATACACGCGCTCTCGCTGTCTGTCTGCGTGTCTGTCTCTCTGGAAGGATAAACTTTTTTTTGGAAAGCAAATTTGTTTGTCTACGCTCGCCAGGGCCCAGGGCTCAGGTGGAACGGATTGACTCGTTCTACCATCAGCAGCGGTCGGTCTCGGTCTACGCACGCTCCGTCGTCGAGCCTTTTTCCAAGTGGACAGAATGGACAGTCGGTGTCCGGGTCCGGGGTCACATGGGAGAGATATTGAACAGGAGCACCACATCCGTCTCGAGATGTTATTACAGCACTTCTAATTCTGTTGCCACCACTGATGTAATTTTATTATCAGGTCAATGGGCTAGTGGCATGGCATGGCATGTCACCGTTTTCCCTGCGTTGTCTCATGATGCTGCACTGCATGCATGGCTCTCATCGAGTTAGTTAACCTCTCTCGGCCCAGGTTTAGCTGCAACAAGCGACACTTGGAAAACCGCCGTCTCATCATCGAGTGGCAAATCACTTTTTATTTTATCAGATGATTCAAACCGAAGCAAAGCTCGCCTGTCCCTGCCCGATGGCAGCTTTGAGTGGCCTGAACCTGCTGAATAGTCCCCAGGTTTATCATCTTTTTCAGTGAAAGCGCCCTGCTTAATCCCCGCCCTTGGCACCGCCCATATCTTTTCCCGTCCTTGCTTGCCCCATTTGTCGCTATAATTACTCCTGCTGCGTTTCACCCAAACAAGGAAATATCCTGCTGCATTTGTCGGTTTACACTCGAAAAAGGGAAAAGAAGAAGAAGAAGAAGAAGAAGAAGAAGAAGAAAAATGTCCTGCTTCAGTCCAATCATTTTAAACTCACCGACCATCGCAGGAACATTTGGTCGTCTAATTCTGTAGTAATCAACGGCGTTTGATTTGTCTTGCCTGCCGATGTTCTAACACGGTTTGGTGTGGTTACGTACAGCTCATGCATGCGTTGGTTGCTGGCGGTGTTCCATTCTTCGGTTCAGTACGTGTGAAAACGTCACTTGATTATCAATCCCCTGCATAAATTACTTGGACGGTATGCTCCAAATCAGCTGATCGAACGACACTGCGTCTGATATATTGCTCCTCCAACAATCGCGATTCAGGATTACACGGCATCATACATTAATTCCAACGGATCCACCTAATCGGCCTGATGAGAAACTTCCTGATCACTTCACAGAGATAACTTGGGCATGCGTGTACGTATATATTGTAGTCTGGGAATTGGATTCATGCATGACATTGTGTTAAAATGTGATGATTGGCAATAATCTATGGTGTTCGATCATATATGCTGCATAATGTCATAACCAGCCCTGATTAAGTAGTCACAGAATGCGTCTAACACATGGCTTTGTACTTGCTTGGTCCTTGCACCAATAGGCATCCCATGCAGGGAATTGTATCCAGCTCAGTACAAGGACTCTCTCTCCTCTCCTCTCTCTCTCTCTCTCTCTCCTCTCTTCTCTCATTTTACACGCAAAATCAAAGGAGAAAAATTAGGAGGAATATTTGACTTGTGCATGCAGCTGCAATCATGCTGGATTGCTGGCCCCTTTTAAACTAGAAATATATTCCCTGTCCTCACCTAGCGCTTTGCAATCCTAATTAAGCTTCATGTTCTTTTGCCATCACTCGTCCTCATGATTTTCCAGGCACTCGTGTCCCTGTCACGACAGCTTGTGGATGGCAAGAAACTCCAAACTCCAAGGCCCGTCGCCCCTTCCGGATTGATTGGTTTGTTCGAGACACGCGGTCATTTTCAGGGCATATTTCCTCCTAACAGAAAGCGTCCAGGATTAGGATGTTATCTAGTGCCCTTTCTAACCTGTGTCATGCAGTGTATTCATTCTTTTCTAGCATCCTTAAACTCCAAAAAGAAGTCAGGAAAAGATTGCTGGACCATTAGGTGGCGCAAATCAGCGAATTCTTTTAAAACAAAGATTGCATTTTTGTCTTGTCAATCAGGAGTATTCATTTTGGTCCCCCGTAAGTTTGCTGTAGGAAACTTTTCCCCTAGGTCTACATCCACCTGGTACAGAAATTGGAAGCAGCTGGACATGTGGACAGGCTCCTGAATCTGAGGCCCCTATGTCTCTCTAAAACTCCGGGAGCTGCTGAAATATTTCACATCAACCTTGGAAAAAGGTTTGCAGCAGTGCAGCGACCTCCACATGTCCTCATAAGAGTTTGGATTTTGCAACCTGTTTGGATTTGTTGAGTGGTCTGATATTCTCCAGGGGAGAGAAAGCATGGGGAGGTGAGGTAAAGGAGGGAGAGAAAGCAAGGCAACTCAAGTGAGCTGGAGGAAAGGGGTCAAAGTCTGAAACAGCCTAGGGGCATGTGGGGCTCTTACTTTCCTACTAGTACCCAGTGTCTGCACACACTATTTTGTAGATTCTTCTGATTTTAATCTTTTGCAACTTTTGGTTCCGAAGAATGTACTAGTAGGAGTACTTCAAAGTGGTGCGCGCTCGATTATGCATGGTTCTCGTCGACAGCGCATTAGTGGTGACTTCGTCAATTTCAATGATTTGCTGATTCGGTTTTCGAAGATGCTCATATAAGGGTAGAGTTTGCATACTTGCGTTTACAGAGGTGAGTGTGTGCATTGTGAATGTCTGATTTGTGATGTATAATGGCAAAATATAAAGATATACGACTGAATTTAAGATATGTTCTAAATTCTTCTTTATTTATAATGAGGTGAACCTATGATGGAAATAATTTGAAGAAGAAAATACCGGTGACCATAACTTAGAGCATCAAACAAAACACCCAAATTGGGTAGCTAAAATTAAATAAAGTAGCTATTCATCCTATTGGTTTTTTACAATGACCATGTGACCTTGTGATGTGATCTGTTGATCTTCTTGTCTCGTTGAAGCCTTATCGAGAATGTGAATATCTGAAAACCAAGTCTGTCAAACTTTGTTGTACCTATAGCATGACTCTAAAAAATGGACAAAACATGAAAAATTTGAGTGTTGAAAGGTGCACCAGTCCAAATTCAGTTATGAGAAACAACACAAGTGACACCACAGTAACAGATAAGTAAACACAAAAGTCACAGCAGCCTCAGAGCCAGCATAACTGCTATGCCTCAGGCTGCCCGCACCGGTGTCCGCTATCGCTTCCTTCAGGAAGCAGATAGCGGAACGAGCGCTGCACCGGCCTCCTCTACGGCTAACCAAGCGGAACCCGTCGTTTCCGCTATTCCGAGCGGAGGTAGAGGAGGACCGGTAAAGCAAGCGTCGGGCCCACCTTCGTCTCCCACGGCCGCTGCCTTCAACCGCGCCCCCCTCTCTCTCCCTGGCGGTTGCTCTTCGCTCCGGCTGGAAGAACTGCTGCTCCAACCTTCAGATTCGGGCGAGGGGCCGCGCAGTCCCGGCGAGCTCGAGGGAGGGGGCACTGCTGCGCTGGCGCGACGACCTCAAGGAGGGGGCACTCGATGGAGGAGGCCGGGGACGGGGCGCCATCGCGGCGAGCTCGAGGCCGGAGCCGCGCCATCGCGGCGGGCTCGAGGGAGACGGGAAGAACACGATTGGGCACCATTTGATCTCGGAGATGCCTCAAATGGGTTGCTTTTACATAGAGGAAGCACACCATGGTTGCTCTCAGTGAGATTACTCATCACCAACATCCAATTTCAGGGATTTTGGTTGGCTGGAAGGGAAGAAAGAGAGAGAAAGGGGAAAGTAGCAAGAGGAGGTGTGCTTTGCGAAGAGGATGGAGTGGTGGACCCAGGAGTGGTGTCTTGCGTGAATGGGCTAGCAGCCCCAGCCATCGGGTATTTTTTTTTCAATTTTTCTGTGTCTTGGATTTTTATAAATAACCCCTACAATTTTTTGGTAGTTAGAATAACAATTATAAATGATTATGTTATGAAGAAATGTTTATTAAATGAGATGGTGGTTGGAGATGGTTGAATAAAATATGTGGTAGTTGAGATAGAGGAGAATATAGAGGAACGATGAGTGCGGGAGAAATTGATATAGAGGAAAGAATCTTAATGACTAGGACAGAATATTCTTTTTAAAGGAAGCAAATAAAGGAACATGAGTGCGGAGAGTCTCAGAGCCAGCATAAACTGCTATGCACACACAGCCAGCCACTTCACTACTACTACAGCCACCACTCCATACAACCACTTGTGACTTTCCAGTCTGTACTCTCATCTCTCACACTCTTGTTAATAGCATCCATCCCCTTCCATTTCCAAAATTTGGCCTTTCTCTCACACATCTCTCCCTACCACCTCTCTCCCTCACACACCCTCTCCAATGGCGGCCGCCACCTCCACCGCCGCCTGCTCCTACAAACCCTAACCCTAATCCGGTCTCACTACCTCCCTGCACCTATGGCTGCTCTCTCCTTACTTGTTCTGGTGCTTCTTTTCGGGGGCGCCGCCGGCGACGACGTGGCGGCGCTGCTCGAGTTCAAGAAAGGCATCGCGGACCGGGACCAGGACCCCGTGCTGGGATCCTGGTCCCGGCCGGCGACCACCGAGGCTGGCAGCGGCGGCGCGGGCTGCCCCGCCTCGTGGCGGGGCGTGATGTGCGACGGCGATGCTGTGGTCGGCGTCGCGCTCGACGGCCTCGGCCTCGCCGGGGAGCTCAAGCTCGCCACGCTCAACGGCATGCGCGCGCTCCAGAACCTCTCCCTCGCCGGGAATGCCTTCTCAGGCCGTCTGCCCCCCGCCATCGGCTCCCTCACCTCGCTGCGCCACCTCGACTTGTCTGGTAACCGCTTCTACGGCCCCATCCCTGGCCGCCTCGCCGACCTCGCCGGCCTGGTCCACCTCAACCTCTCCCACAACAACTTCTCCTCCGGGTTCCCCACTGACGGGATCCAGCAGCTCCAGAACCTCCGCCGCATCGACATCCGCAACAACTCATTCTGGGGCAATGCCGGCGATCTGCTCACCGAGCTCCGCAATGCTGAGTACATAGATCTGAGCCACAACCTCTTCACCGGGCGGGTCGATTTGGAGCTTGAGAAGTTGACGAGCATCGGGAACACGGTGAAGTATCTCAACCTCAGCCACAACAACCTGGAGGGTGGCTTCTTCCGGAATGAGACGGTGGGGGCGTTCAAGAACTTGGCTGTCCTTGATTTGAGCAACAATGGAATTGGTGGGACAGTGCCCAGGCTAGATTCATGGTTCTCGCTGGAGATTTTCAGGGTTGCCGGGAATGGGCTATTTGGGATGATGCCGGAGGCACTCCTCCAGAATTCGATGCGGCTTGTTGAGGTCGATCTCAGCAGGAATGGCTTCTCAGGTATCATCTTGTTTCTAATCAATGGACATGTCTTGCCGAATTGTTATGATTTACCGGTAGGAATCCCTGCATGAGTCGAGTGGTGGCGATCTTTCGGTTTGTTTCTTGTGTTGTCTGGATGACATGATAATGTGGATTTCCAGTAAGCTCCTATGCCGTTGCAAGCTGACTATCAGGCAGTGCGTCGTGTCATGCATGTTCCTGATGGCGTTTTGTGATGACGTTGCGAACTATTTACTGAATCTTGAATCTATAGGTCCATTTTCTTGGAAGATTTAGTGGGCGTATATTTACAATAATAGACTTGTGCATGAATGTCACTCGTCATGTAGAGAGAATGCCGTTGCCATCACCTTTTGGCGGATATGGTCGGCAACGTTGCACTTGCATGCACTTTCTCCATTTGTTTCCTGGTTTTGTTCATATTTATTTATTTCCGGCGCGATAATTAGCATGACCATGACTGTTCTCAGTGGATTTCTTCAGCCTATTTCAATACTGTAGCATTAGACTGCATATTAGATGTATCTCATGAGCATATGAGTTGTCAAATATTTACTTAGGCCAACTTACGATGCCTATCTTGTTTACAGTCATTCACATATGCTCGGGTGATTACATTTGTTTCCAAAATAACCCAAGCACCCTCTATTTTTGCAGGGTCACTGCCACTTGTGAACTCTACGACTTTGAAAATGTTAAATCTATCCTCCAATGTTCTATCAGGATCATTACCAACTACTGTTGGCAAGTGTGTCTCAGTTGATCTGAGTGGGAACTTATTTTCTGGGCAACTAGCTATATTGCGTTCCTGGGATAAGACTGTGGAGGTTATTGACTTGAGCTCAAATAAACTGGAGGGAAGCTACCCAAATGATGCATCCCAGTTTCAGAACTTAGTCTCCCTGAAGTTGCGAAACAATTCGTTGTCAGGATCCCTCCCTTCGGTGTTGGGAACCTATCAAAAGTTATCCATCCTTGATCTCAGTCTGAATGCACTTGGGGGACCTGTTTTACCTACTTTCTTCTTGTCACCGACTTTGACAGAGCTAATTCTTTCTGGAAACAGATTTACTGGGACTATTCCATTTCAGAGCACCCATTCAACGGAATCAATTCTGCTATCTTCTCAACCTTCTCTCAAGATTGTTGATCTGTCCAGCAATTCTTTGTCTGGTCCATTGCCACCAGACATTTCTAACTTGCAAAAACTCGAGTTTCTTGCTCTTTCAATGAATGAATTGTCTGGTGAAATTCCAAGTGAGATCAGCAAACTTCAAGGATTAGAATATCTTGACCTATCACATAACCACTTGACAGGTGAAATTCCTGATATGCCTCAAGCCAGTTTGAAGATATTCAACGTATCTTACAATAATCTGCGAGGAACTGTTCCTAAAAGTGTTGAAAAGTTCCCTTTATCTTGCTTTCGACCTGGAAATGACTTATTAGTTTTCCCAGATGGTTTGCCTGCTGGAAATAATGATTATACTGGAGTTGGTCAGAGTCGAACATCTCATGGGCATAAGGCTGGTGTTAGAGTTGCACTTATTGTTGGCTGCATTGGAGCTGTCTTGTTAGTTATCTTCATAGCACTGGCATTCTATGTTGTCAGGTCTCAAGAGCTTTGTGGAAGAAATGGGTTTAGAGGTCAGATTACTATCAGGGATCTAAAGGGGAGACTAAGCCGTCCAAATTTGTTCAAGTCGCCTAAAGATAATGTTATACCAAGTAAAACAAGTTTCTCAAATGACCATCTCCTAACATCCGCTGCTAGATCAATGTCTGCCCAGAAAGAGTTACTGGCTGAAGCTGCTGTTGAATATGGCTATGCTGGTCCCAAGGATGCTGCTGAATCCACAAGTTCTGGTGTTGCTGAGACTTCTGCTGCAGTCCAGGCTCGGGAGTCATCTCCACGGTCTGCGTTGCCAACATCACCGCATTTTGCTGATTCTATGTTCCATGAGGAACCTGTAGCTTTTGAAGTATACTCACCAGATCGGTTAGTTGGGGAACTGATTTTCTTGGAAAGCACCTTGGTTTTCACAGCCGAAGACCTGTCACGTGCGCCAGCCGAGGTTCTTGGAAGAAGCAGTCATGGCACGACATACAAAGCTGTGCTTCAAAGTGGGCATGTGCTGACAGTGAAATGGCTGCGTGTTGGTCTCGTGAAGCATAAAAAGGAGTTCACCAAGGAGATAAAGAGGATTGGTACCATCAGGCATCCAAATATAATTCCATGGAGAGCCTTCTATTGGGGTCCTAAGGAGCAAGAAAGATTAATTATTTCTGACTATGTCAATGGCGATAGCTTAGCACTTTATCTTTATGGTAACTATCTCATTTTATTTGAATCATTAGTCCCCTTAAAACCTCCGCTTGTTAGGTTGATGTACATTGCCATTTACAACAGATATCTTACACCGTTTACTTGACTTAACATTCCTCACCAGAACAACAGTTTACTTCCAGTCACTGAAAACATGTTCTCTTTGCTTGTACTGCAGAGTCGACTCCTAGAAGATACTCCCGACTGTCAGTGAGTCAACGGCTCCGAATTGCCATCGACCTGGCTCGCTGCCTCCAGTTCCTGCACCATGAGAAGGGCTTGCCTCATGGCAACCTAAAGCCAACTAATATATTCTTGACTGGTCCTGACCTCTCTCCGAGGCTGGTTGATTACGGTCTGCACAAGTTCATGACTCCAAGCGGTACTGCTGAGCAAATACTGAATTTAGGAGCACTAGGGTATCGAGCCCCAGAACTAGCAAACACAGCCAAGCCTGCACCGTCCTTCAAGGCTGATGTGTATGCATTTGGGGTCATTGTTATGGAGATGTTGACTAGGAAGAGCGCTGGAGACATCATCTCAGGTCAGTCCGGCGCGGTTGATCTAACTGATTGGGTTCAGATGTGCAACAGAGAAGGACGGGGAACTGACTGCTTCGATCGCGACATTACGGGCTTGGAAGAATCTCCGAGGATAATGGATGAGCTGCTCGCGATCTCGCTTAGGTGTATCCTTCCTGTAAATGAGAGGCCTAACATGAAGACGGTCTGTGACGAGTTGTGTTCCATAACCGTGTGAGTTTCCTTTGGTTGGTTTCCCTGTGTACATGTAACCGAGTTTTCGTTCTGTCCCGATTTTTCGTGGGTTTTCCAGAGCCTTGTAGCCAGGGTTTGTTTGATTGGTAACTGTTAGTGTAAAGAGGATTCGATCCGCCCATTGATTGATTGATTACCATTGCCGCCTCTCCTTGTGTTTTGACACTGATGACTTGCTGTCCGCTGATCCGAGATATTCCACTGACCTGTGAAATTACACTGTATATTGCTGTCCCCATTTCCCCAATACTGTAGATGCAACATGCAACGCTGCAACTGATCTGCTGCTCGTGTGAACCGTGAAGTTACTTCGATTTGGCCTGACTATTACTAGCCTTTACACGAGGCACATGCAGTTCTGGAGCAGCTACAGCATGTGTTGGCTATCTATCGCCCCTCCCTGTAGGAACCATGTTGGCACGAGATTTATTGAATGAAACACAGGAGTTACTGAATGAATCGGTCCATACTGCAGCCTTTAATTTTCTTCAGTGGAGGCTGGGGAGACAGCGGGCACCTTGTTTTTCATTCAAAGCGAGAGAACGTTTCGACGACCTATTGCAAGAGACGACGCGGCGAGAGCACGACGAGGTGAGGCCCAGAAGATATCCACGGGCCACAACGGGGAGGCTGCCTTGTTGGGCCGCAGCACAAGAAGAAGTGAGAATAGCAGCCAGGTGGAACATGCAAAGATCGTGGTTAATCTCAAAAAAAAAATAAAAAAAAATGCAAAGATCGTGGTGTATCTTCCTCGGTCGCGGACTCTACTACACTCTCTAAGTCGTTATCGGAAGGAAGTAAGAATTCCTATCAGATTATTAACCGTATCCCCCTTGTACAATCACTACTGGCTTTGCAGATAAATCCACAAGAACACATGCAGAACACGCACCAAACCAGCCCAACCCCATCGATCTCGACGACGCCTATGGCGCATCAACCGCCTTCCCGGAGCGCCGCTGACGCTGGCCACGAGCACATCGTCATCGACGTCGAACTTTGCTCCGTGAACCACGGCAGCGACGATGCCGCCGGGACCCAACACCTCGACGACGAACACGCCCACCAGCTGCGCCATATGCAAGCAAGCCTCGCCGTGGGTGGCGGTCGGGCAATGCGGCCACCGCGCCGTGTGCGCCAAGTGCATGGTGCGCCGGCGCTTCTTCCACCGCGACAAGCGCTGCCATGTCTGCAAAGCTCGCTGCCCCAAGGTCGTCGTCACCAGGACGAACGGCGGCGCCGCCGTGCTCCCCGCGGCTCTGCCGTCGTTCTGTTTCAGGGACCGCAAAGTGGGCAAGTACTACAACCACAAGCATACGGCAGCGTTCTTCGAAGACGAGCAAGAGTATCAGACGGCCAGGGACGCCTGTCATGGGATAATGTCGCCTTTCTACCAACCCATCGTAAGTGTCACAATAATGCTTTTCCTAATTATCTTTTGTTTTTCTGTTTATCATGAGCAAAGTACTGGTACGATTTCAATAGATATGAGATTTTGTTTTTCGTTGGTCATCTTTCTTTCATTTTTTTTGTAATCTTTCGAAAAAATGTTTTTTTGTTGCAGTTTTGTTTCCTACCTTTAATCGCCGCGGGTGTGGTCGTGGGAGCAGCTTTGGGGCAAGGCATTCTGGTTGATATGAAGACGCCGAACAGGTCATTGCAAATAACCGTCTACGCTGTCACCTTGGCTGTCACTGTGCCATTGAGTTTCTTCTTATGGTATTTGATAAAGCGCACAGAAGATCCTCTCGTGGTTGAAGCTATCCGAGAGGAGGGTTATTAGCTATAAATATTTGGCACAATTATAATTTAATGTACTATTATGCATGACTTAGTGCATGTAGACATCCATCAGAGAGACCCATTGATTATTTCGACAAAAACTCTGTTATGATATACTGTCATGTTTTCTGTTTTCACGTATTGGTGCTTGGTGGGCACTAACCTGGCATGTAGACAAAACTGGCCAGCATGAGAGATGTACCAAATATAAACACGAATTATTTGCAATCTGCGTTAAACCAAACGAACCGATCTACAGACATCACCATTTAGCCAAGTTTTGTTTCGGTGCTAGCTGCGGCTTCAGGAGGAGGGCTTGCACTAACAGTTAATCGTCCGAACATCAAAATGTCGTTCTTGCACAATTTGATGAGTTCAGAACCATCATTCTGCTAATCAAATAAGTCAGTTTCTTTGGCGTAGTCGAATGGGGCAGGGTTCCGTTGACATGCCCCACGGTCACTGACCCATGGGCCTAGCCCCACGCGTCAGTGGCCATGGTACGCGTGCAGTTCAAGATCCAACTAAGTAGCATATAAACGTATTAACATTTTTTAAGTCTTGCAAGTCATCATAATCAATATTGAGCCAAAACATCTTTTGTGTACTTCGTAATGTGCTTGGGTACTACTTCCTCAAGTTGTAAATTGATGACGTTAGAACAACCTGATTATGATGCTATGAGCCTATGATTCACCAGCAATTTAACTGCGTGTGAGAACCAACTCCATTGCCATGCATCTCACTGATTTAGTTGGCTGTTCTAGTAACTGACAGAATGCTGTCAGGGAAACAGTTCCTAGGACAGGAACCAAGGTATCCTTAATCTCTTAATGATCCTGGTAGGAAAAGAATACATTATCTACTTTCTAGATACGAAGGAACCTACAAAGCAACAATAATCTAATTTAACACGGTACCTGTACAAAGCTAGAACATTCACGGTATGCCAGTAATTAAACCAGTGGAAACATCAACAAAGATAAATAAAAAAAGTATATAAAGGCATCAGGCACCTAGCTGAATTCTACTGCCAGATTTGATTATGGGAACTTTACATTCAAATATCAAATTGAGTATCATTAAAACAATTACACCAAAACTGAATAAAGATGCAAACCTGAGTGCATCAAAACCAAGACTTACATCCAAAGATGGTTTGCAAAGATGTGTCCCAAACCAACATGAGTCGTCTTTTGCAAACTGGTGGCGGAAGGCTATTAAGAAAGTTCAGAAGGAGCAAAGAAGAGCCTGAATAATCTCATCATCATGAGCGCTTGGCTGATTTGGAAGCATAGTAATTCGTGTGCTTTTGATAGAGCCAATCCAAGTATTAGCGACATCATTTGTGCTTTTAATAACGAACACCATCTGCGGCATAGCGTATTCGTGAAAACAAATAGTTTTCTTTAGTTATACGCACAATGAACCAATCATTCTCATGCTCACAACTCGAGTAAATGACAAATCTGTAGTCAAATGTTTTCAGCTGAGACTATTGACTGCGGAATTGTAAATTGATCAATAAGTACAGCGGTTGCACAAAAACAGCCTATGCAATATTGGCAGAAATAAGGGACTTGTAACGATATGTCGATCCTAAATTGCCAAAAATTTTATGACCCATATATTGATGTTCATAATTAGTTTCATCCCTTTATCCCCAGGCGATACTCTTGAACACAAGATGAACTGCAGCAATAATGAAGCCATATTTCCCTCCATTGGCAACAGGTGCAAACAGCTAGCAGAAGTAATACAAGCACACTGAGGGTGTGTTTGGTTGGGTTGTGGCTGTGAAAAAAGCTGCTGTGGGCTGTGAGCTGTGAAAAAAGCTGCTGTGGGCTTTGAGCTGTGAGAAAGTTAAAAGTCGTTTGGTGAAACAGCTGTGGCTTTTTGGTACTGACTAGCGGACCCTACATGTCATGTATATATATGTCTATATATATATGTATATATGTATGTAGAATGGATTTTCTCTATGTATATATCTATTATATATGTACGTATATATTATATATATATGTATATATACTATATATATGTATATGTATGTATATATACACACACATAAATATAACATATTCATATGTATATAAATGTACACACTTATATATAAATATTTATCAATACAACCATAATGTATATGTATATTTTACAAATATTATTTGTACATATACATATATATGTATATATTATAAATATTTTATGTATATATAAATATTATAAATATTTTATGCGTATTTATAAATATTCTTATATATATATATAATATATGTATATATGTATGGATGTTTGTATGTATGTATGTATATAGGTAATTTCTTCAAACTTGTGAAAGCCACAGCTCAGAAAAGCACCTTCATACCTGCTTTCAGAAATGAACTAGACAAAAGCTGCTTTTGGCTGTGACTTTTTCTGACAGCCAACCCGTTTGGTTGGGTTTTTGGCTTTTTCGAAAAGTCAAAGCCAAAAAAAGCCCAACCAAACACACCCTGAGATGACCTATGCACAGCATTCTAGTGCAATCATATTTTCTCAAAAACAGATTATGGATTAACTTAAGCATCATAACTCCATTTTTTTCTGAATTGAGAATCTAATGCTTGCAGGGAATTGTTTGTAACAGGCTCAGGATTGACTAAAACATCCAAACTCTGATATTTTTTAATTTTTTTTGCGGTGACCAAACTCTGAAATTTGTGAACTTAACTCAGGTTGGTAACTCTGAAGATCAGAAAGAAGGCTCAGTCTATACAATACTCCTAATCCCTAAACTGAGCCTTCTTGAAAGTATGGGTGGAGTATCAGATTAGGCTGTCTTAATTACCGCATACTTACCCACAAAAATAAATAAATTACCGCATACTTTTAAGAAATACACCACCCACAAACCACAAACATTCTCTTTTTTTGTGCGAGTATAACCACGTCTACATTCTAACGTTACATTGAGAACAAGGCATAGAGAGATGAAACTGAGTTGCCAAGAAACTCCATATAGAAAGTTCCATTTGAGAAACAATGTTCAGGTTGTTTCGGATTTTGACCAATGCAACCAGATTATAAAAATATGTTTTCTTCCTAGTTCTTGCACAGGCACCTTAATACAGCAATACATCACATTAAGAGTTTGTTTTGTTGTTATTATCACTCATCCAGAACGTCGCTATGCACAAACTAATTAAAGTTCGGCAAAAAGAAAGAACAGTGAGTACTAAAAATTATCGATGAAAATGAACGTACACTGAGCTCATGCAATTGTTTTCTTAGGCCAAATCCTGATCATGCAGTTGATAGTCATTCCAAATCCCGACGAAGCACCGCCTCAGGCAAATAACGACTCGGAGTGCCTCACGCACCCACGACGAAACAGGTTGCACGAGATTCTGAGACGCGCCGCAACGCCGCCGCTCGCAGCGCACAGCCCGTCGGATCCCGCGTGCCATGACCCCAATGGGCTCGCCGGATGGCCAGACCTCGTAGTGCCCGTGGATCGAGAAGAAACAGTTTCGATCCCGAAATGAAAAATGAAGCGAGGTTTTGAATTCGGACAAACACTCTGAAATTAAACCAAGCCCGGCGCACAATAAAGCCACGCACGCAATTATTGGTAACGGACAACGGGCAAACAAACTGTAACGACGTTAACCCGGACCCAACAAAGGATTTCTATATAAGACCACCTCCACTGATTCCTATCTTCCCTCTCCACCTGCACTCCTCCCTCAGAAGTCACTGGTAAAGGTATTTCGAACCGCTAGGGTTTCCTAGCCGGTGGCTCGGACCTCCCGCCGCCAAGAACCGCGAGCATCTCCCAGCCGCCGGAGAGGAGGACAAGATGGACGCAGCCCAAGAAGACCCGCAGGCAGCACAGGTGGCCCGGATCGCTCTTCGGGAAGCAGCTTTGGTGCCTGTTCTTTTTCTGTCTCTTTGTTCGCCTTGATCTGCTGTTCGTCTGCTACTCCTGTTTGGTGCCAGTATTGTGCTTCGTTTGGTTCAATCGAATCCAGTTTTATGGCTAAAAGCCTCGTTTTTGTGTTTGGGATTCGGCTTTGGGGGTAAAAGGTCGGCTTTGGGGATAAAAAGTGGGTTTTTTTGGGTCGAACAACTGGCCGGCCGGCAGTCGGAGGAGCTGCGCGAGCCAGTCGAGCGCGAGGACCTCCGTCTCAGTGGCGGCGGCGGGGTACGTCGGCGGCGATGCTGCTTTCGGGGATAAAAGGTTGGTTTTGCGCCATAAAAAGTTGGTTTTTTGGGTCGAAATCCGATACCTTGAAGAAGGTAGGTCGGCGGCGGGGTAAGGCGAGCGATCCAGGCGACGCCGCTGAGCCCGCTCCGGCGCAGGGCGGCGTCACGGGCGGCGACGAGCATGACATGGATGACGCCGCCGCCGGTGCTTGTCCGGCACTAGTACGGTTCATGAAGCTGGTCGGCAGGCGGAGGAGCTGCGCGAGCCAGTCGAGCGCGAGGACCTCCATCTCGGTGGCGGCGGCGGGGTACATCTGTGGCGGCGGGGTACGTCTGTAGCGGCGGGGGACGCCTGCCAGGACTGTGTTCATCGCGGATGCGATGTGGTCGCCGGCGACGGCCGCCGGGCCGCGGCGCTGGTGGACGGGAAGAAGGCGAAGAAGTTGGGGTCGCCCTCGCCCAGTCCGTCATGCGGACGACTGATTCCCTGAGCTCCTTCATGGCGACGTCCAACGGAGCCGAGGAGGTCGACACAGCCGCCTGCGCCGCCGCAAGGAGCCCAAGTGCCCGCGCCCTCACATCATCGAGTTCACGCACTCCGCGGAGAACCACATCTGCGCCACAGATGTCTCTCCGCGCGCTGCAAACCACCGCTCGCTGGCTCCCGCCTCCTCCCCGTTCGACGGCCCGGCCCGGCAACGTCCACACTCATCCCCACTGCCGGAGCGGCCAAACGGCGCCGTCGTCAGCTCTAGCCTCTCCTCCGGTCTCCGGCGCCACTGTTCGCAGTCCGGCTCTGCTAACGCATCGCTTTTGAACACTCTCGTGCACATCTCGACACCGCCGCCGCCGTCCTTGCCGTTGTGGGCGGCTTCTTTAGCGCGGCTGGCCGTGCTGTTCTTTTGCGCTTAGTTCCCCTGTTGCTGTTCGTTATTCGTTCCTGCCATTTGGTTGTCTTTTGGGATTATTTTTTTTGGGAGTCTGTATATGATTTAGTTCTAAGGTCTTTCAGTTTTTACTACCATAATTGATCTAATTATGTGTCTGATTTGTGTGCATTTAGGCCCAGAGTGCCACAGAGTTTCATCAGGTTCTTGCAACGGCAATGTACGTAGGGGTGATCACCCTCATGTGCGCGTCTCGCACCCCATTCCTCACACTGGTCAGCCCACGTCCCCCTGCCATGGTGCGCGACGAGAAGAACCGTGACGGCCCAGATCTGTGGATCACAAACGACGCTGTAAGCCTGATGATCACCATTTGCTGGTTCGCCTGCCTGGGGCTTGTCCATTTCAAGGTCATTGCATCACTACTCCTCAAGCGTCCAACTGCTATGCCCCGTCTAAGCCTGAAGATTGGATGGCTGGTACCTGTTGCCCTTTGGTTTAGCTCGACGGCAAGTTGCCTCGTGTATACCAAGATGAGCAGGTGATTGTTCTCCATATGTGCTTATATCTGCGATGATTACTTGCATGTGTCTGGCACTTAAATATGGAAAAATCTATCTGACTAGCGCTCGCTAGCTGAGTTGATGTAGCGACCACAGCCATCTGCGCACCCGCCTCTTCCGAAACTGAAAACAACCCTGATAGAGTCATCCGCGCGTCGTGAAGAACTTGAAGCGGCTTGCCGTCGACACCCGCAGGAGGCGGCGGCGCGCCGGGGCGGCGGCCCGCAGGTGTGGCGCGCTGTCGAGACCAGCAGAGGCGCGCCGTCGACCCGCGGCGGTGGTGCGTCGGGACTAGTAGCTGGATCCTCCGATCTAGCTACCGGTAGCCCGTTAGTGGCTTCCCTTAAATATACTTTTGTGCTGCAAACAGGTACGGAGCTAGTGTTGTAGAGTGGGCATTAGCCGGTCTCCTGATCACTGCCTTACTTGGCTTCACCATTGGGCTCCTGGTAAAGCCTATCAGAATGGGAGGTATTGTGCTGGCGGCTGTGGGAGCTGCACAGTAGCAGAGGAGGCAGCATATTCTGTTCATTGGTGGCCGGCCTAGGTTCACCCTTGCGATCGATGGTTTGTTAGTAGTACTATGATTCTGTGGTTCTCGCACACTGCGATTTGATCATGCTTGGACTATTGTTCTTCTTGGATTCTGTTTTATCCTCTTGTAATGTCATGACTTGATCTGCCTTTGAACAATATGGTCTATCAGTTAAATTTGATGAATTTTCTCAACGTATCTCTGCTGTGGCCTGGCCAACAACTGGGCATTGCATGGTGTGGGCTAACAACTCATAGGTGTAGGAGTACTCTGCACCCTGGTGCCGTGGGTCAGGGATTTGACCCCTGTATATTGTCTGCTCGATCACAGCTAGTACGGAAGTAGCTGCAACCAGCAGGAGTAGGGGTGGAGTTTCTTGTTTGACTATTGTTGTCATGGAAGTAATAGTAGTATTGTACTAGTACTGTACTACTAGTACTAGTATTTTTGTGAGAATGAAATCAAAGCGATAAATTTTGGTTGGTTTGCGGTTTTTAGTACAAGAATGTTGTAGTGGGTTGAATTTTTCTGTGGAGTAGAAAACAAAATCTAACGCACTGTAGCATGGCTAGACACGAGGCAAAGACTTCCCAAGGAAGTGTCCTAGCCCAAGCCATCCCCCTCTCTCTCTCTCTCTAGCATGCATAGGGTACAGCAATAGCCTCAGCGTCGTCTTTCCTTGATACTACTCCTGTACTATACACTACAGATACAGTCCATCATACTCAGCGTCAGCGAAATACCGCATAATATGCACATTGATCCGCCCTACAGTCGAGGCGTGAAGAGAAATCTGCACGGTACGGACGAGGCTTGGCGCAGGATGTGATGGTTAGGAGGACCATACTATACTCATTTGTGGGAATCAAGCACGTAGCATTGGCGACACACATTTGAGTCAGCAATCCAAATTCATCATCAACCAGTAATAAGGGGGAATGAAGAGGTGAACGCGCACAGAGTTGCTTACAAAATGATGATACTACAACAAGATATATCTGTTAATTCGACCAACATGGAATCCTGGCTGATCCTACACCTAGTGAAATAGTAGTACATGAGCTGTAGGCAGACAAAATCTGCTGCTCATTTGTGGGGATGGAGTCCATCGATCTGATCCTAGTCCTGCGCAAAGAGCGAAGCTACTACTACGTTCCAAATTAGGTGCAGCACAAAGGCTGTCCAGCCTGCTGTGCGAAGTGCAGCTAAAGCGATCCTGCTCCTTGCCCCTTCTCGCATTCTCCCGCAGCGGTGCGGCATGCATGCATGCTGCCTGCCTGTTGAGCAGAATGTGGTGGACCGATGCCATGTACATCGCGACAGTAGCACACACGGACTGCTCGAGCGGCCAGCGAGCTACTCAGGCTGCGGAGGAGCAGGAGAAAAACCATGCCTTTTCCCCATGCCTCAGCTACGTGCCGCCACCGGCCGCGAAAACATGTTTAACAGTCAACCGGCGATCGACCGCGAAAACATGCAAATTCGTTACTAGTACTACCTCTCTGATCTGTGGTGTTCGATCGAGTTTTGCCCCCACGTCTTTGGTGGCGCTCAAGGCACACAGACGGATTTGCCACCTCTCGGACGCGATGGCGCACTGACGCCATCACTCCTGTCCGTGACATGTCGCGTTGCACAGATTGCTTGCTCTTTGCCAGGTACTACTACGAGCAATCGAGTAGAGGTTCCCCAATAACGATCACATCTCCCACATGCATCGCACTGTACCAGAGAGAGATGACCAGCGAACGGAGTATCGATTCAGAACCACGAGGCCTTCAAGCCACCCCCACTCGTCTTGCCTTTTGGATCGACTGCTGCGGTAACAGCCATGTACCGGAAGCAGTAAAGGACCAGTCCTCGCGAGTCCTCCCTCGAACAAGACGCAGGTGTGCCAACCGATCTCCAGGCCTGTCATGTTGGGGCGCAGCGTGCCCTTTCTTCTTGCACGAAAAAACTGTGGACGTTGCCGCTGTCGCTGTACATTCTCTGCTCCTATTCCTCCAGTCCGTCCGGCAACGGTCGAATCAAGAGCAGTGATGAGAGTTGAAGATGGGACAAGCTATATTTGCCTTTCAATCAAATCAAATCAACTAGGCGCTTTAGAGCTTGATTTGTGAGTAGTACGAACGAATTTGTGGCCAATTGACCTGTTCATCAGGTGTTATGTTTCCAGTTTCTCCGCCCCCGTTCGGCCACGGTGCAGATCAAGCGATGCCATGTCCAGCCTAGTAGTACTGCCTACCGCTCGGGTCCACTGCTCGTCTCTCCACAAGAACCGCACAACGCTGCAACCTCCAGGCATCCATCCACCTTTTTCTCACTAATGGCTGCTGATCCCTTACCCCTTGTTTTCTGCCTTTTGTAGACAACGAGGTGTTTGTGATTGATCACGGTACTGAGCAAGACCCCAATCCGCTTTACCCCAAACGGCTCTGAACGCGTTCACTTTCCTTGTTACCCCACTGTTACAGGTTTGCTCGTTGACTCTTTGAGCCGGCACGGAGCAACACGCGCTGGGCGCCTCCTTGAGCGCTGATCCTCGCGGCAGCCGGATACACGGCGGAACCTCGGAGTGTGAGCTTCTGACGGAGTCACTACGCTGCTTCGGACTCGCGACCGCGAGGCAATCCTGGTTCTTTGGGACGGAAAGTACGTACAGGGAGAGAAAATATTGGAAAATCCGGAGTATCTACAGGAGTAGAAGTCCCGACCGCGCACCAATCTTCCATACGGCCGGCGATCCTCACCGAATCGATCTCATCTTTCGTGGTTAAACAACCTAACAAACGACCGAAACCGCAACTGATTCCTTTAATTCCACATAATAAAAACGCTAAGACATACTAGTACGTTCTAACTTTGCACGAGCGCTCTTGCCGCACGCCACCATCATCGACCCCAGCCAATTAATCTCGACGTTACTCGGTACACATGGAGCAAGTACCTGGCACCCAAAGCGGAGACCACTTCGTAGACATTGAACTTCAACCCGTGAACGTCGCCGGCGACGCTGAGAGCAACAAGAACACCCAATGCCAACATGTGGAAGAAGGATCTCATCCCACAGGCGACGGAGAAGATTGCCACATTGTGAACCTGGCCCGTCAGGTTGAGGCCGCTGGTGCCATCGAGAAACCTGAATGCCATGTCGTTGATATCGCCGGTGCTGCCGTCGGAGGTGATGGTGAAAACTGTTGTGCTGTATGCACGGGGCCTTTGGAGTGGGTGGCGATGGGGCGTTGCGGTCACCGAGTTGTCTGTCCTAAATGTATGATGCGCAGCCGGTTCTTCTACCGCGACAATTGTTGCTGCATCTGTAGAACCTATTGCTCTAGAGTTGTGGTGACAAAGATAAACGCTGAGGCTGCTATAATGTCGACATTGCCGCTATTTGCGTTCTGGGAAGGTCGCGTAGGCAAGTACTGGTACCACAGGTACACGAAAGCTTACTTCGAGGATAAAAAAGTGTACGAGGCGACAACGAAGGCATGCAAGGGAATAGAAAGAACGTGTTATAAGCCAGTGGTAAGTATCTAATGTACAACTTGTTATTTTCATAGCATACTTTTTTCATTTACTTTTATTTGTTCATGATTATGCACTCTCCTTGCTCATGTTTTTCTTTCCTTGTCGTCTTGCAGTTCATTTTCATAATGTGGTTTCTTTGTGCGATTATCCTTGGAGCATTCATTGGTGTTGGTTGTGCCAATCAGACGTCTAACAGGTCAACACAAGTGAGAGGCTACGCTGTGTCCGTAACCATTGCAATCTTCATAGCTGCCATCGGTTGGACCCTGATCTCAAACTGTCCGGTGGATCGTCTAGATGAAGAATATGAGCTTCGAGCTCGTCAAAGGAATTAATACACAATCAATGTACAATGTTTGTATGTGCTCTGTTCGTTTTATGCCATGTTGGTGCTATGTAAAAAATAAGCATTTGCTTGATCATTGACATAGCTCAGTCAATGCATTACTTGCATTTTATTTGTAAGAGACAACTATGTTTACCTTTATCCTCGTTAATGCCCCGCCACATCATCAAAGTTACCTGTAAATTATCCTATTTAATACTAACAACAAAACTTTATATGATTTTAAGTTGAGGGCTTTTCATGTGCTCACCGTTATTTTGAACAGTTGGACCTACAACCAAACAGACCTTTATTTGCCCTCAAAAGTATGTCTAACTGTTCAAAATAGCGAAATTAACCCAAAATACACTGGTTTAATGTTCCTCATGACGGACACGTGTTGGATATCTATATCGATGCTGCCAAGGAATCATGTACTCTCTCTGTTTTAAAATAGTTGTCATTCTAGAATCACACATTTTTTTTAAAAAAAATAAGTATTATTTTCGCTTTCTAATGCAGTTTTCTCTCTCTCTCTCCCCTTCACTGATCATCGCCTTCAGTTTTCGCTTTATTTTTTTCATCTCTCCTCTGTTTTCATATGTCAAAGGCTAAAATATTACTATTTATTTTAGAATGAAGTATGTACGTGTAGCCTGTCAATCTGGTGTCTATCCTGGAGGATCCTGTGTGGATGCACATCCGATAACAACTGCTGGACTAGAGGAACACCGTGGCGTTTTTCCTGTGTTGTAAAATCATGGAACACATTTTGATTAAGTTGTTTTTTCAGTCAAAGTTCCTAAACGGCGAGGTTCCCATCTCTTCAACCATCTTCAACCATGCATCATGTACGGGCACTGAGCCGTTGGCGCCTTGGCGGTCAAGACACAACACGGATCGGTTTTGGCTGGCGAGCCAAAAATTTACAATCCACCTTTTGACTGGTGAAAAAAGAAAGAAAAAAAAAAGCAGATCGATGGGTAACATGGGGATTGGGGACGCAAAACAGCAAAAGCGGAGACGCCTCTCCCTTCCCCTTGGCTGGACGCATGCGGCTCTGTAGTGGCTTGACCACCGGCGTGCCAGAAAATGGTACTAGCCCTGACAGCCATGCATCTGGATTCTGCACTCCACTTTTCCCTTTCTTTTTGTGTTTTGAATGATTTTGTTGAACCTGAAAATGCTTGTCTTATGTTAATGAATTAATTTTCCACCATAATGGCAGTGAGTTAACGATGTCGATGATCAGAATCAAAGGAAGCGATTTCTCTCCCATCATATATCAATGGGGTCAGGAAAGGCTGATGAACTGAAAAATGCTTGGCACTTCACCAGCCGTTCATTCTACTAGTGACAGTCTTACTCGCCACTCAGTCTGAAAATATCGGGCACCTCTTTCTCCGATGCCCCAGAGCAATCACCATTTGACAATTGTACTGCAAAACTCTTTTAATAGTGGTCCACATATCAGTGAGCATGACTGAAGCCTCGCGTTTCTGGCTTGTTGCCCTTCTCATAGATAGTAGGGGCGGAGCTTCATTGAGGCAAAATGTGGCAATGCCTCTTGACTCTTGTAAAACTACGTGTAACCCTTTGATTTTTCCATACAAATGAGAAAAAAATACGCAAATATATACGGTCTCTTTGCTAATTTTCTTAACCGAGTAGCCCCTCCTGTCAATCTGTTCAAGCTTCACCACTGCTCATAGCCGGCGAGGCCAAACCCAACCCAACGGGACGCAAGGTCGACGCTCACGCCGTCCGTGCACGAGCTATACTAGCTAGTTTCAATTCCTGGCCATGACTGGCGCTTTCAAGTTTCAATTGCCGGCTATAACGAACAATTGGGCAGAATGAAAGGCTAATGAAGTGCTAGCATGTTAACTCGACCAAAATGGAATCCTCTGGTTGGCCCTACACCTGGTGAAACAGGCCATCTTCTTTGAATGGCTCGTGCTGTCTGATACTCTGATCCTGATCCTGCACAAAGGGCGAAGCTACTAGCCTCCAAATTGGGCGCCGCACAAACGCTGTGGAGCCTGTGCGAACTGCAAGGAAAGGGATCCTGCCCCCTTGCCCTTCTCCGAATTCTCCCGCAGCGGTGCGGTATGCATGCATGCTGCCTGTTGAGCAGAACGTGGACCGATGCAAGTCTGCACATCGCGACAGTAGCCCACACGAACTGCTCGCACGGCTAGCGACTCGGGCTGGACGAGCAGGAGAGCAACCTTGCTTTTTTTCCCATGCTCAGCTACAGTCAACAGGCGATCGATCGCGCTGCATGCAAATTCAAAGGCACAGACGGATTTGCCACCTCTCGGACGCGATGTCCGTGACATGTCGCGTTGCACAGATTGCTGAACTCTTTGCCTGCAGGTACGAGCAATCGAGTAGCAGTACCCCAACAACGATCACATCTCCCACATGCATCGCACCGAGAGAGATGAGCGAACGTGTCGATTAAGAACCACAAGGCTTTCTCGTCTTGGCCTGCCTCTTTGGAACGACTGCCACGTACCGCAACAGCAATGTACCGGAAGAAGGTGAAGGACCAGTCCGCGCGCGTCCTCCCTCGAACAAGACGCAGGCGTGCCACCGGGATCGCGCGCATTGACACGTCGAACAAGACGCAGGCGAACCAGCCTGCATTTTCCATGCAGCGTCGATATCTCTCGCTGAAGAAATACTCGTTTTTGTCTGGACCTGTTGACCACTCTGTACTAGTTTGCCCCCCCTCTCTGCTTTTCCTACAGCAGCAAAGGCCAAGCTGCGAAGCTGTACAGGTAGAAAGGAAAGGTTACATGGAGCTACAAGTAGTAGTGGTACCAGTCCCAAAAGAAAAAGGACCTAGACCAAGCACTCCTGTGTAGTACAAGCAGAGACAAACAATGAATACCACTTGTCTAATTTTATTTATTGGATCGGGAAAAAAAACATATACAGTATACAATTTTGTTCATCAGGTATGGTTTGCTTCTTGTTTTCAAAATATAATACAATGCTACAACTTGAGCCTTAACCAGCTGCAGCCACGATCGCACGTGCCTGTCACGTTGGGGGTGAGCGTGTCTTTTCTTATGGCACGAAAAAACTGTAGACGTTACCGCTGTCACTGTACATTCTCTGCTCCTATTCCTCCACTCCTTCGTGCAACGGTCGAATCAAGAGTACGGTGCTTTAGAGCAGTGATGAGAGTTGAAGATCGGACAAGTTATTTGCCTTTCAATCAAATCAAATCAACTAGAAGTAGGAGCTTTAGAGCTTGATTAGTCAGTAGTAGTACGAATTTTTGGCGAATTGACTTGTTCACGTTTTTTTTGACGATGGACGGATTCCAACCGGATTACACGAGTTACATCAGCACGCCCGGATCATGGCTAAGATACTATTAAAATGGTTGTACAACCACCTAGTTAAACATTTTCCTTACAGGCCACAACACAGTGATGCTTAATTATGCAACATTTTCCTTACACAGGGCTCAACAGAGAGATGCTTAAGAAACATCGGTGTTGGCGTGCCGTTGTGTCAGTCAGTCAATCGGTGTTTTTTATAAGTGCAAGAATGAAGACACGGAAGTGAAGGTCAGTAACATTTCTGGTCGTGGCAATGCCCACATATTGTTCACAGAAACATTTTCCACGGAGACACCAATGGTCGCTATCAGGTGTCGCAGAGCCTCGGAACATGAAAGATTCAAAACCTCAATCCGACACCACATCGTCTGATTGTCTAATGAAGTTGGTGTTACTTTTGGATAGCTGTAGTATCACGTAAGGCAAGTTTAGGATCACGTTAGGACCGAATCAATTGGTAATGATCCCATGTTTAGTACACGTAGAATGCATGCTATAGTAGCAGCTTTAGGACAAGTTTAGTGGAGTATCACTAGTTGTGATCTGATCTTCTTCGTTTGGACTTTGGGTGAAACTGAAATCGCACCATGATTGGTGACAGTAAGGTGGCACCATGATTGGTGACACTCGCATGATTGAATAAACGGCAGAGCCGTGCCTTTTATATTAGGAGTCGAACGGATGAATCGAGACAGCCGTGCCTTTATCGATCTTGCTTTTGGTTGTTTCAGCAGCAGCAGCAGTCGCCTGCGTTCTTTGGCACTCGCCTGAATGGTTAAGCCCTCAAAGCATGTGGTTGACAAAATTATGACTAGAATCCAATTTCTTTCGGAGGTTGTTGAATGTGTTTAAGCAGTTTAAGCACTCCAGTAATTACACTACAGCGCAGCGGCACCGGCCCCCCTGCGGCGATCCACGAAGGTGGCGACCAGAGTCGATGAGCAGCCAACGTCGATCCAGAATATGGCGCCATCTGCCTACCTCCTGCAGCGATCCACGAAGGTGGCGACCAGAGCCGATGAGCAGCCAACGCAAATCTCCGGTCGCGTCGCCGATCGGAAACCTTCCCGGCGAAGCCATCAGCTTTCCGCTTTCTCATGCGAGCATGCATGACGAAGACGACGCCACGTGCTCACCAGTTTAAATCGGGGCCTTCAGTTCATGCCGGCCGGGTGCTGGGCGCGCGGGCATGCAGCCATGCACCGCAGGCCAGACATGACACGCGCACAAAGCTCATTGGAGAAACGCCGTTCCGTACCCCGCCGGAGATCCGTCGATCCGATCCCCTGTTTAAGTCCGCGCCGTTGCCTTCCAGCTCGCACACGCGTGCTTATCGACTAGGATCACGTGCGCGCCTGTCCCTGTTGACGACGCAGTGTGAAGATCTGATCAGAAACAACGTCGCACGGCCACGTCTGGAACATGGACAACTAACTATGCCATGCCGGCCGGCAGCGGTGGCGACGGCGGCGGGGCTGACTGCTGACAGGGCGTTAGGAAAGGAGCACGTATGGCTGCAATGTCTAGCCTGGTTGACACCATGACAGTAACGGCGATCGACGCAGAACGGGTAGCCAGCCGTGTGCAAGAAATTCATGGCTGCTCTGTTCAAAACTCCTGCTGTCCGTATCGCTTCACTTAGGACTGAACAGAACACGTTTTAGTTCATGTTTTTTCTGTCTGTCAGACTGTTACCAGCGCAAGCACATACTTATGGGATAGTAATATACTAAGCCTTTGGTTCGGAAATACAGGAGAAAAACGGGGTAGAAATCATCAAGAATAACAACAAGACCACATTTTTACAGCTTTTTATTATTGATAAAAATTCACTTAACAGATTATTATCCGGCTATCCGCAACGTTATTTCGTAATTCGCACTCTTACCATTAGTAACCAGATGCTGTAACATAATATCCTGTCACCTACTCTTTCCATTCTGCAAGGCAAACAGGACAAAAATAGTACAGTTTACAGCAAAGTTTGGCAGATCATCAGGATGGCCATCATGAAAGAGAAACAAAGCAAAATTTCAAGCACACAGCGCCAGCTCTCTCTCTCTATCTTCTTTGTTTTTTTGAACGAACAGCTCTCTTGGTTTTCGTTTACTCTTCCATCTTGCCTTCCAGGCTTGATTGCCCGCACTCTCCATCTTGTATTTCTGAAACTCCATCGAACTTGGCTTGACAGTAAATGCCTCCTTGTTCCAGCCTCCTTCAACTCTCACGCCAGTTTCAATCGGTCTTGATGCTAACGCTCCAGCTTATGTAGTACCCATCATGGACTCTAAAGTTGACACGTTTTCGGTTCTTGACACAACGGGATCAGCGAAGCAGCAAGTTTTCCCAATACCGTAGCAACCAGTAGAGTTACTAGAATAAACAGGCCAACCCAGATTCACGGCAAGCGGCCTTTAAAGTTAAACTTGCAAAGCAGGGAATTTTCTTTGGGCAAAAATTGGTACTGAAGTCTAAAACAGGGGCACTGAAAAGTACAGGGAAAGAGAATGATGGAAAATCCGGAGTACTGTATCTACAGAATCTCGTTGATCCAGAGGGCCCTAGTTAACGGTACAAGTACCACAGCGCGGGACACCAGAGTGAATAAGAAGGGCCCACGTATTGGGAGCAGGGACGGAGCAGCGATGTGAGCAGGGACGAGGCGGCGTCCGTTCAGGACTCGTGTATACGCGTGTCCATAGTAGCTAGAGTAGTGCAGGAGTACAAGGTCCCAACCGCGCACCAATCTTCTATACGGCCGGCGATCCTCACCGACTCTCTCTCATCTTTCGTGGTTAAACAACCTAACAAACGACCGAAACCGCAACTGATTCCGTTAATTCCACACATAATAAAAACGCAAGACATAGTACTACGTTCTAACTTCGCATGTTCTTGCCGCACACCACCATCATCGATCCCGGCCAATTTTAACCTCGACGTTACTCGGTACACAGCATGGAGCAAGTATCTCAAGATACAGGCACCCAAAGCGGAGACCACTTCGTGGACATTGAACTTCAACCCGTAAACGTCGTCGAGAGCAACGAGAGCACCCAATGCCAACCCGTGGAAGAAGGATCTCATCCCACAGGTGACGAAGCAGATTGCCACATTGTGAACCTGGACCATCAGGTCGAGGCCGCTGGTGCCATCGAGAAACCTGAATGCCATGTCGTTGATATCGCCGGTGCTGCTGCCGGAGGTGATGGTGAAAACTGTTGTGCAGTATGCACAGGACCCTTGCAGTGGGTGGCGATCGGGCGTTGCGGTCATCGTGTCGTATGTCCAAAATGTATGATGCGCAGCCGGTTCTTCTACCGTGACTATTGTTGTTGCATCTGTAGAACCTATTGCTCTAGAGTTGTCGTGACCAAGACAAACGCTGATGCTGCGATCATGTCGACATTGCCGCTATTTGCATTCTGGGAAGGTCGTGTAGGCAGGTATTGGTACCACAGGTACACGAGATCTTACTTCGAGGATAAAAAAGTGTACCAAGCGACAAAGAAGGCATGCAAAGGAATAGAAAGCCCGTTTTACAAGCCAGTGGTAAGTATCCAATGTACAATTTGTTCTTTCCAATGATACTTTTTTTTTCATTTACTTTTATTCGTTCACGATTATGCACTCTCTCGTTGCTCATGTTTTTCTTTTCCCTCTCGTCTTGCAGTTCGTTTTCATAATGTGGTTTTTTTGTTGGATTGTCATTGGAGCGTTCATGGGTGTTGGTTTTGTGGGCAAGACAAGTAACAGGTCAACACAAGTGAGAGCCTACGCGTTGTCTGTAACCGTTGCAATCTTGATAGGTGCCATCTGTTGGACAATGATCTCAAACTGCCCGGTGGATCGTCTAGATGCAGAATCTTATATTCGAGCTCGTCAGAGGAACTAATACACAATCAAATGTACAATGTATAGTATGTACTCTGTTCGTTTTAGGCCAATTGGTGGTATGTAAAAAACAAGTATTTGCTTGATCATTGACATATCTCTCATTATTTCGTTTTTATTTGTAAGAGGCAAACTATGTTTACCTCTATCCTCGTTAGTGCCCCGACACATCATAAAAAATACTAATACATCATCCTATATATTTAACACTAACAATGAAACTTTATTTGATTTTAAGTTGAGGATCGCACATTTTGCCATGTACTGCAAAGTGAAGTGTCGTGCCTTTTAATTCGTTTGTTGAAACACACAAAACTTGAATAAGTGATATTCTTCTTTATTTTCATGGAGTTGAAGATATGAAACTTGTTTGTGCAATTGAAGCAGGCTTATTTACCGTCAAAAGCTTGCCCAACTATTCGAGAATATACGAAATTAACACCAAGATAGACCCAGTTTATTTTTTTTTGACGAAAAACTGGCAGGTGCACTGCCCATTCAATAAGATAGGTAGAAAAAAATAGTCTGGTACAGGCAGCGTTAAGCTGACTCGGAGAAACAACATTAACGGGAAACTAGGATTAAGCGTTCAGGCGGCCAACAGGCTGGCCAAAGCAAAAGAAAGAAATAATAGTTACTAGGCTCGTCTTAGGATTCCACTTCCACCGGCGTCGCGTCCCCATTTGGCTGCTGAAGTCTGTTAGCCAATCTGTATAAATTGATTTCCTCCTTTGCCATGATAGCCACCTGCAAAATATCCTTCTGCTTGTTTTCGAAAATGAGGCGGTTGCGTTCCTTCCAAATATTCCACCACGTATAGAGGATCACTCCGGCCACTTTTTTGCTTTGGGACCTGCTCATATTGCTCGTGTTCTGGGTCAACCATGGCGCCACTCCTTGCTCGTGTGCATCCATCAGCTGGGTACCTGCAAAACCAGTCCAGTTCCACACCAAGATAGACCCAGTTTAGAGTTCCAGATCATGCAGCACTGGGAACCGGTAAGTACGTGCAGCCTGTGTAGTGGAACACATCTTGGACATTTTCAAGGGCGCTTCTCGTACGTAGGATCTTTTATGTGCATGCACAATTAATAGAGGGAGAGTAAGGTCTTGTGGAAGAGTTAATTGCTTTCTCTCTTCATCAATTAAACGCAACTTGGGGTGAAACTTTTCTTTTTTGGCGAGTAGCTAGGGCGAAAGTGAAATTTCTTGATTATTATTAGAAGCAACTTGTTAACTGCATCGGCGTAGTAAACTGGAATTAGATTACTGTGAATAGGCGCATGCTGACAATCACTTCCTCTGGAAGAGATGAACGGATGGCGCCAAAACATCGACCTTCCTTGTGGATTTTCGGCAGCAGCAACATTTTCGCATGCATATATCCTACTGGCATCAGCTTACAATGATTCAAGAAAACAATTTAACTCGTTTCAGGCGTGCAAGAATGGACTTGACATGTGAAGGAAGCATATATATAGGAGTACTGTATAATTACGCCAGCGGGCGGTGAGATCTTCGGTAACGTGCAGGATAGATGTGCTCCACTTTCTGGCAATACGAGAAAGCGCGTGTCGACGTACGGCGGGGGCGTACTTAAACCGCGCTAAAAGTCAACTGACGCCATGGAAGAGAACTCCGGCCGTACGTATGATGAAGCTTGTGACGGACGGGTGATCGGCCGACGGCACCGGAGATTTGGAGCGGCGGGGCGGGGGTGAGGCACTTGCTCAAATCGGTCTCCGGCCGCGCCGCCGCCGTAGATGTTGCCCGGTGAAGCGAGCAGCTTTCCGCCACCGCTGCCTCCGCGTCGGAGCCCGACGCGTCGTGCTGATGAGTTTAATGTTTAATCTCGGCCACTGAAGCCAGATCGGGCGGCTCCTAGGCACACAGCGGAGCCCGCATGCCGCTGCTCACCGGAGGGGCGCCGCACTGCAGTAGACCGTTTGGAACGACGACCCGCTGCTCCAGATCCTCAATGCCCACTGGAAGCTTCCCACCGGACCGGAGGCCGCGTGCTTGTCTGGCGAGCAGGACGAGATGACCGCCAAGAAGCTGCGGGACCGTCCAGAGTTAGCGCGCCGCGGAGGCCATTACCTCCACGCCCAGGAGCGAGCGCCGCCGTGTAACCCAACCCGACGCGGCCTCGGTGAGCGGGTGCAGCGGGGGAGGCGAGGACACGGCGTTTCGCTGCGACGCGCTCCGCTCGAGGACGTGCGCGCGCAGGAGGCGATCCCTTGCTCCAGCGCCTCAATGCCAGTGGCGGCCGCTCGCTTGACGACGTGGAGTCGTGGCTGGTCGGCGAGGAGAGATGGCCGCAAAGAACTGGCAAAGAAGGTGGACCATCCCCAGTTCGCTCGCGGGCGCGGCACAGGCCATGACCACGACATCCACGGCGGTGAGCGGGTGCAGCGGAGTGGGCGAGGACGACACGGCGTTTCGCTGCGGCGCGTACCGGAGCCACGTGCGCGGGAGGAATTAAGCGAGAACCTGATTACCTGAGCAAGCAGCGCTGGAAGCCTGGAACCGTGTACGGCGAGGAGCTCTGCGCGCTGTTTGATGTGTCGTTCTGCACAGGCAAGCATGCTATGCCCACGGCTCCTCCCACAATGTCCGTCAGCGCCGAAGCGCGCAGGTGGCCGGCCGATACATGACCAAGGGGAGCTTGTTGCTCTGACACACGACGCGCTTATTAGCAATCGAGAGCCACATGAGCTTATCGACGCATGCAGGCCAAAGTTATGGAGCAGAGGAGTTGCAGAAACAGATGTTAATTACGCGGCAAGACATTTGGATAACAAACAACGTGAACAAGTTTGTGCTAGTGCCATGCCCGTAGGCGGCGATGAGCAGCAGCGCTACTAACATCAGGCCATATTTTGCATCCAGATTACTGGACTTTGTATGAAACTGAAAGCGGTTCGATCTATATGAACACTTTCATCACTGAAACCATACCAGATTCCTTACTTCAGTTCAGGCAACATTTGGAGTCAGCACATGAAAGCGAAACATAACATTCGGCACCCCTCCGTCATCAACGGACTGATTAGTCTGAGGCGTACATGAAGTGAACAAGGACTGATGAGTGCAAGGAACGGCCTCAAGATCTAACAAACATGAAAATCTGGACGCAGTCAATTCAGAACGCCTTACAGAAGAAAACATCACATAGTCCAACAACCGCAGTTCAAAGCTTGCACAACTATCCAGCCCCCACAACTCTTCTCAGTCAGTACCATCGCCACTCAGGCCTCGGCCGCGTCCAGCTTGTTGGTGACCTTCATAGGCGCCTGAGCATATATGCATCACCAGTGTTAAAAGCCAAGAATACACCCAGCAAAACCGTTCAGAAGTAGCACTAGGGGAGATACGTACCCACAGGAGGAAGACGGTGACGGCAAGAAGCATAGCCGCAGCAGCTGGCGCCACCATCCACTCGGCGCTGTGGACACCGTGCATGCTGCCCACCAGATCATAATGGATGAGCAATCAAAGAAAACATGCAAAACAATATAACAGTACAGGACCAATCATGTTTTCTTATAGAACGAAAATAGCTAACAGTGCAGTAGAATAAAACGTCTAAGCATGAGATCATGAAAACAATATGAATCATTCTTTAACGTTACACATGACCACAACGGAAGGGACTGCACTATGTACCTTTACTACACTAAACCTGAACTCCAAAAGAAGAAAAGGTGCAATGGATATAAGAGGAGCACAAGGAACTTGCAAACAACCCTCACAGCAAAGAATTCTAGAAAGAATTTCTGATAACAAACATAATTTCAGAATTTAGAAGGATAAAACTGACAGAAGTACAAACTTGATGACCTGGCAAGGTGAAATGCATATTCAGGCTTGTCCTAGAATTGACTTATCATATACAAACATTGTGAAATTATAAACAGGTTCATGTGTGTTAGTTTTTTGAAAAAAAAAAGTTAGCTAATAACATATGCAGAGAAGGAAAGACCCAAAATGATGCACAAACTGAGTTCCTAGCATCTAGTAAACATAAGCACAGTCATAGACATTAGACAACATGTAATTAAACACAACATTCCACACATCTCAAGGTCTAGTTTGTCAAGTTTAACATGCAAGACAATTAAAAGGACATGGAACACAAGGTTATTTCCATTCCATTGCTCCATAATGATAACAAATTATGGAAAACACATAGTAAGCATAAAGATGCAAATAATACAAAGTGGATACAGCAAATCCTTGTACACCAACATCACCATATCATTTAATCACTACAACTCTCCACAGAAAAGATGCCTAGTCAACAATATTGTACAAGTTACAGGACAACACACTGGATGGACAAGAAAGAGTAGACGAAAAGTCTGACACTGGTAATTCACACATTAGAGGAACCGAATGAACATAAGATACTGAAACCATTATTGACTTCCATGAAGTCCAAATCCGAAAGCAAATGATTAAATATTGATTCATCAGGGAATACTAGGAGATTCAGACCAAAGCATAAAACCACAATCTGACAGACAACCAGAGACGACAGCCACCAAAACCAGTAAGCAACCTCACAGCTTAGAATCTTTAAAAAGATGGCTCCGGAGGCATACTTATTCTTCGAAAACCTAGACCTCTGGACTAAGAAACCCAAACCCCCAAATTTTTCTGAAATGCCTCCAAAGAAGGCTGGGGTCAGGTACCCTATTGTTTTTTTAAAAAAACCAAATTTTCTTGCAAGACCCTTTAAGTTGAACTGAGAAAGAAGACATGTAGATTGTAGAATAACTTCCATGAGCATGTCAACCGTTCAAGCACTGTTCCGATTTTCAAATTAAACATGGCTATCTGAACCACAGAAACATTGGGGTATGTCGCAACCACCCTCAAAATAATCTGAGTGACCAATACAGCTAGCCAAAGAAAACAGCTATGTGGCATCGAACAACAATCAAATTCTGAGCACAGCTAAGCTGCCATGGTTCTAAAACAATCCCTCTCTAATACCCAAATGGAGCATCTCCTTCTCAACCACATAGACTTTAGGACAAGGAACAGCCCAGATGCCTCACCACCACCTAGTCTCAACCAATAAATATTGGAGATGGAATTTCTACTTCCTTTTGGTATGATAGCTAGATAAACAGAAAATCCTTGGCTTATCAGTTTCCAGCGCTCTTTTCTCATGTTCAGAGTCAAAACATTACACTAGCAGAGTGTTACACGAAAATGGTTGGCATGTTAGGGTCCGACACCTGACTTCAAACCAAGTAGAGAACGACGTTACAGCTCTCACAAGCTCCAGACACTAGACTACGAGAAGTGTTTCGGACCAAAAAAAGGAATTTTTCAGTGAAAGCTAAGCCCGATTCCCCGAAAATAAAATTTCGAAATCTTTACCTAGGTGCGCTGATGTAGTGGAGGATGACGGTGACCGTGCTCATCCACAGGATGAGCGGTGGCGCCGTCCAGGTCCACAGCTCGCGCCTGGTGGGAGCGCGCCCCGGGCCGTGGACCGTCAGGTGGCACACCAGGCCGACGTTGACGAGGGAGATCGTGACGGCGAAGGCGGCGGTGAACAGGAGGACGGTCAGGTTTTCCTCGGGTCCGGCGGCGACGCGCAGGGGGGCGAGCGGGGTCAGCGGCCAGAGAGTGCCGGTGCGGCCGGCCAGCGAGAAGAAGAGGACGGTCGGGTACAGCATAATCAAGAAATGGAACTGCGTGCGCAGGGATCTCTCCTGCTCTTGTCTCGCGGCCTCCATTGCAGCAGAACAGGCGCGGAGGAGGGAGCTCAGGACGGCGAGCAGTGGGGAAAGTGGGCGGTCGATTGGGGAAGCGGCGGATGGGAGGGAGACGGGGGAGGGTCTTGGTGGTTTTGGCGTTTTGTTGCCTGTAGGTCGCCCGGTCTCGCCTGGTCGTGCTGGTCTGTCCGCCAACAGGGCGCAAAAGGTGTAGCTCTCCTTACAATTCGAAAGTCCCAACTGATTTGAGGACCCCATATTAGTCGTGGCCCACGTGTCAATGAGAATGATTGAAGCCTCACGTTACCCAAACCAACTGGGCGCGTGGCGTGACGCTACAATTCCTGACTGGTGCTGTTGACTGCCCGCTACGAAGAAGTGTTTCTTTCAGCGATCAGTTCAAATTTTGATCCTGTTCAGTGCGTGCTAAAATTTAGATCCTGTTCAGGCACATGAAAAAAAGAGTACACCGTAGTGGTTGAACAACGAAGGGTACACGTAAGTCTTCTGCAAACTAACGTTGTCCAGCTTATCCAACAATCAGTATAGCCACGCAGCTGATGGATTTTAGTTCATTTTCAATTTCTTTGTGCTCCCCAGAAGATTTTACTATGATCTGACAGGTGTTAGTGTATTCACTGATAAAATTTCAATTGTTTTAACTGTTTGCTCTGATGGAGGTGGAAGAAACAGTGTCGAACATCCAAGGGGCTATTACTTTAAGAATGTTTTGTTGTCATCTTCATCTGTATCTAGTTCAAGCCCCTCGGCTGCTAGAAGCCTACTGATCTCACTGTTCTTGTCCTCCTCCGCCTTCTTGCGCATAATATCCCTCTTCCGTAGGACAAGGGTATGCCTCTTCAGAGTCGTGCTGTAGAAGTCCATGGATGCCTTCTTTTCCTTGGCAAATAACCTCCTTTCCTCCTCCGGATCCACCTAAGATCCAGTATTTCCAAATGAAGGTATGCATGAGAATAGCATGACATTAAACATTACGAGGGAAAAACTTGTAATGACTTGTCACCTTTGTCCGCGAAAGACGCCGAGCACGTAGTGTCATTTCACGATGTTGTTGCTCAGCCCACGCAGCCACAGCCATGTCACCACGCTTATCGAATGCTTTTCGCTTTTTCATAACCCACTCCATCCATGCTTGAGAAGCCTGATTAATGGAGAGATGGTTCTCAGAATATCAAGAAAAAGAATAATATTCATTTAAACATGCATCATTCTACAGCTCAACTAACTAATCTGAACCTCGAGTTATCATAACGATCAAACCATTTCGAGATGGTAAAGCCCACTGTAAATCTTTATAGTTTTCTTACCCGTTGTTAGTTATTGATTAATATACCATCATTGCTGGTCCCGATTTACCGAATAAATAAAGCATGGATGCATCCTTTAAGTTCAAGGAATGGTGAATTTTCTTTTTCATGTTTCAGAATCAAGGAATTGATTAAGGGTGGGAAATTAACTGACAAAATTGGCAGTGACTGAGTAAAAAGTAGCAACAGCAATTAACAAAAAACACAAAGTGCAGCTGCATGAAATCAAATGATAATATATATAGGACAAGGGAATTCAGACCTTCATTGGATTCACATGATGCTCTCTGTCATATGACTTTCTTCTTTCATCATCAATCAACAGCTCATATGCTGCTTGGATTTTGATGAAACGGGCTTCAGCAGTTTCCCCTTCCTCAAGGGTTCCCTTGCCATCATAAACTATTCAGAGCAACATAATTAGATCGAATAAAAGGAGATTTTTTTTCGTTATGTGTGCCAACCATGAATACATAAAAGGACAGATGCTCCCAATTCTAGGGATCCACTTTGTACCACATTTAACTTGTTCAGGTGTCGAGAAACTAACTACATCTAGTCACATCAACACTCACTTGCTATACATTTTTGGTTACATGTCTTTGAGTTTGTTTAATAGTGCATACTCTCTAGTTATGATGATTAAGAGGATCCTCAACAAATTACATATGTTCGATAATTATGGATAGAGGACTCTGATATTATTCAACCACAATCTCTGCAACTCTAATCCACTATCACTGCAGCTTCAGAAGAAAGAAACATCCACGAACTCTACCACATTACAATCACTGTTTGATATAAACATCCATTGCAATGACACAAATTTATGCATGGAGACATAAATAAAATGCTTTATTAAACATGCTGCCAAGGCCAAGGAGGACACAGATTGACATAGGCCTATAGCAGACAATGTGATTGGTACTTTACCACTGAAACCATGGCATGTAACTAACTTGTAAGTAACCAGATTTTCATATTCAACTCATTAATTCAAATGAGGTCTCAAATACAGTGAAGCAGTAGTCGAAGTTTCAACACTGACACATTGCGTGTCTGTAAATTGTGTTGTGGCATACAAATAACTGACAAACAAACATAGCACTAACGGTTCAAGACTATAGAAGTCATTCATCATGTTCATATGGGCATGTGAATTATAAGTCTTGTACACCAGCTAAATCAAACAATGTATCGATCACCGTAGGGTGAATCTCTGAATAACAGGGAAGTACAGAAAAGTGAATAAACCAACCATCTGGGTGATAGAACTTGGCCAATCTTCTGTATGCCGTCTTTATGGTCTCCTCGTCTGCATCCCTATCCAACTCTTCGTTCCACATGCCACACAAAGACCACGCATTAGTTTCACCTCTAATTTCAAGTCCATACACTACACAGGACATCTTAAACCAAAAAATCAGGGGTACACCAGATTGGTACTACTGTAAGAACTATCCCAATTTAGGACGAAACCATAGAAGTGTGACACCAGTTAGAGATCAAATTTGGCAACTGATCCTCAAATTTCAATCAAGCGAAACCCAAACGGATCAAAAAGAATTTTATTATCATCATACAAACAAGTAGATCTCCAGGACCGACACAGAAAAATGTCCAGTACTCTCGCTCACTTGCACCGTCATACCGAGGGTCTCGTACGGCGACTTCTCCGAATCCCAGCTCGCAGCACGGGTGGACGCCGTCCTCCGCGCGCTGCCCGCGGCGTTCGCGACCTCGTCCAGCACGAAAGCCGACTGCCCCTTCGACGGGACCCGGAAGCTCCCACCGAGCTGCGGCGCCAACCGCAGCCGACTGATGCCTCGGCCGGCAGCGACGGCGGACGAGGAATAGATGTGGAGGAGCGAGGACATGGCCCGGAGGCTGCTCATCGCCGGCAACGCTGGGAGCTCACGGGCTAGGGCGTGGAGGAGCCGAGAAGAGGCGCAGCGCCGGCGGCGCGCGGTTCTGTGGTGGAGTGGAGGGAACGCCTCTCGACGGGGACACGACGATGGGCATACGTGGACCAGTTCCCTTCGCAATAAAATTAAAAAATTAACCCCACACAGTTCCAATTTGCACACTTGAAAACTTCTTTTCTGGTTACCTATAGCCTGTGCGTTAGCAGTTGAACACTATTTTCGGCAAGCAGAATATTTTCCTTCGCAAGAGAGGAGCGTCATTAAATTTACAAGTATTTTATTTCCTTTGTAAAGACTACATAAGTACATATATATACACATGCACATTTGATGTACAGAACTGATCGGTAGTCGGCAATCCCAAACCTCTAGGGTCATTGTTAGTTCTGTTTCTGTACAGATACATCATCAGAACATCAGGATCAGATTCAGAGAGTGCATCTATCTGAAATTCTTGCAGTGTTCTAACAGCCTAGTCGTCCTCCAAAGTTTCATTTCCTTTTGGAGCCAGCAGACATTGCCCTTTCCCACTGTGCAACGTCTTCAACCTGCGAAGGTGGCGGTGGTAGAACCTCACGCTCTACCAAATCCCAGCCGTCGAAGATGCTGTCAGGAACTCCACCCTGCTTCACTGGCTGACCGGTGTACAAGAAACTACCATTTGAGTTCAGGAGGAGATTGTCCAGAGAGCTCGGCTGATCAAACAGAGATTACATCAGGCAATGCGACTATGCGATGAAATGGAATAGAAGAAGATGCAATGCAAGCAAAAGCGAAGTAGCAACTTACCATGATAACTGTGTGCATGCTGTCCATAATACTGCTCTCAGATGAAATGGCTGAGCTCGCCTTCCAAATTGATCTATTTAGGTGCTGTGCTTGTTCGGCTGATCTACAAACAACATAAAAAGTCAGGTTTTTTACCTTTTGAGAATCAAGAATATGATATCACAGATATGAGTACGAAATGGTCTAAGAATACCTTGAAGCAATGTTTGATTCAAGAGCAGCTCGAAGGGCCTTTGATGACGACAACATATGGAGCAACTTTGTAAATGCCTCGAAAGTAGAAAGATTGGATGGCACATCCAAGCCCAACGAGTTATAATAATATGTAGTGATAGAGATGACACTTGTCTTTAACAGTGATATGCCTCTTTGCAAATCTTGATGCCTCTCCGTGGAATGAGAAGATGTAGCAGAAAAGTTGAAGCTATTGCTTCTCTTGGAATCAAGAGATGGTTTCTTGACTGAATCCACAGAGTCGACACCAAAGTTACCTGAACCACTTCCTGTCATTGAATTTCCTCACCACCTGTGCAAACATTTCTCCTAGGTATAAAAAGTGGGTAAATCTTGCTGAAAAGAAGAAAATGATGGCATGTTAGTAAGGGTTATAAATGTTCATGAGATAGAAAGCTGCTGCTTTTCCTAGATATAGTACCTCTGTGACTGTCGTGTGCTCCAGTAGGAATTCCGCTGCCATATATGTGAACATGAAGCCTAATACAGCACATTTACAAATATGTTAGCCAATGAAACCAACTGAACAGCAAATTAAAATTTCATGCTACTACTCATATACACTACGAACCAAAACAAGCATAACTTGCAGAATACACTTGCACATAGTTTGCATAAAAATGGCATGTGGAGGTCCGGATGACAGATCCGCGTTAAGTGCAAAGGGCTCAGATAGGTTGCAGATACTTCAAAACGAACATAATTTTTGATGAACATAACCAAATTTCAATGACACACTACAGTCCGTGGAACATATATTATTTAGATATCAGGACTAGCCAAATGAATCTGCAAATCTGACATTGCTATTATATATTGATACGGGCCATGAATTGGATCTTACCCCAAAGCCTGATACATGAAGAGCAGGTGCTGATAGGATACGAACTGAGATGTTGACGAGTTGTAACATGTATCTGTAACAAGAAGAAACTTAAGTTCTAGTAATACAGAGTCAATTTCACAAATAATTATTGCAAAGCCTGCTCACGCATGACATGTTAAGGAAACGATCAATTGTTCTACCAAGTAATCTCGCAACCTAAGACAACACTATTCTTAACATCTAAGATGTCTGCAGATCATAAGGAATATTATTGGTCACCATAGATGACTTTCCTTCCATGAATTTTGCTTCCATCACATTCCATGATTACTTTTCTTTATATTGCATATAACATACTTCTTAAGCATTATAAGCAAGCAGCTTTAACCCAAAAAGAAAAAGGTGAGCAGGCAAAACGCTATGGTTTAGAAGGCCAAATGTGTCCTAAAAAAGCATCCGTTTACTTTTTAGTCATAATATCCTACTGTTATGTGAAGGCATTACAATCAAGTGAATAACTAAATCAAGAAATATGATTAGAACAGCAATAAGTAATAATTAGATCAAGGAATAACCCCAATGATGCTGATAATTCTTCTGATGGAACAGAATGTGGATCGAGACCGCGAGGAAGACGAGCACCACATATCGAATCATATGGACCACTATAGTCACCTTTCTTTTCTCCTTCTTTAATAACCTAAATATTCAAAGGTGTATGTCATAACTACTTATGTAAACATGCAAATGCTAAGGATCATATTAGAGCATATCACAAAGTATTTAAAATTCACAAGTGAACATTCAAAGGGAAACAGTGTAATAAAATAACTGATATATTACATTAACAAGATGTTACAGTAAATTATCAACAACTACATGCCAAAGGTGACATAGGCATCAAGGACATCAATTGTGTATATAAATGAGGAACTTACTCGTCGCATCGGGAACAGCCTGCAAAGTTGTTTTACAGCTTTTGATTGCATTTTCAGGCGTTCTGATGTGGCTGCCATCTGCCAACAAAGTATTGCAATTACATGGGAAAACAATGCTGATTTACATAATACAGGATAGATAATATGGAGGTTTAGCTCTGTTGAAAAGATAGTTAAGACCAAAAGGGCATATTATATCACTCACGAGGTTCATCTGTGCGAGCTTCATGGCATTCGTGTGCATCGTCGTTACATCGCCTCGCCTCTTTTTCAGCTGACAGTGAGAAGCAAGATACATGCAGTATTGGTAAGGTGTTATTGAGTTTGAAATTTTAACACACTGAGATATACAGATTTTGATATTTATACCGTAACAAATGCCAAATTCAGCGATGCCTTTTGTGCCTTGAGATCACTCGATGCCTGCTCGAACTTGATCTTCTCTGCAAAAGAACAACAACCACCAGAGCTTAGTATCACTAAACGATCAGCAACCGCTATCACAACCTATCATAAGTGAGAGCAATTGACCCACCTATAGCAGTTTTTTTCTTCAATGCACTGAGCCGATCCTTCAAATCCTTTATATCCTGAGCTTTTCTAACTCTCCAAGCCCTCTGCTCATCCGCTTTGCTCTGTCAAAAAAGACGCCAACAGGGGAAAAGCTATAAACTCCCCAATGAAGCACAAATGCTACAGCACATCACAGTTGAGAGTTGAGACATAGTTTTTCTGGGTTCTGACCACCATCATACTAGGTTCAGGAATATGTTCCTCTAGAACCAACAAACTCTTTGCCAATGCTAAAGTTTAACCCATTAAATTTACAAGCAGTATAAACTCTGACTGGAAACTGGAAAATTGGTCGCCAAATTGAGAGAAGCCAACCAAAGGAGGCGAGGAGAACCAACCTGGGACTCGAGGCGCGCAGTTATGCGGGAGTGGAGGGAGTCGCGGAGGCTCCTCATCATGCGCAGCTTGGTGTGGTACTCGATCAACCTGCCCAAATCCAGCAGCGGCACGGTGAGGATTAGACCAGAAAGATGCAAACTTGCTCCGGATTCCGAGGGGGAAGGAGAGGGAACTATTCCTACCTGCCGTTGACGCATGTGGAGCAGCAGGAGGGGAGGTTGGATCCCTCGCAGAGGGCGCAGCTGCTGGCCCGCCGGGACGCCATCCTCTTCGCGCCGGTTCGAAGGGAGGGGAGGGGCGGAGCTGGGGATGGCTATCTGGTGCCTGCGCTGGGGCGTCCAGATCACCGGCGGCGGCCGGGCGTGGTTGCTTGCCGGCGCGCCGGGAAGCAGGAGGGGCGAGTTACCCGTGCGGATCGTTTGCGTGACAGAGATAATTCCATCGTGGAGAAGAAAACCAACACGAGTACACGACGACCCTTTCGTTCGTCTTGCACAAACTTGTTCTGGGCTGAAAGAAGACCTGGGCTAGATTCGAGTTCATTTCGAAGCCCATTAACAGTCCGAACAAAACACGCCCTGGCGCAAGAGACGTTTCGGCGGTGCCAGCCCAACGAGGGTCAGTACGTCGCGGTCAAGAGTGACTCGCCGGAGACGAAGACAGCGATCGGTAGCATGTCAGTCATGCATCAGTTTGTGCGAACTTAAATTCGCATGGACCAATCTAAAAACAGTCAATGAAACAAACACTGATACATCAAAACAAATGGCATAACCATGATTTAAAACGGGAAACAAAAACAAGAACAGAACACATATCGTAAAGCAATATCCAGAACAAAGGTTCATTCCATGTCAGAATCAAAGATCGGCGGGACCAGTGCAAGGGATATGCTCTTACATTACAGTATAGTCAGAGCAACAAGTAGACGAACTCGGGGTTTAGAGCGATTCCCGGACAACTTGGTGAATTAACATCCGTTTACCCTAAAATCCATCTGATATCACACTTCCCAGAAACCATTGTATCCTCCTAGAATTCCAAACTACCACTTGCCCAAACAGGCCACCCTCACAAGGCTACTACGCTATTCACGCAGCAACACCTTAGTACTTCACAGAGCTGCAGGGCAGTCAGGCTGTAGTCAGGTGCGTGAGAAGGAACCCTTGATCACCTTGGCATTTGAACGGTTGCGCCTGAAGGAGAAAAATAAATAAAGTCATCCAGCAATCTTCAGTTACAAACAGCAGAGAGAAAAAAAATGAAACCAAAATACCGGTTGGATTCGCGAGCTGCCTGCTTGGCTGACACCTCCTCTTCTGACAATGGCATATAGTAAATCCTTGGATACGCCTGCGTCTTCTTGAAGAGATCATCAAGCTTCAGGGCAGGTTCCAGATTCTTTGGACGTGGAGGAGGTAGACTCTCCCTTGCTGGTCCAGGGTCAGAAGTTGGTGGTGGTAGCTTGGCAAGAGGTGCTGGAGTGGGTAATATGCCAATTGAAGTAGCAGCAGCATCGGAAGCTATGGTTTGGTCAGCATTGGATAATTGGCAGAGTGCTGCCTTTGGTGTTGTAGCTGTATTGGGGAGTAGCAGGCAATGGAGATGGGGAGGGGGTTCAAGTTTAAACTTCACCTCTTCTGGATCAACAAATTCAGCAACTAAGTAACTGCCGTTATTTGGAGGCCACTGGAGATTGTAAATAGCGTTCCTCGTAGCCACAGCTTCCTCCACTGAAGAGTACTGCAGATCAGAGGTAGGAAAGGTAGCCCAAGTCAGTGCCATATGCAAGGTATAAACTGTAAAACAAGCAATGCATCATACACTTCCAACTATAAATCAATATCGAGATTCAAGACCATGTCGTGACGAGTACTACCATATCAATCACACCCCCTCCCTCCCCAAAAAAAGAGAGCAAATAGAATGCCAAGCACAACAACTTGCATTACGGGTGCAAGTAGGTCACACTTCTTGCAAAATGCTCAAATGAGTCATATACTCTGTTTAAGCTTGTGCACTTGACGTCAAAAGTTGATTCCATGGTAGATATTTATTGACATAGCATCCACGTCAGCTCCAACGTGGAAGGCTCTTCACAAAAAAATACCCTCCCTTAGCCATGTTTCCAAGTTTGGTTGTCACGATCTGCTCGGATACAACCCGAGCCACCACTGCGACGATCCACGCTCATGGCACCTGCACATCTAACAACAGGGGATTCTTCTGGTTCCTACCGTGAGTGCATGCGTACTAATATTTTTTTATGGCGTATGTTTGCCTAATGTTGGACTAATTAATAAATGCCATAGTCGTACGTGTTCCAGCTGGTTTGAAGCTCGTATCAGGCATGGTGGCCACGCGAACGAGCCAGTGGCTCAGTGGCAAGCTGGCCGGTTGCCAGCCCGCCCACCCGAGTTCGATCCCTGGGATCGACTCGGGTGTGACACCGGGTGCTTTTCCAGAAAAAAGAAAAAAAACTCCCTCACTTCTCCCTACTCAAAGCAGAGGTATTAGAAGGGCCGGACCGATCTCACACGGTAAAAGGCCTCATGTGTAAGGGTGGGGAGGGGTTTGGGAGTTTTCTCGACCTGCGTGAGAAGATCTTCTTCTTACCAAAAAATGCCCGGGGCGGTGGCTGGGCGTGGACCCAAACAAAGAGGGGGCCAATTGCTACAGTGCTTCATAACTGGCTGGGTGGTCTTGGCCTAGCTTGACCCATTGTGCTGTTGCTGTGTGTAGATGATTTACCATGCATTTGTTTGAGGGCCGGCGAGCAATAGCCTGCACGGCTGGGCAATAAGCAGCTGGGCTAGCTTAGCTAATATGCAACTGGGCTGATGAACCTCATGAATCTGGAAGCCAGCCATGATCACCAACGAGACCACGATGCGGAGAAATTGTTTTCCCGGTCCAAACCAGCAGGTGGGCTGAGTTTGCCCTAACGTGCCCGGGGGTTGGCTTACCCCTCGCAGGTCGAGTTTTTTAGGCATGGTGGCCACCATATGATTGTCTTGTTCACTTGATGAGATGGCCCTGCTTGGCTACTACCGTGTATTGTGCGGTCTTTGCATCTTATACATCGAGCTGACGTGGACTCCACATCGATGTGTATGAGTCATGGAGTTAAATTTTGATGTCAAGTGCACAATTTAAACATAATGTATGACTCATTAAAGCATTTTGTAAGAAGTGTGACCTACTTGCACCCACCTTGCAAGTTGTTGTACTTGGCATGTCATTTACACAAAAAAGAAAGAAAGAAGTTGAGAACCCGAATAGTTAAATGAGCGCACTTAGCATATTGCAACTGTATTAACTTAGCTACTATCAGGCACATGAAAGGCAAAATTGGTGCAGTTTGACAAGGCCACAAGAGGGACAATTCTGAAATGTACTTGCAATAACATTATGATCACATCCTTACCTTTGTCGTAACACAACTTTTAGTTTTACAGTTTATACATACAAAATATTTGCAACAAAATAAACCATAATTCGGAAGAATGCTATGCATTTCTGTTTCAAGAGAATATAAAAAAGGTGAAAACATCAGGTGTAGCTGATAGAAGATAAGGGCATACTGTAACAAAGCAGTGAGTCTTTATGTGATCCATCCAAAAGAAAGAAAAATAGATCCAGTTTTTCCAAGAAACTCTTGAGCAGCTTTCAGAGTAAATGGCCGCACAAATCGATCAATTCTCAAGGAAGTTGTTGCAGGCCTCTGAGAAGGTGGTACTGCAACAGGAGATAAGAATCAGACAAAGCAGTGCATACTGTGCATTACCTATTTTCTTAAAAGGGTAGAACCTGCCTTGAAAGGAAAATGGAAGGGTAGAACCTCACCTATCCGCTCCTTTGGAGAATCTCCGCTTGCTGTTGAACTAATCCTGCCAAAGGAACGTTTGAAAGAAGACTGCAATACCTTTGGAGTACCAGTGCCAATTAGTTTGGATGCTTGTTGGTCACAAATATTGACAGTATTCACATCCCATTGACGCCGGCGTTTGATTTGCTCATCGTTTGCAACGATTTTATGATCTATTCATTTGAAAATTAATTAGAACAAGATCAAGAAGGAATCCCTATAACTCAAAAAAAAAAAAAGTTGACGAGCAGAAAATATGAATGTCAACTGTTCCATGCAATATATGCCAAAAGTAAGACAGAGTATAAGGATCACACAACAATGCCCCATGTCATAGACTCATAGTACAGTAAAAAAAGGAAAAGAAAAGAATAACCTTCAGGTTTCCTCTTTTCGGTTGGATTTGGTGGCTTCTCTTCACCCACAATTTCCTTCGTGTCTCCAGCAGAACCCTCAACAATAGTATCAAGGGGCATCACTTCTTTGAACAAATGCTCTGAGGAAACTATGGTCTTTCCTCCAAGATCATCACATTTGATATTGGAAGCAATATACTTATTTTCCATCACATCCTCATCCATTAATTCATCACCTGAACTCTGATCTAAATTTAGTTTCTCAGAAAAACTACCATTAGGACTGTCTTCTTTTGTGTCTAAGTCCATGGTACTTGTAAAGCCCAATTCTTCCATAGAGCCATTCTTATGCAGCTCTTTCTCGTCATCCAGTGCCTGCAAACAATCACCTACAGAGGGAATGGTAGAGGAGGGTTTGCTCATCTCCTGCTTAGCCTCCATTTCTATATCAGAATTGTCAGCACTCAGATTACCTTCCACATTATTCTTTTCATTAGTTGATACATTATCATGGAAAATCGACACACACTTAATTTGAGACTCTAGATCTGGGTTGATCTCAGATACTTGCTCTTTTGGCCCACATAGGATGAGCTTGCAGTCCCCATTAGTGCACCTAGGTTCTTCACAGTCCTTGCCAAGTATCAAAGTATTCTCACTGAAACTATTGTTAAAAAACATGCTCTCTGCAGTAGCAACAAAATCAGCATCCTTAGAATCAGCACACGATGCAATAGCATAAGGTGGTGCTGGCACTTTTTTTTGTTTAATGCTGCAGTCTACATCGACAGTCGGTACTTTTTCCTGTTCAATTTTGCATTCTCCATCGGCACATAAATTGATATTGGCATGGATAACACCAGACGGCACATCATCAATGGCTATTTTCTTGCTAGTGCCATCTTCTGACTCTGCAGTTGCAACAACATCAGCATCACTATGATCAGCAGGCAGCGCGATAGCATCAGGAGGTGTGGGCACATCTTGTTCTGGCAATTTGCTGGCCACATCAGCACCTAACTTGGTATTAATACTGACAATATCAGAAGGTAAATCATCAACTGCTATTTTCTTGCTAGTGTTATCTTCTCGATATTTCTCAATAGTTTCATAATGAATTTCGGGATGAGGATTTACTTCCTTCACTTTAGTATTGCCAACACCATCGGTTTTGCAGTGAATTTCATCGGTTGTTGTAACAGCATCCAAAGTCCTCAGATTAGCTTCTGCAGTACCAACCTCCTCACTGACGTCAAGAATTTTTCTGTCCACATCAGCACCCAACTTGGTGCCAATATTGGTAACATCAGAAGGTACATCATCAACATTCATTTTCGTGCTGGTGTCGTCTTCTGAGGTCTTCTCAATAGTATCATTGTGACAATCAGAATTTGAATTTGCTTCCTTCATTACAGTAACACCAGTTGAAGCTGGATCTAGGCCCACTTCATGAGTTTCAGAGTGATTTTCATCATTTACTACAATATCAACTAGAGAAGACACAACTTCTGTAACAGCATCTGTAGTACTAGCCTCCTGATTGACTTCAAGCATTTTTCTGTCCATATCAACACCCAACTTGATGCCAATATCGGTAACATCAGAAGGTACATCATCAACAGCCATCTTCATTTTGGTATCGTCTTCTGGGGTCTTCTCAATAGTATCATTGCGACAATCAGAATTTGAATTTCCTTCCTTCACTATAGTAACACCACTTAGAGCTGATTCTAGGCTAACTCTGCTAGACTCACAGAGATTTTTATCAGTTGCTGCCATATCATCTAGAGAAGACTCAACTTCAGTAACAGAATCCAAAGTTCTCTGGCTCGCTTCTGCAGTACCAATGACAACCTCCTGGTTAACTTCAGTAGTAGCAACTCTTTCATTGATGGGTTCTGTAACACAGATAGCTACACCTCCCCCCTGATTCATACCCTCAGACACGCTTTCTTCAACACTTTGTTGAACACCAGCCTGGTAAAAAGATGCATCAAAAAACCCAGGAGTTTCAACTCCTTTCAGCCCCTCAGCTGGGGGAGTTTCAGCACTCGTATTTCCCCACCATCAAGTGCCTCACCATGAATGGCCTCCAAAAGCCTCTTCACAAGATCATCCTTCAAACCTGTGATAGGCAGATTTCTCCGCTGAAGCTCATCCTTCAAATCAGTGGCCTCCCACTGATCAATTGGCCGGCCGTTCAACATTGTGACTGCAAAGGAAAAATTATCAGTAGACTCGATCAAAGTATCACTGTTTAAAAGTTACACTGCATTTCCAAGAGAAATTTAAAAGAGACCTACATCTCTAATGAAACAAAATGAACCAAACTTTCAGCCTGTTACATATGAAATCAAGATTGACAAATGATATATTCATCAGGTTCAACTACAGAATTAGATAACATCTTATCTGTGAGAGTTGCAGGGTCCATGCCAATAATGCAAAAATTATACACTTTGAATTTGGCAAAAGCTGCATGCTAAATATAAAACAATCCCATGATTTTAACCACCTCGTCCATGTAATAATAACAATTCGCAGCCCACTTCTGCACACAAGAGACATGATAATCTACAGTGGAAACATGGTAAAAGACAAGGCACATTGCCTAGAACAGCACAGCGCAAACTCCACAGATCACATTTCAATCCCTATCACAAGCATTGCACACCCAGACCGTCGTTAAACTAAAACCCCACCTAAACCCATAATACTCTCAACATCACACAATCTAACCATCCAGAGAAAAAAAATGCGCTCGAGAAAGCCCCTAAAATCGCAATCGGATGGGGTTTCACGTACCAACAACCGCGCCAGAGATCTCAGCACTGCCTCGCGCAAACCAACCTTCTCCGAGCCGCGAAACTCCCAATTCCAAAACCTACAGGCACGCATCGATCAGACCGCAGGTAGCAAAACCCTAGTGAAAATCAAACTCACAAGGTGAGGGGAGAATGTACCTACCAGCCGCTGCGAAACACTCGAGCCGCGAGCTTCTAAGCAAAACACTCGATGGGGAAAAATTGAACTCCCCAACAAAAAGCAAAGATGAGGGGATCGGAGACTGTGTCAGAGTCTCAGATAACAGAAGTGAAGAGATGAAATCATGGTCGGTGCGCCCGTCAATCCGCGATTTCACCCGCTGCGATTTGGATTTGGATTTCGATTTCTACGAGGGTTTAGCTTTCCTCCGCCATGAGCGAGAGGGACAACAGATGGCGGTGGTGCTTTGCCTGTGTGGGGGGCGTCCAGGAGACGGAAGCAAGTGTGCTCATCAAGGGGTCGATTGCCCGCTGACCGTGGCCACGGGCACATGGATACGCTTCACTCGTGGCCTGTTGATTAAAACTACGCTTCTGCTACTGGGACCCGTAGTTCAGTGCTTAGCGTCTCCTTGTCCTATAAGCCTCGTCCGCAACTCGTTCGAACCCTAACCCCCACCACGTAGTTCCCTGGAATTACCAAAATGCCACTCTTCTTCTCCAAATTCGCACCACTGGTCCCCCGCCTCCGCCGCCTTTCCACGGCGGCGGCGACCGCCGGCGGCGAGGACCCAAAGCTGTCGCGCATTGCGGACGAGCTCCTAGCCCTCTCCCCCGCAGAGCTGGACGACTACGCGGCGCTCCTGCGCCTCAAGCTCCGGCTCTCGCTCACGTCCAGCGCCGCCGCGGGAGCCTCTCCCGGCGGGGCCGGGGACGCCGCCTCGGGGTCCGCGGGAGCGGAAGAGGCCGCCGCGGTGAAGACGGCGTTCGACGTGAAGATCGAGAAGTACGAAGCGGCGGCGAAGATCAAGATCATCAAGGAGGTGCGCGCGGTCACGGACCTGGGTCTGAAGGAGGCAAAGGAGCTCGTGGAGAAGGCGCCCGTCGTGGTGCGCGCGGGCCTGCCCAAGGAGGAGGCCGAGGCGCTCGCGGCCAAGCTCAAGGCCGCCGGCGCGGCCGTTGCGCTCGAGTGATCCAGTGCGGAAGGTGCTACCTCATTTGTTGCTAGTGTTCTTAGATGATGCAACATATGCGTGCATCTTAATTTGTTTGAATTGGAAATGGAATTTGAAGGGGCATAAGAAGATGCAGGTTTTTGCTTGCATTGTTGTAGCTTATGACTAGCCTCAAATCTCATGCCTGATCACTGATAGATTTTACTGGATCACGCAATAAGTTGTTCAGGTGGTGTGTGCTCGATTTTACCTTGCTTATCTGTGGGTATAGAATGGTACAATTGCTGTTCATGTTACTGTATCTGGTAACTGGAATATGAGCATCTTCTTTTTTTTCCTTTTTGATTTGAAATTATGCTGAAGTGAAAGTTGAAAAGGTATTCAATTCAACCTCTTTGTTCTGGTGCATAGAACTATTTTGTGGTCATAGGTTAAATAAGAAGTTCAAGTTCGGTCAGATATCAACCATGGCTTCATCGCAAAATAAATAAATAAATAAATATCAGCCATGGCTGCTATTAGTTTTGAGCACAGTTAAAGGTTAGCCTTCCAATGAACAGTGAATTTCATGCCGTTCCTATGTTTAAAGTTTTTGTTGTCTTTCAACATTGTTTCACATTAGAATTGTGGGTAAAGAATGAAGGGTTCTTGTGATAAATGAGTATCACATTAGAATTGTGGATATTTGATACCATTGGTCGATCACTTTTTTATTGTATTGAACAGTTCTGAATAATTTTGTCCAAATACATATAGCTTATATGAAAGTTTACCTATAAAGAAATGGAAATACGAGAGACGTATCATTAAAGTGCTGCATAATTTGTAAAGCTACTGCTTTTTGCTACTGATGACCTTTCATGATTTGCTTATGTTTGACTATACAATGCTTATTCCTTGATAAGGTTGGTCTGTGAAATTATTGTTAGAAATCCAATGCCAAAGTGATTGTTTTATAATGAATGAACACCAACAAAATGGAGTTTCAAGTTGAAAATGGCTAATCAAAGGATACAACTACTAATTATGCTCATTGTCTTATAAATTACCCTTCATGAAAGATTCAGGTACTCAGAGTTCTGTCTGTTTGGTCCATGGTAATTGCAGGGTGGCTAATATTTATGCAATTCATATGTCTTGGTAGTTTATTATTTTGTGCCATTCCAACTTCTGATATTACTAGAGTGGTTATTTGGGTAGTATTTCAGTGCAGTGAAGGCAGAGTTGATGGATAAACATCGGCAATCATATCTGCCTATCGTTAACTGAAAATTAAAACTTCTTGGTGTCAACTCTTGGAAAGTAAGGAAAATTTAGCTTGTTTACTGCATCCTTTAATGTTTTTTACTTATGTAGTAGATTGTGACTTTTCGTGTCATAGCTTCTTCCTTGCACCCGGCTTAGCATGAATCTGCCCAAGAACCTGTATTATCGTTGAGCTATGTTTCCTCTCATGATGTAATGGCAGAAAGATGTTGTGTTCTCGAAAAAGCAAAGACTGGCTGGGTGCTTGGTGATCCAGGAAGTGGGCAAAGGTTGATATGTTGCATTAACTGGGATACATGACCTTGAATTATGTCGCTTCTGAAGCGGAGCATTCCCCTGAACTTTTCCCTTACTTTGCTGGTGATAGAAGATAATGGTACTTGACAAAGTAAAGCTTATTAAAGAATCTATTTTCTGAACCAGGGTAGTGCATTACTGCAAGCTATATCCTGCTGTGTCAAAATTGCTGTGCTTTTGTTGTCATAACCATTTTTCTTCATTACTTCTGCCTTCTTGGTAGTCATTTTATTGGAGCTTGGCGTCTCCTCTCTAACTTTTTATTGCACCAAATAACTGTATAGTTGCTTATATGGTTTTTAACTGAATTAGTGTTGCTTTGCTGCAACAGCTGCTGTCAGCTGTTCATGCGCTCTACCATGTTTAGGACACCGGACAGTGGTGACAGACATGTCAGACAGCATGATCAGCGTTAGTGGTTCTGCAACCAAGATAATTGATTTATCTTCTTGATACTTATCAGACACTTGTTGTTGACTTTAAATATCACAATATATTTCAGTCAATCTGACGTGTTTTCCTAGACGGGAACCGGTAATCGGCCGACCATCATCATTTAGCGTTTAATCTGTTTAAATAGTCGTTTAATGCTAAACGGTTATTTAGATATAGACGGTGGTCACCCGTCTAGCGTTTAGCCGTCGTTTAAACGGAGTTTAGTTCCATTTAAGGAAAACACTGCGAATCACCAGTGCATTCAGGTTTTTCCTGAATAGAACAGAATGTACTAATTTGAATATTAATATTTTCAGTTGAAGTGCTACACCATTTACATTTAATTACTGAAATGAGAGAACTACAAGCTCAAGAAAGAATTTGCAGGACGCATACGAGTCTGTGCCATCCTCGATGGATGAAACTTCTATCTCTACGAAATAAATATGAGTAATAGCATCGGATTTAATTAAGTGAACACTTGCTAAATCGTGACGATTTTTGCCTGGCTCCCCCGCTTAAGGCCGGAAAGCTGTCAAAATCGAATTAAGATTCGATCATCTTTCGCCCCAAGAAAATATCCGCACAACGGTGCCGAAAACGCACACGCATTTTTTCATTATCAAAACTAGCCCCTCACCGCTCACGCGCAATTTGCAAAAGTGTGTGTCAGATGCAATACAAGTTTCCAATAATTACAACTTAGTCCTCCCCTTCCTCTCCTAAAACCTTCGTCACCCGTGTCTAGGTTCCTTTCTATTTCCCCTTCCGCACGAACGCCGCCAGCTCCGGCGAGCCGCCGCCTCCATCGCCGCCGCAGCTGACCGAAGGGTCGCCGGAGCCCTACCGCTACCGCGCCGTGCCTCGCTGCCTCCTCTAGAGATGGCGACCTCGGCGCTGCTCCGGGCGCTCAGGCGGCCCTCGTCCGAAGCCGCGCTGCGATTGGTGAGTAGAGTTGATGCTCTTAGCTTTTTTGGTAATCTGGTATTTCTCGCATGTCTAGCTCTGTTTTGCGGTTGGTTCCTATAAGAGGTTTAGGAGCGGGGGCAGCAATTAGTAAAGTGTCTCGAGGTATTCTGAAATAGCAGATGAACATTTTGCCCACTTCTGATAGCAAGTTATTTGTGCTAGCCGATGGGCATTTGCTCCCTTCTGTTTAAGTGTTTGTGAGGTAGGTATAAGATGTAACTTTTCCATGGGGTAGTTTGTTTACCCTTGCAGTTTCATATAAGAAATGTTACATTTGCTGCTGCTGTGCCAGTGCTAAAGTTGCTTCTTTTGTTAAATTAGTTCATTCTGTGGATCATTCTAAAGGTTGCACGAATAACGGGCAAATGATACTAACTTGTTTTCACCTTCGGACAGCAACTCAGCATTGGAATGCTTGTTTAAAGTAACTTGTAACCAAACAATATTATTCTGCAGTGTTGATTGACAGTTTTTTCACTTGGTGTGCTTCACAAAAGGAGGTTACCTAGGTCTCTTAATTATTTGACCTAACTAGCATTGGACTCTGTGAGAGCCTGATTCTACTTGAATTTCATTGTTTCATTCATGTTACTGATTGTCATACATTGTGGTTGCATTGTGTAGGCAGTGAGTGCCAACGGACAAACAGCTACTGGATATAGGCATTTGAATAACAGGAATCTGAGTGTTTTCAATGAATTTTCAAAGCAACTAAAGGGTGAGGCCAAGAGGTATGTATTACTTTCTAAGTTCCATATACCACCATGGAAACTCAAAGACATGAAATAGAAAAAACTGAGTACAGCAGGCTTGTAGGAACTGAGTATTTCTTTACGTATTCCTCCTCTAGTCATTACTAATAGATCTCTTTTTATCAGCGACTATGCCTATCTTTGTTTCATTTATTATGATTCTTTTTGTTGCAGTAATCCTGAATTCCAGAAAACTGTGAAGGAGTTCAGCGAGAAAACTTGGTGTGGTAAAGGAAGATCTCAAAGTAAGGTATAAATTGGTAGAAGTACCACACTACTATGAGTCTTTTGCATAAAAGGTACATTAGGATATGCTTTGTATGAAAGAAGTGAAAAACTTTGAGGCATTAAAATATGACTTGTGCAGAACTAAGAAAACGACCGAGACCATTTACAAGAGTGTCGATGATGTTTTGAGTGAAGCTGAGGAAACATCTAAAAAGGTAAGTCAGGCACAGTGTTTGTAAAGCGTGATGTCCAATATTCATGTATGAGTCCTATTCATTTCTTTCTTTATTTCTTTTATTACAAGAATTTATGGTTGTTTTCTCATTTGCAGGTTTCTGCAAATATCAAAGAAAAAATGTCTGCTGCTAAAGAAGAGGTAAGTGATGAACTGAAAGTCACTTCGATACAGTATGAATCATTATTTTCCTCAAATATTTATTCTTTGCCTTGATCAAATTGGTGACAGGTAAAGGAAAGTTTTGGGCTAGGAAAAGAAGAGACTTCAAGTTGTAAGAATGGTTCGCCTGAAGCTTCAAAAACATGATAGTACTGAGGCATCCGCACATGCAGATGGCTCATCAACTATGGCACAAGTGGCTATACATTGTTCACTAAATTGAAATCAACAATTTCATCTGCTTCACCAGCAGTATCCGGTGCATTTGCAAAGTTGAAGGACACAAGAGTTTCAACATTAGCTAAGCAGGGATATGAAATTGTCAAAGATGAATTAAGCTCTACCTCTGGTAGAAAGAAAAAACATGCTAGGCATGCTTCTGCTGCACCAGTGGAAAAGAGTACAAGAACTGATTTAGTTATTGTACCAACAAAGAAGTCTGTATTAGGTGAAAAATGGGAAGCGTTGAAGAACAAGGTATTTCAAGAGGAATTGATCTTTCCTCCTATTCTTCAGAATATTCCCTATCCTAAATACTTTTTTCCTCCTATAAGATGCGAGG
>JAAXCT010001684.1:0-137722 GCA_012490785.1 Eragrostis nindensis
CGGGTGGCGAGGAACATGGTGCTAGAGAGATGGGGCATGTCCCCGTCACCAGTGTGGAACATCAATGATGAGCAATGTACGCAGCTGGTCGTTGACAGCACCAACGTAGATGATGCACATCAACATGGTATGTACCAGATCTTTGCTCTACTCACCCTTGAACAGTACAGCACAACAGATATTCCATGAAATGCCTAGCATGACCTTCATTCAGAATACTTTACACAAATTTAAAGACACGGTCAAGTATCTCTCTACAATAGTGTAATTATATCATTACTAACTTGGCTGCCTGGACACTTCGAAACAAAACAATCAACTGACTAAGAATATGAAAATAAATTGAATTGTTGAACATTTCATTGAAAAGGCATGAGGTGTCCATGTAGTTTTTTATTGATCCATTGGTAGTCATCGTAAATTTGAACATCGATGTACATGTTATCACTTGTACTCGCAACAAAACATAATCGCTAGGCAATAGAGTAGAGATCCTGGTCCTGTAGACTGCCCTTGTCATTTAGTCTATGGCCTGTGCAATAGTTGGTTTCATATCACAATATAATTATTTCTTGGGGCTTTACGAAAGCATTGCTATAAGTACTCCGCACACAATTATATACTGCATTTTTTTCCAATCCAACCAATATGTTTTTTATTTCATTTTACATCTCTTTTGAATCTTGAATTCCAGATTGCCATAAGTCTGTCATCCTATTTGAAAGATTTTTTTTCTGAAATTCTAACATTGTTTCGGATTAAGTTTTCCATCTATTTTTGGATTCCTGAACTCCAGATTGCAAATATCTGTTATGCTGTTTGAGGCTTTAATGCTTTATCATATTGGCCCCCGCTGCAGTTCCTTCCAAAGTATGCTTGATATGTATGGAGTATAAGCGTATACTAACTAGCCAATTTATATTATACGAAGGTTGGATTCCGACACGGTATTGGCATTAATCAGTTCTAAAATATGCTACTGCATTAGCATTTATGTTACTTTGACACAGAGCTCAGGGCAAAAGATTATGAATACTCCAGTGGCAAAAGTAGTATATCAGTAGGAATTATGGAATAACTTATATACTTTTTCTAGCTACAGTGGCAAAAGTAATTGAAGAGTATGATCTGACATGAATTAGACAAACAGGGAACGACACTGCTTAAAATCAATGTGCAACTTCAAAAAGGTTGTCATTGTGGCATTTTGCAACTTGCAGGAACAACATGGAGAGATCTCTTGATTATTTATCATTTAAGAAGCCAACAGTCGAAACTTTGCATAAAATTGGTTAGTCCCACAATCCCGATTTTGTTCTATTTGATACTCTAGATTGACTGCCCTGTTGATTAGTACCATTATTTTGGGAAAAAGAACTTGTGTCTTCTTGCATTAAGGTAATTCAACCAGGAGGTTTGCCATTTGGAATCCACTTCAAATACTAAAAATTTGTTTGTCCATTGATTAATGAACAGAAATTGTACTAAGAAATCAGACTTCTAACATTACAACTCCCGATCAGATGTGTCTGGTATGTTGATTTTTTAAAACTTGGAATCTAATAAGAGTGTTATGAACTGAAAGAGTTATATTTTTTTAGAACAAAACTGAAGAGTTATATGTTCGATACTGATAAAAGTTTTGTATTTTTTTCACTTGATAATGTTCCATATTTTGAATTTCCACTTCATTTACAATCTGTTGACATTGTTATCGTGTGGAATTCTCAGGATTCTATCAACAATTGAGATTTTTCTGCATTGCAACTGACACTGTACAGGTTGACATTTCGGATGTACTATTGGAGATGCTCCACTAGCGCAGCAACAATGTCCTTGCCTTCCTCAAATATCGGTACTCATATCGTGCCTCACATTGGAACACCTTGTAGACCTCTCGGCCAACCTGTCTAAAGAGAAACAGCTCCAAAATGTTATCAGGATTATGCTCCAGTGCCACCGATCCAAATTAGAAAAAAGAAGTGCTTCTGTGCTTTCCAGACGAGATGGATCTTCTCGCAGAAAAGGAATTCTTCATGGTGGACACCAACACCAAGAACAACAGCAGCCTGACTGATGCTAGGAGATCAAGACGCCCATTCAAGAGTGATTGAGGTGTGCTCTTTTTTAACATTTGGCTGTGTGATGTACACCTATGCAACTCATCTTTTGAATATATGATCATATGTCGTTTATACAAAAAAATAAATTAAGTAGTTCAAGTGTTGTAACATTTATAATGAAGTTAGTTTATTATTGGTAGCTACCCTTGTAGATGTGAACAGTGGGAGTAAAAATTAAATATATAATATTTGGTTTTGAACTAACACCATTTACACAAAATAAATATCAGTATTCTTTTCCAGCTTTCTAACAAATAATGGCAACAGGACAATGCCGCAAGTCATGTTTGATAGTACTACAGTCTCTAACAATTGCAGCACATTTCAGATTGCAATTTCATTTGTAGTGACACCATGAGCTGATCGTCACAGCAATAATCAAACGGGGGCGAGCCGACATATTACAAAACAAAAGCGCGGCAAATGCCGCGCAGGTTTTCTAGTTTTCATTTTATTCCGAGTAACTGGAATAAATTGGGATGGCAAATAATTGAAAAATGGCGGCACAATAAAAAAAACTTTTTTTAGAGCATCACTAATAAAAAACCCTCCCAGCTGAAAAAATGATTTTATTCTAGACGACTGAAAAGTGAATTGGAAATGTGACGTTGAGCAGTGATAGTAACATAACATGTTGCCGTTGCTTTTTGGAAGGGTATTGGCCTTTGAATTCTTGATAGAAAGCCCAAACCGAAGATTTGAGCAGCCACAAAGCCCGGATAGATGGGATATAGGCTGAAAGCCCTGAAACCCATCGTCATTCGTCTGTTCGTCACCGACGGCATCTGTCTGATCGCATCGGCGGCCGGATGCGAACGCGACCTACACCTACGGCGGCGAGCATGCGCTGCGGCGTCGGGAGAGCACGCATGGCTGCCAACGGGGTAGAAGAAGAAAAATCAAGGAATCCGGAGGAGTGAGGATGACGCAAGGCGGGCCCTGGAGGTCACAAAGGTCAAGTGCTGGTTCCTCTGCTCTGCGACCTGGGGAAGCACTTGTCAAAAGCTGACCCACCGCTCTCCCTCCCACTGTGACTCGTCGCCCCAAGCCAGACTCCCTGCCGCATCACACCAACCCACCAGGCCACCACCACCAACCGTTCAACATCCAAACCTCAACCACGCCCACCGCCACCGCCCACCGCTACCCATCCCACGCGGCCACGCTCCCGCCCTCCCAGCACGCGCAGCAGCGTGGCGGCCACGACCAGGCGTCGCCTGTCCGCCAGCTCGTGCCGGATCGACCTCGCGCCAGCGCCACTGCGCTTTGCCAGTCCGCACCGCCTCTCACGTGGTGCCGACGGGGACAACACCTCTGCAGTCCAGACGCCCACCTACCTTTCTCCGTGCTGCGCCACCCCATCGTCGATGACGGCGGGCCCCGGAGAGCCGCACGCCCGGAGGAGCGGTGGTGAAAACTGAACCCGAGGGCATTGTAAGGGATTAAAAATTTAAATCGCCGACCTGGGTCCAAATCCAAGCGACGGCCGTTGACTGCGACCAGGAAGGAGTGGCCGGGAGCGAGCAAATGAGCGGAGGAGGAGTGACTGGGAAGCAAGCAGCGACGGCGGAGCTTGCGGATGCGAGCGGGCGCGGTAGCCATCTCCCGCACGGCTCTCTCTCCGCGCGCGCTGCTCCTCGCTTTCCTTATCTCCGCTGAGCAACCCTTCTCGGCCAATCCGAGGGTGGCGGCATGAAGCGACAGAGGTCGTACGGCGACGGCCTCGACGACGACAGGCGGAGGTACTACGACCGCGGGCCGCCGCCGCCGCCTCCGTCGCGGCGGCCGCCGCGGGAGTACGAGGGCGACAGGTTCGACCGTCGGAAGGGGTCCAGCGGCGGCGGCGTGTCCTACGACAACCAGTACCGGGAGTCCCAATCGCCACGGGAGTATGGAGGGGACCGGGCGCTGCATCGGTCCGAGAGCTTCTCCGGGTTCCGCCGGGAGTTCCCCAATGGGTTCCGGTCGGAGCGGGATCGGCCGCGGCGGGATGGCCACGGCAGCTCGTCGTGGCGACGGCCGGGTGGCGGGTGGAGGGACGCAGAGCGTCTGGGTGAGTACAGAGCACCAGCCAGGCTGTCGGGGGCATCGCTGCCTGTACCGTCACGACGGTCGAGGTCGCCCATTGAGCCCAGAAGAAGGTTTGAGGCGGCGAAGGCAGAGAAGTTGAGGAAGCAGAGCGCTGGCGTCAGTGAGATGGAGGAAGGGGAAGTCGCGCCAGATGCTGATCACAAGACACGGCCTGCTGCTGCTGTCGAGCAAGAGAAGCAGGTGCAGCCAAGCCGCGCGAAGGAGAAAGGGGCAGAGCAAGGCGAGTTGAAGAAAGTGGAATCTAGTAGGGTCTCGGTGAGTTTAGGATCTCACTGTAAGGAAGTGATTGCTGCATCTCATTCTGACAATGCAGGGAGTGAGCAAGGCAAGAAAAGGGATGGTCTGGTGGTGCCAGAAGCAGCGGAAGCAATTGATAAAGAGAGTGAAAAGTCTGCATTGAAAGTTGCAGGGGAAGGCGAGGGAAGACATGAGGTGCAATCCCAAGATGTGTCTGCCAATGATGCTGGTACGTTTGGGCTAAGCACTTCACCGATGCAGCAAGAAGTGCTGCAGGAGAAAGTGAAGCCACATGAAGAGACTACCAATTTTGTTGGTGCAGTTGAGCAGAACACTTCCTCTAGTATCCAGACGGAGGTCGTTCATGAAGAAGCAACAATACAATCTGAAACTACCGATGATATTTATGGAGTTGGAAAGAGTGGTTCATCCAGTTTAAGGCAAGAAGCAGAAGCAACACAGGAGGAAGTGGCCGTATTACACAAGATTGACTGTGCTGCTGATGAGGTTGGGAAGAGCACTTCACCCATTACACAGCAAGAAGTGTTGCAGGAGCAAGCGTTGGTGTTAGATGGAACTGGCTCTCCTATTGATGAGGTTGGGAAGAGTGTTACATCTGGTATGCCGGAGGAAGTTCTTAAGGAAGAAGTGATGCAGCATGATGGAATTGCCAATGATGCCGATAGGGTTGAAATTGGCACTTCTTCTGGTCTATTGCAGGAGGAAATGCAGGAAAAAATAATACCAGCATTAGATGAAACTACCAATACTATTGATGCTCCCCAACCGGTCAGTTATTCAGGTTTGATGAAGGAAGCTATGCATGATGAATATCTGAAACTAGATGGAACGACCGATACCATTGGTTTGGCAGGACAAATTGATTCATCTGATATGGTGGAGGACACGATGCATAAAAAAGCAGTGGCGCTAGAAGGAATCACCAATGTTGTTGATGTAGCTGGAGAGAGTAATATGTTCACTGGCTGCAGGGAGAGGTGGTGGCTTGTTTACACCAACAGGACCTGGAAAGTAAAGAGTCGAAAAATTTAACGGTGATTGATGAAAATATATCTGAACCAACAGAATATGAAGCATCTCAACCCGCAGAAGAGGGACGTAAGATGGATCATAGTGAAAAAAGAGGCGCACCAGAGGAAACCACAAATACAGAAGAGGCAATTTTTATGCTTGCAAATGTCGAGAAGCAAGTAAAAAGCTTTGATATGGCAGTTGAAACAGAAAGCACCAATGTGTTCCTTCAATTGACAACGGAACATGCTGGATGGCGTAAGGAAGAGGCTACCAATCCGAATGTGATAACAAGAGAACCAAGAGCTGAAGATAAAGAAGGTGCCACAACATTTGATGTCCTAGGTATGAAAGGTAATGTTAACCTTCCAAAATCACTGGGAAGAGGTCTTGACTCAACGTTGCAGATTCGCACAGAACCAACAGAAACATCAAAACCTGCTTCGACTACTATCGTAAAGCAGGAATATGACACGGTCAAGATAGAGAAACTTGATCTTTCACTGAGCTTGTCAGATTGTTTTCCGAATTCTGAATCCAAGTCTTTGACTCCCAAAACTGGTTCACTAGTCCATGCAACATGCTCCCAGCCATTACCGTCCTCATCCTTTTGCAAAAATTCAGATGGGTTTACAACTTCTATGTCATTTAGCAATTCTAAAACACTTGGGCACAATCCTAGTTGTTCACTCACACCCCAGTCAATAGACAATTACGAGCATTCAGTCAGCTGTAAGCCTTTGTTTATGGGAGTTGATCAGATGAGCAATTGCGCAGGAGGGAAAGGTCAGTTGTCTAGTGAATGTACAAAGAAGGGAGGAGCTAACCAACCCCTGCATACAGTACAGATAAACGGCCATGTGTCAGATAACACTTTGGTTGGTCTAAGTGGGCATAACAATGGGACGTCCAAAGACTACCAAAGGCTTGGAAGCATCTCTGGCGTTCTGTCACCAACGCATGGTCATGGTTCTCAGAATTCTCGACGGGAGCATATAAGATTTAGAAGGCAGCTTACAAGAGAGAGAAGTAGCAGCAGTCTTACAATGGGTGAACGGCAGGAAGGGCAACAACTTGTTATTAATGGTGCTGATGTGATTGAGAGGGTTATTTCCAAAGTCGTATCCGAACCATTTCATCATACAGCAAGGATGCTTCAAAAGATGACAGAGAATTCTATAACATTTTTGAGGGAGGCCATTTCTGATATCATAGTCAACCCAGATAAAAGAGGACAAATAATTGCATTGCAGGAGGCACTTAAAAAAAGATCTGATTTGAATAGTGATTTGCTGCAAACGTGTCCACATGCGTTGATGGAGATACTTGTTGCTATAAGGACTGGTCTTCCATATTTTATAAAGAAAAGTAGTAGCGTTGCTAAATCTGATTTGGTTGACATTTTTCTCAACCGGAAATGTCGCAATCTTTCATGCCGAAGTGCTCTTCCGGTGGATGATTGTGACTGTAAAATTTGTCAATGGAAGACTGGTTTCTGTAGTTCTTGCATGTGCGTTGTCTGCTCAAAGTTTGACTTAGCATCTAATACATGTAGTTGGGTTGGTTGTGATGTATGTCTTCATTGGTGCCATACAGATTGTGCTCTACATCACTTTCTTATTCGGAAGGGGCACAGTTCTTCAAGTGCACACAATACTACTGAGGTGCAGTTTCATTGTGCTGCCTGTGGTCATCCATCTGAGATGTTTGGTTTTGTGAGGGAAGTCTTTCGTACATGTTCAAGGGAATGGAGGTTGGATACATTAGTTAAAGAGCTACGGTACGTGGAAAGAATATTTTCTTGTGGTGATGATACAAGGGGTCAGAGGGTCTGTGACTTTGTGAAGCAGATGCTAATAAAGTTGGAAAACAAGGCATATTACCCTGAAGTAGTCAAATGTGTCACTGCTTTCTTTTCAGGTAAGTTATTAATATATTCGTATCCATGCATTGAAAATGATTGCCTTTTTAGTTTTGCAAAATGCCAAGTTTTTTTTCCCTGTGGAAATAGAAATAAGATTAATAATGGAGTTACTGCTGCATGTTGTGTGATCCACGTAGCAAGCACATCAGACCAGCTTGGAGATTTTTAGTTTATGTAAAATGAGATACTGAAACTGGCCCATAGCCACCTCTTGAAAGAAAGGGATACAAGCACAATTAGATGGAAACCATGGCCCGAAAGCTCCTCTGATCCATATTATGATTGCCATGATGCTGAAATATAAATAGATAGGTTCCATTATTTGTCAAAAAAGATAACTGTACTAACTCTCCACTTTCCAATTCCAGATGATGATCTTAACTTGGGTATTGGTCCATCAGAACCACTGAGAGGCATTCCATGCAACACTGCTGGAGGAGATGGGATTACTAGTTTCAAGTCGCATGGTAGCATGCAAACCATACACATTAGAGGGACTTCCAGTTTTGGAAAAAGCAACTGGTTTTTTGACCGCAGGGAGCCCATCTTTGCACAGAGAATCTGGTGAAACCAAATTCCTTGCAGCTGACGATAAGCCCGTCATTGATGAACTGGATAGCCTGATCAGGTTAAAGCAGGCTGAATCATATATGTACCAGGAACGTGCAAATGATGCACGCAACCAAGCAGACGATCTGAGACATATTGTTATGGTAAAAACTGCAGGAATTGAGGAAGATTACGCCACTCAAATAGTTGACCTAAACATAAATGAGTTACAAGAGCGACGCAAGCAAAAAATGGAAGAACTCCAAGAATTTGAAAGGACTTACCGCCAATTTTTCAGCATGAAAACTAGGATGGAAACCAGCATTCGGGAATTATTGTTGAAACTGGAGCCAATGAAACGAAATTGAATTGATTGAACTGAGCTTAGCACTTGTAGTTAGTTGAAGGAATCAAAGTTCGCCCAACTTATTGAAGAAGGCCTGCAAACATTGTCGTAAGTTTTTCCATTTGTGTTTATTCTCTCTGATCCTAGGATTATCTTTTTTACTACTGTTGAAAAAAAATTATGTTTCTCTTTTTTGATCAATTATTTCATGTAGGCGAAATTGTAGGCTGTATCTAGTTCTTGATGTATATAATCTGGTTATCTAAAAAATATTACATGCTTATGCGATATTTTCATAAATTGTATTCTCGATTTTTGTTATATGAACCTACGATAGAGCCACAACTTTTTTGTAAGGTTTTCTCACTAAACTAATGGAGTCTACACAACGAGATCTGTGCTTATATGGAACATTTGACATTTGTGTTTAGCAATAGGCTCAGGCTGTTTAGAGGACAGCTATATATCCAGTTGAAGCATGCTTGCATTTTAGCTTACCTGGGTAAACAACATGCAGATTTTCTTCTATCCATTTTAGCAGAAATTGTACATGATTTTAGATGGACTTGATTCTCATATGTTAAGGGGGGCATGGAGTTTTCTATATGGACGAGATCTGTCCTTATATGGCATATTGGATGTTTTCACAAAGGCATTTATAAACTTATCACCGCCCTCATGATTTTGAAAGAATTATGTTTTCTGCCTGTTTGAAAATGCCATTACAAAAACTGATTGGTGATATTATGCCAAAACTGGAGATGTGGAGCAGTAAATTTTTAGTTTCTATTCCCCGCATTTTTACAAGCTAGAAGAAACTCATGGGAAACACCATCACTATTTTGCTGGTGGTTCTTTAACATTTTTTGGTGGACTGCATCACATGTGTTGACTAAAATAAATGTAAATACTGAGAATTCCGTGTTTCTCCCTCTCTTTTTCCAGATCTTTCTGAAGACTTCTGCTTGTGTCTTGGATGGCATACTGCTGTCTTCCTTGAAGAATACATTATAATGTTGCTCTTCAGATAAGATTCGTTTTAAGAAGCAGATGTAAAGAGAGGGTTGAGCATCAATATTCACACTTTGTGGCAAAGAGAGTGGTGCGGGGGGTGTTTTCCCAACTACCAAGAACCAGTCTCGTCAATCTAATTATGGGTGAAGGGTCATAGGTATGGATGCAAATAGCTCCATATTGTAGCAAAGAGCTGCGCTTCAGGGTTCTGGAAGCAAACATTTTTGCATGCTGCGGGAACCTCAGCTAAATTAGTGGCAAGTTGGTTGTAGTTGTAGCCTACGTTGGTTGTGAAGATGTACATATGTGAATCCGTGTAGCTTCAAATTTTCACTGATAATATCCACTTAGCACTTTCAGCAGCTGTTTGCTCTGTAGTCCCTCGTTCCCTCTGCGTCGTTCTGTATACTGTTGATAAATTCATCTGAAATTTCGCAGAAAGTTTGGTTCCGTGTGCTACTGATTCAGAAAGTGGCTCGAGTGTCAGCCCTTGCTGATAGTACATTTGATCAGAGAAGTAAATAATCAGTTATAGGGAGGTGGCATTGTCAGATTGTAAGAAGAATCGTGCAGGCTCTGCTTGTGCAAAAACTGGCCTTGCACAAAGCAATACGATGCCTGGTCCGCCTTTCTCTACTATGCCTTTTTTCGTGAACTACTAAATGACTCCTCTTGCTCCAAGCTCCCTTTTGTTGCCTTCTCGTTCACATCCTCGTTCAATTGAAACAAGCTCAATATCTGCAGGCACATTATCTAATTCCTATGAAAATTCATTTGCGGGAAGACCTCCATTCAAACATGAGAAAAGCTTCTGGGCCCGTCCAAGATGGGATGGGAGAAAAAAAGCTAAACAAATCTGGATTGTGCATTGGTCGGGATCTCCGTAACAAGTAGGTGAACGGTGATGATCAAAACCAGGAGAAAGATCTGAAAAAAGGGGACTTGGATAGGATTTTGACCACGATCAAAAGATAGGAGGGGTTCTCTTTCTTTCATCGCCGTCAAAAGCAAAGGCTACCAAAAAAACCTTATGTTCCCTTAAGCGCAACGTCGTTCTGGTAGTTTTCTCGCTTGTGTTTTCTGTGTGTTCTTTCACGAGATGGTTGGGTCTTTGGGAGCTGATGTTACATTGCTGATTAGCAACAAAGGAGTACAAAAATGCTAACTGCGCAGGAAAAGAGCACTTAACCTTTGGCTACAGAATCAGATGAATGAACAGGCTATTATTATAAAAAGTATTTATCATTTTGTACAAGCCGCCAAAATATAGCGTTACATGGCTATTGTAGTCCATCCACTTCAAGCATCAGGCGGAGGCAACTGCAACAGGCTACAGTTTCCTTGAGTGCGGCCAGAGAAGCATCTGGAGTAAAACCTATGCAAAGCACAGAGCTAAAACCAACACGGCAAAATTTAAGCACGTGAGCTTATGCTCCTTGAAGAGGCCGCGCACGAGGCCCCAGGCTGTGACGCCCACCGGGCGGCGCCCGCCGTGCTTGTTGGCGTCGCGGCACGGGTACACGAACACGACGTCGGACTTGGACAGGCCCACCCGGAGGTCGGACCGGATCGCCTTGTTTATCTTGAGCTTGTGCTTCGGGCACCCATCGTCAGACACGGCGACGCAGCGCCTCTCGCGGCGGCGCTTGCTCTTGAGCAGGATGACGTCACGGTCGGAGATGGAGAGGTTCTTCATGGTGTCCGGGTGCATCGCGCAGACGTCGTCGTCGTCAACGGTCGCCTCCGCCACCGCTTGCCGGTACGGGACCGGCTTCGGGCTGGGCGAGGAGGACGCGGCTGCAGCGTGGTAATTGGCATTCATCGTCGTCTTGTCTTAGGTTTCGCTTCCTCTTGTCTCTGGCGTTGCAGCTGCTACGGAAAGCACTGCGTTTAGATGATGGGGAAGGGTCGGGGGTTCGTTCCTTTTTATTGTGGCTCCCGTGGCCGTCTCGTTGGCGGAGTCGGTCGGTATCCGAGTCCGAGATGGGTTTTGCATCGACCCGCTCGCGACAAGGCTTTCCGAATTCGATAGGTGTGTTTGGTTTTCTCACTCTAAATTTTATATCTGTCACATCAAAAAGAATCTATATTTAGAAATATTTTAATTAGTTTAATGACAAAATTTTTTTGACAGATGGGTGCTAATTTGCGAGACGAATCTAATAAGCCTAATTAATCCATATTTTGCTACAGTGATGCTACAATGACCATCTTCTAATCATCGCTTAATTACCATCGTTAGATTGTCTCAGGAATTACATGAAGGTTCTGAAATTAGTTTTATAATTTGACTTTATTTAGTACATATAAATAGTAATATTCTTTTGATGTGACCCTCTAAAATTAAACTCTAGATCCGAACACACCAGACCAGAATTAGAATCAGGCTGGAGGATGCAGCGAGTGAGCGACCTGCTCGAGATGGCTTTCCGAGTCCGAGGACAGTCCCACTCTCAGAAGAACAAAAGTGAGGCTGGGGCATGCAGCCACCGAGCCACGCATTCCTGGCTGCCTCCGTAACGACATGTCGCATAATCTTCATAGTACTTTTCGACCTCGGCCTCGGAATGAAGGAAATATCATAATTTCATTATACTACGGTATTGCTAAACATCAATCAGCTATAAATCAATTTCATTTGACTGGATTAAAAAATTGAGAGTCTCCCTGCTACTAATAAAATGGAAACATAAAAACATAGCGACCCAAGAGAGATAGCGACTTGGTTGGATCCTGTTTTCGGTGGTGTTTTTCTTTTTTTTTTAGCGAATCCATCATGATACAGAGCTCTTGGAGTTGCTCTAATAATGCAAGTGAAAAACAATTTAGATTCTGTTGATCGTTTTCGAGTTTTTTCTGTTTTATTAGGCCAGAGACTACCGTTGATATTAATTTCTTTTCTAAAGCTCCAAATGTTATGGCTTGTAGAGCGAGTATAGCTTAGCTAGTAAGATTCTTTGTAGTGGAACTAACCTAACCGGGTTTAAGCCCTATACTTGGCACATTTACGACTATTTATTTTTTAGTGAGAGGCGTCACCGTCGACAACGAGACGCCTGTAGTGACTTCATGAATCTCAAGAGCAGCCAATCTAGTCTTTCGCATATGCTAATAGAGGTAGGGAGTGCGTGCCTATTTCATAGGGGTAAGTACTCGTGCATGTTTGTGAGTGTTTGCATTTGTATTGTGCTTAAAAAAATATGCTACAGCTCAACTCCATAGGTAGTCTAACACATCGTCTAACTAGGCCATGAAGCCTCTTCCCTACTCATAATGCAAATGTGATTCACCCTTCTGTAGAGAAGCATAGCCTTTTTTATGCTTGTCTTTGTGAGTATACCAGTAGCTAGACTACGCCATTCAATGTTTTTTATTGAAGTATCACCCAATCACTATCGACACGATCTTCATCCCTATCGCGACTTGAGGCAGATCATTGTGTAGGGGCTTAGGCCCCCCACCCCCTGCTAACCACGCCTCATGGTGGTAGAGAAGGAGATAAGAACATGAAGAAGAAGACAGATGAGTCCCTTATTAGCAATCAACTTGCTTTAATGATCGTGACCATATTCCATAGGTATTTTAAGTAGCTAGTGCTGCTATAAGATGAGTCTCCCGCTGTTTACTACCATTCTGTGGACATTTGGTGCTTTCCTAATTTGAATGCATGCACTACCGAGCATCGCTCTTTCTCCCATTCATCTTCTTTAATTTTTTCCCTTATGTACATGAGCCCCATATCAGAACACAATAACTGAGTTTTCGTAAATAAGTTTTGCAAAAAGGTTAAGGAATAGTGCGGTAAAAGTTTTGAGAAAAATTGTGGTAACTTTTTAAACAATGAAAAGATAGTAGAAGAAAAAGTTTTCAAAAAACAAAAAGATAGCCATCAGAATGAACCTATGACTTGGCTAACTAGCTCACGTGCGCGAATTAGCAGCATCCAACGAAATGGATGTTAGAACATAGTTATTATTCATGATTATATATGTTATGACCATGATAAGTCGCCATAGGTATTCTATTTTACACATTACCACCATTTTATATGTAGCCAGAATGGTAATAATTTTGAAATAAAGTGAAGAGGAAGTGCCTGGATGTAATAGTACGAGCCTACGTTCACAGATCCACTTGCAACATCCGTTTTCCATGATTAGATAAAGTGAAGAGGAAGTGCCTAGATGATCGATGCTTCTTAGGTCCTCCACCTTTCATTGGATCCGCCTCCAGTCGTAGTAGGGATGAAGATCATGTCGATATGATTGAGTTGGGTGATACTTCAAAATCAAAAACATTGGAAGTACGAAATTCCTTCTTGTAGAATAGACCAGGTTTATTACATCACTACCTGGTGCTTGTAACACAGATACATAAACCGTCCTCGCTTATGTTCCCTTAAGTGTAACGAGGAGTTTTCTCGCTTGTGTTTTCTATGTGTTCTGCGCCTTCACAAGATTGAAGCATTTCTTAGGTTCGTGGGAGCTGCTGATATTAAATTGCAGGTCAGCAACAATTAATGGTGAGTACAAAAGGCTAACTGCGCAGGAAAAGGGTACTAGCTTTGGCTTCAGAATTAGATGAAGGAATGGACCATTTAATTCTTATTGGGTAAAACAAGTGAAGACTTTTTCTTGAAAAATAGAGATCATTTCTCAGATTTTACAAGCGAAACCATAGTACTATCATTTAATTAGTACAAGGCGCTGAAAAATAGCATCACATAGCTATTTTTTTTTGTCTCTTCACTTCAAGCATCAGCAGGCTGAGGCAGGCAACTGCAACAGGCTAGAGTTTGCTCGAGTGCTTATTGAGTAAACCAAGAAAACGAAGCATACATAACCTATGCAAATCACAGCCAAACTCAAAACGTCAACAAATGACCGCATGAGCCCACGCTCCTTGAGGGCCTTGCGGCACGCCTTGAAGAGGCCGCGTGCGAGGCCACCGCCGGTGACGCCCACCGGGCTGCGCCCGCCGTGCTTATTGGCTTCGCGGCACGGGTACACGAACACGACGTCGGACTTGGACAGGCCCACCCGGAGGTCGGACCGGATCGCCTTGTTGATCTTGAGCTTGTGCTTCGGGCACTCCGCGTCGGACACGGCGACGCAGCGCCTCTCGCGGCGGCGCTTGCTCTTGAGCAGGACGACGTCGCCGTCGGAGATGGAGAGGTTCTCCATGGTGTCCGGGTGCAGCGCGCAGGCGTCGTCGTCGTCGATGGTCGCCTCCGCCACCGCTTGCCTGTACGGCTCCGGCTTCGGGCTGGGCGAGGAGGACGCGGCGGCTGCCGGGTGGTTAGCAGTCATCATCTCGTCTGGGATTTTTGTTAGCCCGGTGTGCTTTCTTTTCGCTTTTCTCGCTGCTGTTACGTTGTGTTCTGAACTTCTGATGATGGGGAGAGCATTGTGGCTGGTTCCCTTTTATTGCGGCTCCCGTGGTCGTCTCGTTGGCGGAGTCGGTTACAGAGTCTCGGACTCCGTTGCCGCGACCTGCTCGCGAGACGTGTTTTCTTTCCGTATCGGAGTAGTCCGAGCGAATAGGCGGAGTTTTTTTCTTTTCCCGACGGGAGGAATAGGAGTCAGGCAGGCCCATGCAACCACGCACTTCATAGTTTCATAACATCTATTTTCCATGATCATATAAACTTGGCTGTGCTGACAGATATATTACAACAATTCATAACGGATAGTACGAACTAGGGAAACGGAGTCCGAAATGCTCGCTTCTTGTAGAAGCAAATTTAAACGGAGGTGCCGTTGATCTTGCCGCCGTTGACGATGTGGTGGTTGTCGTCGTCCATGTACCTCTTCCAGAACCAGTGCTGCTTCCACACCCGCTCCGTCATCTCCTCGATGGGCACGTTCTTGGTCTCCGGCAGGAAGAAGAGCACGAAGAGCGACATGACGACGACCCAGGCGGAGAAGAAGACGAAGATGGCGTACTTGAGGTGGCAGAGCATGGAGAGGAAGGCCTGCGCGATGACGAAGGTGAAGAGCAGGTTTGACGCAGACGGTGACGCTCTGCCCCGCGGATCGCGTCTCGAGCGGGAACGTCTCGCTGGGGATGAGCCACCCGAGCGGGCCCCAGGACCAGGCGAAGGAGGAGACGAAGGTGCAGACCATGACGACCACCATGATGGCCCAGCCGTGGCCGAGGTTGTCGGAGTGGTCGGTGACCTTGATGCCCAGCACCACGGCGATGGCCACCTGCGACAGGAACATCTGCACGCCGGCCTCCAGCAGCAGCATGCGCCGGCCGACGCGGTCCACCGAGTAGACGGACACCAGCGTGGACAGCACGTTCACGGCGCCCGTGATCACCGCCGAGTAGAGCGACGCGTCGCTCTTGAACCCCAGCGTGTTGAACAGCACCGGCGCGTAGAACATGATCGCGTTGATGCCCGTGAACTGCTGGAAGATCTGCAATGCGTTCCACGTTTTGTTTACATTCGTGTTCCACATCTGGTAGTGATCAATGCAACAACAATAGCAATGAACAAGCAGTTGCAGGTACCTGGAGGAGGACGGCGATGACGAGCTGCGGGCGGTTGCGGCGTTTGAGGAGGTTGCGGAAGGGGTGCTTGACCTCGTGGGCGATGCGGCTGGCCTCCACGATCTCGTTGAACTCCGGCTCCACGTTGTCGGTGCCGCGGATCTTCTTGAGCACGGCCTTGCCCTCGTCAAGGCGGCCGCGCTCGATCAGGCTGTTGGGGGTGTCCGTCACGAACAGCGAGCCCAGGGTGAGCAGAACCGCCGGGATGCCGGCCAGGGACAGCGACAGACGCCAGCCCCACGGGTGGATCCTGCATTTTTTTATGTACGAGGTTCAGTTCGGTCAGTAACGGTACGCACTCAAGTGATGACTAACAAGTGAACGAGTTTGTACTGGAGAGAATCGTAGTAGTATTACTTGGAGGTGCCGTAGTTGATGAGGTTGGCGAAGAGGATGCCGATGGTGACGTTGAGCTGGAACAGGATGTTGAGCCCGCCGCGGATCCTCGTCGGCGCGATCTCAGACAAAAACAGAGGAACGGCCTGCACAAGTCGAAAAGAGCCTCAGTTTACTATGCAGATCATGATCACAGTAAGATAGTGCCAGCTAATTAAGGACAGGTTTGCAAAAGCAAACGTTCCTGTCATTCAAACTAGTTCGCTTGTTTCAGCATCCTAGACACTACCACACTACGAGTACCCAACGGAAATGAGTCAATGACCAAATGCTAATTTCTGAATTTCCTGTCTCCTTAGTCCCAGAAAATTGTGGCCAGCCCACCATCCACCGAACATCTCCAAAAGACTGAAAAAGAGCGGTTGGTGCACCCGTGCATGCCTCCTGCGTTTAACTGCTACCATGGCAGTTGAAGTGTTGAACCTAAGCGTAATACATAATCTGTAGTACGGTACGTCACTACAATCTACACCTACATCTGAACAGAGGAGCATTGGTCAGACAGAGCTAGTGTACACTCGCTTTGCTTTCAAATATAAGGCGTTACGACAACTTTTCTTAGTATATTCTTCTGATTTATTTGCTGGTCTTAGGTGTCCATCGAAGTCCTATTTTTCCCCGATGAACGGCGCTGAATAAACTAACCACATGGCCTCTGCCCTAGTCTTGCCTGCCCATATAATTGCGCTTTGGATGTCCTATCTGTTGGCTTGGAACATGCATGATTTGCAGTGCATTGGTTAGGTGTAATCCCCAACTAGTACCGTGCAAGCTCGCTGCTCTTCTCGCAAACATCAGTTTGATTACGAATTTGTTTTAAGAGGGGCCAGAAAATCTGCTTATTCTGTCTGCAGAGGCAGCCACTACTATTCAGTGCAGTGAACACTGACAATAACAAGAGCCGAACAGTCCAAACGAACTGCTCGTCCAAGTCAACTAGTCAAACATCCTTGAAGGAGCCGGGCAGTTTCCTACAGGTTTACTACTATAAAACTGGAGTCTCTCTCGTCGAAACACCGCGACACGCGACCGTGTCGCCTACGCGCGTAGCATGACGGCGCCAGCTGCTGCTGGTTTAGTCAGCGGTTACGACAAATAATGAAGGTTCCTGTGCCGATCACAACTGGGACTGCAAAAGAGCAGGTAAGTCCGATGAAATTTGGCAAGCAAACTACAGGTTCAGTGCACGCCTGTCTCTTGTTCATTGGTTGAAGTTGCTTCGGTACTTCTAAATTTTGCAAGCCGTGGAATCTTGAAACTTAAAAAGGTTATCACTCTATGCACTCAGTCAACGAAAGTTGCCATGGTAACACAAGTCCTGCACGAGACTCGGCACCAGGTGTCTATCTGGAATAGGAGTATGCATACATGATTTCTACGTTGACCCTAGAATCCCGGAAAATACGGAGGGTCCCATGTCGGCACGTTATACCAGCTGATAGGAAGCGGTTCCTTATACGTATAAAAAATTCAATTATACTATATGGGAGCAGGAGCGCCAAACTGGCGTGTGCAATTTTAAGACTCGAGGATGCTTAAGTGGCCAAGGACGGTGACTAAAATACGTTACACGAAACATGTCCATATCATGGATGCTGAAAAACTGATGTCTCGTGCGTGCAAAAATTCCTGAAACCGCATGCTGGTTTGACTTGAAATATATTCCTACCTTTTGACTAAAGTGTTTCATCAATCACATCACACGTTACTGCGACGAAAGTAATGGGAAAAAAATGTCCGTGAAAATGCAGCTGGATGAGTTACCTGATTGGCGAAGCCGACGCCGCAACCGAGCAAGATCCTTCCGACGATGAGCATGGCGAGGTTCTGGGCGGCGCCGTTGAAGATGACCCCGAGGATGAACAGGAAGCCGGCGATGAGCATGGTGAGGCGGCGGCCGAGGCGGCGCGTGGTGTAGGAGGCGAAGAAGGTGGCCGTGAGGCCGGCGAGGTAGAGCGACGACGTGAACAGCTGCAGGCCCTGGTTGTCGTACTTGCAATAGTTGCTCTCCTTGTCCTGGTTCTTCTTCCGCAGCACCTCCGGGAAGAATTTGCCCAGGAAATCGTCCATGGACGTCACACCGCCTGCAAAATTCATGCCGTTTTAATTTTCTTCTCATTATTACACATGGCAAGAGAGATTGTTTCGTTCCGTTCTTGTAATGCATTAGTTCGTTGCTGAATTGTACTTCTTGCTGGAGTTTGAAATTGCCATGCAAACTACTCTAACACTTTCACTCCAAAAGAAAAAAAAACACTGTGATAGCTGCTGGCACTTAATAGAGTATTCGTTGGAGCCAGTGAAAACGTGCTATGATAGCGTTGGTTCAAGTGGCTAACTAGGGTGGCGATAAGACATTTCTTTGAATAGAAAACAAGCAAGTTGAGTTACGAAAATGAAGCGTGCATATTTTCTGTGTTTTGTTCACTGAGGTGGGTGCTTTGCATGATATTCTAGTACAACCATTTGACCTTTCGCGACACAATCCTGTACTGTATTTTTTAGGATCATGGAAGGTAAATTATAATAATTCCCATGTGTTCTTGTGCGAGTCCATGTGCACACACCTTGGTGCATGTGTACTAGTACTATTGTTGTGTTTGTGTATATATAAACCTTCCGTTGCACCAAATAATCTGATCTGTTTTATACGTGAAATAACAAATACTTCAATATGAAAAGAAGACCTTAACGTTCCATTATGAAGAAAAATTTTAGCTGGGAGTGTGTGATATTTTTCTTTAGTTTAACCCCTCGATTAAGATATACGATGTTTGTTACTAGTTTAAAACTTAACTAACCAATGTCAAGTACTCCAGTATATAAAACCAGAGGAAGAAGTTCACTGTGTCACACATGAGTAAACGGTGGATTGTTTCGGTAATTATCCTTAGCAACTATTTATTGGCAATGAAGAAAAAAAACAGATGGCCACACAGCAATTGAAAAGAAAGCTGTGTCTCGCCTGGCGTGCTCCATAACTATTTCACACATGCGTTGACTTAACAGGCTGTCAAGCAGATGGCTAGCTCACAGTCACAGCTTGATATTCTAAGACTACATAAAAAAATTATGATGGAGATTCTCTCGGATTTGTGCTGTTAAATGTAAACAATAAAGGCTTAAAAGATAGTAATCAAATTTGGAGGTCGTACAAAACGGGAAGTTTTTCCAAAAATCTGCTGTTCTTGGACCGTATTAATTGACTGCCATGATAAAACTCCATTAATTCGTTTGAATATTTGTTCTTATCCGCTTGTGTTCACAAGAAGGCGAACAGGCATGAAAATAATGCTCCAGTTGTACCGTATCCATAGAAATAAGATCAAAATCGGGGCGAGCGGCATGGGTATGCATCACGAAGAGGACAGGTAGATCGATGGTTTCGCCATGGACGAGGAGCACAGGGGACTCTATTGAGTTGAGGAGGTCGCCGTACCTGAGATACCGACGTCGTAGCCGAACATGAGCCCGCCGGTGGCCGCCATGATGCAGGAGATGATCACGATCGGCGTGATCTTCGCCTCGAACTCGACGCCGGACGGCGCCGACACCGAGAACCCTCCGGCCGGCATCTTGGCTCCCTGAAGCCGACCTCAGGTGATGCTCTCTTCGTAAGGCAGGCAGCAATGGAATGGAAGAAGTAGCAGGTGTTTGTATCCACGGCACAACCACTGGTATTGCCGGAGCGGAAGGAGATGGAGACAAGACTCCCAAACCTCTCTCGGCCGGATTTTATAGAGCGCGATCCCGGTCCCACGGAGCAATTTCAAACTCATCCGACCGCCTGGATGTCGCCACGCCGCCGTGGGGCATCGTCCTGTGGGCCCCACGGGAGTCCGGCTTGCGGGCCGGCCTAGACCAGCTGCCTGGGTAGGCTGGTCAACAACGGCTCCACGGCCCACGGGCCTGGCGAGCTTCGCAATCCAAAAGCGGGAACCCGGGGAATCGATACAATACCTGCTGCGGCATAAGCACAGCGACTTTTCGACCATTATTTTTTTTTTGCGAGGGTACCATTATTTTTACATATATCCATCCCAAACGCTTTTGAGCTTTGAGTTCTCAGTTGCTTTTGGAAAACAGGAGAGCAGTAGTGGTTTGGAAAACTGGATATTGCTCCGTCCTTTTTGACAATTCTCCATGGGCCCACTCACCAGCTCGTGAGACAAATCCTGGTCTCTGAAAATTTGGAGTGGCTCGTCAAGATTGCAACTGGACTAGCACTGTTGCTCGATCGGTTCATGTGAATGGAGGACCTTGACAAAACATTCAGCGGGGAAAATTATGCACCACGTGGGGATGGCTTCACTTATAGGACACGGTGGAAAAGCCAAGAACATAACAAAAAGAATTTGACTCCAGGTTAGCTCTCGATTTGCTTTAGCATGTCATAGTCTGCTTAGACGCCAGCGTTTTGCACATTTGAGTAGTCAGTGTACTTGTTTTTTCTGCAGGGTCAGGTAGCATCTTTCTTTGCTCAAGTGGTGCGGCTAATCAAGTTTTATTTTTTTTCTTGGTCTTTTTTGTATTGTTTGTGGACTAAATCATGATTTCGATTTCGAGATGCATGAATATAGGATATGTTATATTTTCAGCCATCTTACTAGCACATGCTAAAAAAATACATATATCCTCTTAGCTGAGATTATTAGGACATGCTTGGTGCGTGAGAAATATCACACGGCGATGCAGGCCTGTATGACCAAGACCGGTCAGACTGCAGTGAGAGCTTATCACTTTATCAGTGCAAACCAAAATTTGCTTCGTTCTTTTCATCCAGCGCTCTGATTTTCATATATGCACACGTGCTCTCCGTGATGCTCATGCACCATAGTATAACGATTGTCGAGTACAGTCAAAATATAAAGTTATCGCCTGAAAATTCAAAAACACAAAACTCTGTGACCTGCCCCGTGAGGCGGCCGGCCGCCGCACATCACAATTCAAAACGTTCAGTTCACACAACAATAATTAAGCTCCTGTCAGTTGGGAACCGCGTGAAGTGATGAGACGCCACAAATTCGCCTTCTTAATTAGCTGACGCAGAGCCTGGAATTCCATCATCTGAACTCGCGCCCCGGAAATGTTTGGGACGTGTATACGAGTGCGTGCGAGAGCAAAGTATTCTGCGTAATTTCCGTCGCTGAACAGTGGCATCAACACCTTCGGATGCGTCACGAATCGCCACGACCGAATGCACTACAAGTAGAGAGTGCAGCGGAAAAACTCGTGTGCAGAGAAACACTTCCTGCAGAGTCCCCGCATCAGCGTCGTTAACGTACGCATATATGACGTATGAGAGACACCCGTTTTGCGTGCAGAATCTCGTAAGGTGACTGTGTTTAATTTCCCCGCGCGCGTGCGAACTAACGGCCCTGTCGCGATCAGGCAGATCGCAGATTGCAACCCTCTAGCGCCCGGTCCGGGCCGGGGCTTGACTCCACACGATTTTTATAACCGAATAACGTAAACGTGCTATTTATCTCTCTCAGTTGATTGACACGTCCAATTTGCAGCGCCACGGCTATACACGCCGGGGATTATTTTGAAATGTTTGTTGTTAGCAATCGGCCGGAATAGGAATACGGTTAAGCATGGACAATTACCAAGGTCATGTCGATTACGTAAGACAATTCACCAACGAATCGTATGTGACCATGTGAGCATCGCACCAGAACGGGAGCGTTGAATTCCGACACCCGAAGGCCGAATCAAAGCGCAAGCGACAAAGCGAACTTGACTTCGAATCGCTCCTACATGTTCGGTTTTTCGTTGGTTCGGATGTCAAAAAGGATATGCAACTGCTACCGCAGGCCGCAGCTACTACAAGCAGTCAAGCAGGTGATTTCGCGATCGAATTCTTGCGTTGACGAAAATGGGAGACTGGAAAGTAGCATCCCGATATTTTTCTCTCAACTAGCAGTGATAAGGGCTTGCACTCAGAGATGACGCGTTAGGCCACGTTCCTTACATGCACTTTTGAGCCCGTGCTGGGCTGGCCATTGGCCATTGTAACGTCGAATGACCGCCGGAGGATAATGGAGCGTGCTGGCCACGTATGGATGCAATGGCAGTACGTCAATGTTTGTGCTTTGCGCATTGGAATATAAGAATGTTCGTAGAACACTGCAGCCAGATATGGGGACGGACAATTGCTGAGAGGGTTGCGGCATTCAGTAATCCGTAAGGCAAACATCGCGCGGCTTGGCTGGTTATCCCTCGGAGACTGACAAGGAACAGGGCACATTCGGACGGTAGGATCTCCTGTAGCGTCCATCCAACGGGTGTAGTGGTGCAGGTGGAAACGGCAGAGCAGGCCTTGAAGACACGAGACGGAAAGCCCGCGCAAGCGAACAAAGTTGGAAACTTGCCGTCGGGCTCATTTGGACGCAGGGGCCGAGGTAAAACGGGCCACATCAAACTCACCATAACATTGACGGGCCGACCAGGTAAGCAACTGTCATAGCCCATGGACCTTGAAGAACGCATATGGATCTGCGGACGGAAGCACCTTGACCCCGTGAAAAAAAGCTCGATGCGTGTTTTTTTTTTTTTTTTTTTTTTTTTGCGACGGAAACTCGATGCGTGAAACGCCTGAAGCGGCGCACGAGATGATCCTGTGGTTGTGCAAGCCAGCAGAAATCACGCCAGCACACACGTTTGCCCGTGCCGAACGCGAAATGATCCAACGCAAACTTGCGTGGCGCAACCATCTGTACTGCAAAAAGCTGCCGCGCGTCCGGCACCATCTCCATCTGCGGGGCAGGCGGAGCCGGAGCCCTGCACGCCCCGGCTTTTCCGTCCCACGCCTCGCACTCCCGGAGAACCACCCCCACAAACCTCTGCTGAAACTGAACGCCGCGCGCGGTATGTGGAGCAGATGACGCGTCGCCCACGTGACTCCGCGACCAACGAGACTGTCCGCACCGGCGTCCTCTACCGCATTCCTCCAGGGACGTTTAGCCTGAAAGCGAGCTGCACCGGCGTCCTCTACCGCTCCCTCTATCGCTCCGTAAGCTTCTGGGTCTGGTAAATCTAACGTAGGCAGAGACGTTGCTCTATGCACTCTTTCTGTACTGTTTGGTACTCCTTGCATCGTCGTCATCGCCGGCGCTACGCTTCACCCTCCGCCTCCGCGCTACGCTTCACCCTCCGCCTCCGCCTACGCTGTTGGGGAACTCGAACCCAGGCCGGGGAGGCGGAGGGTGAAGCGTAGCGCCGGCGATGACGACGATGCAAGGGCAAGCTGTGTCCATCGCTCATTTCCTTGCTCAACCCACCTCTCCCGTTGGGTCTGGAGCGGCGAGATATGAGGCAGTCATTTTTCTAACTCAAACCTTTCCCATTTCCCTTTCCCAATTACTAAACATTTAACTCATCCCACCTTTCATTTTTCTATCCCATGTCCGATTTTCAGGAATCCAAACACCACCCAAAGGTATTGCAGTTGCAAGCCGGACACGAGTAGGTGACACGATTCGCCTGCGCCCTGCGCCAACGTACCGCATGGGCGGACCGGACGGAGGTGATCGCAGCAGAAAGTGGGAACCGAACCCCCTGCACAAAGGCTGCGTAGCGAAACTGCCTGCCTGCCTCTGCGCCAAGCCCCGGGTCTCGTGCTTGTGCTCCTCGCGCACGGCGGAGAACACTACCGGAGCGCGCCGCGTCGGCTTCTCCTCCGCTCTGCAGCTCCCCGTGCGCGAGCTCGCAGGCAAACCCAACCCACGCCCTCGACTCCGACGAGACGAAATGCCGGCCCCCGCCTCTCCGCCGCCGCGGTCGTGGGTCATCCTCGGCAGCACCCCGCGCGTCTGCGCCGCCGACTCCGACCTCCCGCCCGGCGCCGACCTCGCCCTCGCGCTCGCGCCGACCCCGCGCGTCTCCCTCCTCACCATCCCGCCGCGCATCTTCCCGGAAGCCGTCACCGCCCGCAACCGCCCCTTCGTCCTCGCCGCCGACCCCTCCGGCCTCCTCCTACTCCACGCCAACCAGCGCCGCGCCACGGGGCCCTACCGCGACCGCCGCTGCGGCTGCGAGCTGGGCGGCTGGCGCGAGTTCGAGCCCGGCTACTTCGTCCTCGACGCCGCTTCCGCGTCCGCGCTCGCCCTCCCCGACGTCGAGCTCCTCTCCGACAAGGACACCGTCGGGATCATGCTCGCCCCCGGCGGCGGCGGCCACTACGTCGTCGCCGAGCTCCAGCCCATCGTCGGCCGCGGCGACAGCGCCGTCCTCCTCTGCTTCGCCTCCGACGTCGGCGAGTGGGTCATGAAGGACGTCCGTTACCCCGTCCCGTCCCGGCTGTGGTGGCCCGCCGGCGTGCTCTCGTACTACGGGCGGCTCTGGTGGGTCGACCTCTCCTTCGGCCTCATCACCTGCGACCCCGCCGTCGACGCGCCGGTCCTGGCCTTCGTCCCGCTCCCGCCGGGCAAGGTGCTCCGGTACAGGGAGGGTGCGGGAGTGCTCGACAGGTACCGCCACGTGGGGGTCAGCGACGGCAAGCTGCGCTTCGTCGACATGTACAGGAACCGCGACGCCCGCGGCGCTTTCAAGGTCAGCGTGTGGTGCTCGATCCCGACTCCACGGAGTGGGGGCTGGAGCACGAGGCCGGATTTCGCGACATCTGGGCTGATCAGAGCTACAAGGCCGCGGGTCTGCCCGTGAAGATCCCCGTGCTCGCGCTCATCCACCCCAAGAACCCCGCCGTCGTCTACTTCTTCCTCGACTAGTACCTCTTCTCCGTCGACTTGGTTGCCTGCAACGTCGTGGAGTGCAAGGTGTACGAGCTGGCCACACTGCCCGGGGACGTCGTTTCCACTCGCAGCCTTCACGCTTGGGAGCTTCCGCGTGCTCTTTCCTCAGGTAACGCAAAAGCCACTTGCATTGTGCTACTGTCTACTGGATTCACCCCAACTGCGTGGCTTCTGTTGTTGCTAGAACAGTACTAACTAATTGTTGTGCTTGTGGTATGACTGTGTTGAGCAACTATAGTGCACCGTGTGCCTGGTTAATTAGTTGTGCAATTTGCACATTCCATGTCATAGCAGAAAGTACAGGTGTCAGGTTTGGCCGTGTTGATGAAGCTAGTAGATGTGAAACGGCATGTTTTAGGAGTTCAATTAGAGTTCATGGGATTTCAGGGACAGCAGATGGACATCAGACGGTTTAACGTTTGAAGTGTCCATTGGTGGTCGAGAGCACTAATCATCCATTCTCAGTCATCCTTTCAGTGAGACCAAACAGTTCTGCATGTTGTTTCACAAAGGGGCCATTTTACACGGCCTGATCACCTAATGGTAGCCTTCGTTTGCTTCTGTTTTTTGGAATTAGCAGCCAAACATGAATGTCAGACATATTTGTTGTTGTAGGAACTAAAAGCTGAAGCATGCTCTCTTTTATTTTATTTTGTTTTTATTTCAATGGGGCTCAGACGGCAGTATGTTCTTTTTTTCTTTTTACCTATACAAATTTCTTTCCAGTTGAGCCAGTTTCTTGTTGGTAGCGCTATGCATACAAAGTTAGTGCACCAAACATAACATGTATGTATAAAATTCAGGCATGAGGCTGGTTTGCAACTTGATGCTACTACTTACTGCAAACATAGCAAAGCTTAATATCTTGATTTCCCTTCCCGACTCTTGAATAAAATTCACTGTTTTTTGTATTGTAACAAGAAAGCAGTTGCCAAATTTAACATCCTTTATAGAAGTGTTGTCGAAGTTGAAGGACTTATTTAGTTTTTCTGGTGTGCCTAGTCTGTTTGTTGCATTTAAGAGTTCAAATGAGCATGCACAATGTGTCAGTTGATATATGTATTCATGAGCACAAGGTGTAGCTGGTATAGAACTTTATCATTCTGAAGTCATATAAAGTGTTCATGGCGTGGTTATCCGCAATGCATGCTTGATGCAGATCAGTGTGCTTAAGCCTGTTCTTTGCTCCGAAGGGCAAGCCTCTGAATTATTTGCTAGTTTAAGAGTCATTCAATAGAAGATTGGTGCACTTAAGCCCCTTTCTAAATAACTTGATTGAACTGCTATTTTTTACGGTGTAATTGATCAGCCTTGCCAAAGGTCAGGCTGAATAATTTGATGACCACTCTGCATTTGAGACACCAAAAACAGGCAGCAATTGCTGTTTTCTTTGTTCTACTCTTGAATCGAGTCGTCCTAACTCCTAAGGGGCTTATACTATCCTTCCATAGTATTCAGAAATACTCGCATTGCCTCCTATATATGCTTCTAATCCATTGTTATTCATGTTGAATATCTAGACTCGAATTGTGACTCCTCCGATCTCTACTTTCAACAGAACTCAAGGACCAGTATGAAGAAGATCTTTCAACAAGACTCCTGCGGTCCTGCCATCTCATATGAAGAACAAGGAATAGGAAGTAGGAACCATGTCCTACCTTAAAACCAGGTGAACTCAAAACTTCTTCACTTTCACGACGAACTATTGATATTTAACAGTTACTCTCCTGTGTATCTTGCAAAAGAGAATCTAATCTCCTGTGTGATTTCGTAATTTCGTAATTATTCAGGTGAAAGGACTGATTTACTGGGTGGCTTGTACAGGATGTTGGTTATCAGTTTGCAGTGATCGGGTGCTTGGCGGACCAAAATTATCAATTTTGTAACTACCTATGGTTGCGCTCATGGGAATGTTTTGACAGTTAATCCTTTTTCTGATGCTACATGAGAACTTGATTTGAACTCATGCAAACGATGGAAGTGTTAAGTTTACGGCCTAAAAGCTATGTGCTTCGCTCCTTGGTTGACTCTCTTGATTCGTCTACTTGGTGCTCCAATTATCTGTAATTTCTTTTAGGCAGTCGATTGTCAGTTACTGGCTTGGGTTGTTACTTGCCTTCTCCTTCTTCATTTTTTATCTGGGAAAATAGCAGTTATGTGGACATCTTCTGATTGTATGATCGATTCTATCGGAATGCATGACCTTACATTCTCCACATCTAGGGGCGAAGCTACGTTAGCTCTCCGGAGTGCACCGGCACCATGGAATAAATGGAGATTTCAGTGATGGCCTTATGATTTTCCTTTTTGAGGCGAAATGACCTTACGATTTTCACCTCATCTGCTTCACCTAGGATCACCCCACTCGCTAGCTTGGCCACTGTCTGCATCTAATTCATAGCTTAAATTCAAAAGAAAATGATCAAAGCCTTGAGCCTGTATGGATTTGAAGGAAAGAAAATTGTGTGACCGATCACCAATCCCCGGATGCCATGGTTTTGGGCCAACGCAGCAACGGCAAATCCCAGGGGCATTTCCGTGCAGCGTGCTTGTCTTCACTTCCCGAGGAGAGCGCGGTGTTGTTGTTGAGCGGGCCACACACAAGCACGACCGCCTGCACGTACGATCCCTGTCCTGCTCGGTCGTTCAGACTCGAGTCGCAGCACCAGCAACAGACCGGCTGCTCCTGCGCTTTCTCTGCTCGCAACACGAGAGCTCACTGGCCCTGTCGAGGTTTTAGGGCCTCGACAGTTATTTTACAGGTGCGCAAGAACCAAGAACACGATGGTAACACAAGACGTAGAGATTTATATAGGTTCGGGTCGCGATGTGCGTAATACCCTACGTCCTGTGCTGGTGTGGTGTATATTGATGATCATTATGAGAGGATCCCTGCCCGCTTTATATATCCGGGGGTGCAAGGTTACATGGAGAGAAACCTAGTCGGTTACTATACAATTCGCCTTGTAGTACAAGATAATAATTCTTCTCTGACTTGCCGACTACTCTATCTAGATACTTGATCCACCCGGGCTTGTTTGGGCCAGCCCGACTATCCCGTATAGGCACTCGGCCTTGCTTATCTTGAGATACCCGGGGGTGATATCATCGACAGTAGCCCCCGAGTTCTTTTTGATTGATTTTGAAGACCTCCGACTGGTTCTGACTCCATGTACAATAATTCTCAGCATAGCTGGTCAATAAAAAAGAACTCCAAAGAGTAATAGTTACCAAAGTAAACCGATGAAGAAACTGAATCCTGGGAATACCAAGATCAGCAAGGCCTTGAATTAGGCTTGAAGATGAAAGAACACCCAATGCCGACTGACGCCAGAATCATTGGTGCAGCGTGTCTCACCTATAAGGTGCAGCCCCCGAGCTTCTGTGTAATCCGAAGAATTAGACAGTAGATCTAAGTGAGCCTGGGTATAAAGCTTCCCGAAGCCTGGCATGAAAGCCGAGTAAAAATCCATCATCTGACCGAGTGAAGAAACGTAGGGTGCACGTCAAGTGCATCCTGCGGATGTAGCCTCCGAGTCTATGAAGAAGTGGAACAATTGTTCATAGACTCCAAAGAAGCTGAAGAGTATAACCATATGAAGAAATCCGCCGAAGTAAAGCTTGATCATTTGACTGAATGAAGTGCGACGTGGGCTCACGCCAGTGAGCCCACGTGGGCTAGCCCCCGAGTCTATGAAGAAGTGAAACAATTGTTCATAGACTTAAAAGAGACTAAAAATCTTGAAATACTGTAGATACAGCCGAATAGGCCTCGTCAATAGACGGTCAAGTAATTAGTGCGCCACTGTTGATGTAAATCCATCGCCGAGTAAATATAGCAAAATAGGTGTAGCCGACTGATTGAAACCAATGACATGAATAAATCTTGACTCCCAATGTAGCAGCCGAGTGAAATAACAACATAACCGACTGATAGTAGCCTCATGAAATCCTGCCGAGTGATGTTTTCGTGATGTTCAACTGATTGATGCTCTGACCAACTGATTGTGCATGTAGAAGCCTGATTTCTGTTGCCTGAAGAGTACAGCCGAGTCATTAGAGCTCATCAATAGGTAGCTGAGTGCCGTGTTGACTTGTGCATTGCCTCTGAACGCATAGTACTCCTGGTTAAATAGTTTCGTCAACTATGCCTTGACGTCAAAAAAGAATATACTAACTCCAACTGAATAACACAGGGGCCGACTGATAAAAAATCTTGTATAGAATCTTGCCGAGTGAAGATTGGCTCCGGCTAATAGCACAAGGGCCGACTGGTGTTGACTGAATATTATAGCCAAGATGAATAAACAAACAGACACTATGGCAATAACCGAGTAATTAAGGCGCCGACTGACGCTGACCAATTATCAGTAATCATAGATGAATATCTAAAGATAACCAAAGATAAATGCCCAAGGACTCATAGATGAATATCCCGATTAATAGTATTCCAAATGAAAATTCCAATGATCAATAAATTCTGGAGATGAATATCCTGAGATGTCTGACTGAAGATTCCAATAATAATCAATAAAATTCCAGATGAAGATCCCAATGACCAATAAATCCTGAAGATAAATATCCTGAGAATTCCGGTTGAAGATTTCAATGGTGAATAAATACCAATGCCAAATTCCCATAAACAAATGAAGTATCCATAGACAAAATCTGATAATTGCCGAGTGGCGTCAAGCCCCCGAGTGTAGAAAATATGCTCATCAACTCTGAGAGCTTCTTTTTTGAATTCCTGTATATGTAAACAAGAAAAAACAATATGTAGTACGATGATTGAACAAGATGCACTCATAATATAAAATTCCTTTATCTTGGTCAAATTTTAGTCTCCTTATGTGTTTAGTCCAATGTTGTCTCCTTCGAAGCGTTAAGTATGAGTGAACTCCACTGACTACTAACTCGGTTGTGACCTAGCCTGACTCGTTAACCTAGGGTGTTAGCAACAGAAGGCGTTAACCCGTCAGTGTTAGAGTGTGAGCATCAGCCTGATATGAGCTTTCATAACTGGGAAAATATCCACCGACTTGCTAGCTTGTGTGAGAAGAGACTCAAGACATCACACATAAGGGTAAAGTACAGCCCCCGACTCTGGGTCGGAACTCAAACCGAAGTGAGAAAAGACCGTGTAATAAATGATAGGAGTAAAAAATACTCAAAGAAATAAATGGCTTAGCTTGTCTGACGTCTCGCCGAGTCGATGTGAGCTTATAAGCCTCCGGGCTAATGCCGGGTGAATGCATGGCAGACAGGAGCAGAAAGCCAGTCGTTTGGCTAAGAAGCCGAGTAATTGCCGCCAAACTCTGAGTAGACGCAGGGCCGAGTGATTATCGTCATGGCCGAGTAGCCAATGCCGTGTGTCGAGTGAAGAGCTCATTAAACAAGTCGGCCGTGCGTGAATTGGTGCTTGTAACCGAAGCTCCCAATAATACATGCAAAAGCATGAAGAAAGAGAGCGTCACGTTAAGAGTGAATCATTAACTAGATCAGTTAGTAATAACCAAAGAAAAGTAACAAGCGTATGAGAAGAAAAAGGAAATTGTCTTCCCTGTTGTCGTGAGTTGAAGTTTGTAGCGATGCACGGCTGCATCTTGGGACTCGAAATAAATTTTGTTGCTGGCGACTTGGTTTTGTGACGAACCATGGCTCTTCATAGCAGCCGACAGTTAGATTGGATTTCACCAGCCCCCGTGCTTCTGGCGACTTGTCGATTCGATCAGGTAGTGCCGCCGACTTGAAGAAATCTTGGTGCAGGTATACGCCGAGTAAATGATTGCCGGCTTGATGCTTGATGAAGCACACCGCCGCTGTTGTCTCGATGACAACACGCCGAGTCAATGATTGCCGGCTTGATGTACGTAGACACCGACGTATGTAGTTGCCGTGGCCGACCTGGCCGATGGCGTCGAGCTCCCGCCGAGTAATCGACGAGCTGTACGCTGAGCCAGCCGTGTGGTCATTGTTGTATGCCGAGCCGTTGAAAGCATCGCCGAGTGGTCAACGGGCGTACTCCTAACGACCGACTGGTCGAGGAGCTGTACTCCGAGTGGTTGCTGCGGCCGTCGTGACCGATGGCTGAGCAGACGCCGCCGGGTCATCGGTGTACGCCTAGTGGTCATCATCGTCGTATGTCGGGTGACTGCCGTGGCCGGGCCCTACGCCGCCGAGTTGATGCTGATGTACGCCAAGTACGTAGTTGCCGCGAGCATCGGGTGACCCTCGTGGCAGATGGTCGTCTTCTCCCTACGCCTCCGAGTAGACGCCCCCATACGCCGAGCGCGTAGTTGTCGTGGCCGCCGTGGCCAATGACTGTGACGAGTAGACACCACCAGGTCGTAAACCAGCCCCCGGCTTTCACGATCATACATGTAAAAACAGAGCACTAATACGTGAGATTAATGTTCAAGCCATACAGCATCACGTGTGAGAATAGATAATCTAGAGTAGATCGATTAGGAATAAAATAAGGAAATCAAGAATAGAAAAAGGAAAGAATCTTCCCTGGCTGAAGTTGAAGTCGTAAACAGCAGTACTCCGTCTCGGGACTTGAAGCCAAAGTTTTGTCGTTGGAAAGCTTGGCCCCGTGTTCAACTAGAACTCTTTCTTGCCTTGCGTACGAGTACGCGGATACGGCAAGATCAAATCGACGAACATGAGCCGCCGCAGAATCTTCGCGCCGTTGGTGACGAACAACGTCCGGCCTCGGGACTTGACGTAGATTGATTGATCTCATCACATCAAACCGTGCTTGATCGACGAGGCGACAGAGCCGAAGTCGACATCTTCTGCACCGCAGCGAGCTTTGATGATGCCGCAGGCTTGCAGCACCTTGAAGAAGAACACGCGGAGTCACCGACTTGGAGTAGGGCGCCGGATCAGGCTCCCGATTGAAGCTGTTGATGTAGATCCATCGTATTCGACGGAGGATTCTCGCCCCACCCCTACCTGGCGCGCCACTGTCGAGGTTTTAGGGCCTCGATAGTTATTTTACAGATGCGCAAGAACCAAGAACATGATGGTAACACAAGACGCAGAGATTTATACAGGTTCGGGCCGCGATGTGCGTAATACCCTACGTCCTGTGCTGGTATGGTGTATATTGATGATCATTATGAGAGGATCCCTGCCCACCTTATATATCCGGAGGTGCAGGGTTACATGGAGAGAAACCTAATCGGTTACAATACAATTCGCCTTGTAATACAAGATAATAATTCTTCTCTGACTTGCCGACTACTCCATCTAGATACTTGATCCACCCGGGCTTGTTTGGGCCAGCCCGACTATCCGTATAGGCACTCGGCCTTGCTTATCTTGAGATACCCGAGGGTGATATCATCGACAGGCCCGGACGCCGGACCACCGACGAGACGACATGCCGTCCCCCTCCTCGCCGCCGTCGTGGGTCATCCTGGGCAGCGTCCCGCGCGTCTGCACTGCCGACGCGGACCTCGCCCTCGAGCTCGCGCCGCCCCCGCGCGCCTCTCTCCTCAGCATCGCGCCGCGCATCTTTCCGGACGCCACCATAGCCACGAACCTCCGCCACGGCCCCTTCATCCTCGCCGCCGACTCCTCCGGCCTCCTCCTCCTCCAAGCAAACCAGGGCCGCACCCCGGGCCCCACCGTCATCGACCGCCCCGTCAGCAGGTACTTCGGCACGGACGAGTTCGTCCCCGGCTGCTTCGTCCTCGACGCCGCTTCCGCCTCCGCGCTCGCCCTCCCGGACCCCGTGTTCATCAACGACCAGTTCCACCTCGGTCTCCTCCTCGACCCCCGGGGCGGCGGCCACTACATGGTCGCCGAGCTCCAGCCCATCGGCGGTGCCGACTTCGGCTTCCTCTTCTGCTTCTCCTCCGACGTCGGCGAGTGGGTGCGGAAGCGGGTTCACTTCCCGTATCCTCGCCGGTGGTTCCCCCGCGGCGTGCTCTCGCACTACGGGAGGCTCTGGTGGGTCGACCTCTCCTTCGGCATCATCACCTGCGACCCCTTCTCCGACGAGCCGGTCCTGGCCTTCGTCCCGCTCCCGCCAGGCTTGGTGTTCCATCACAAGGTGGACGAGTTCGTGCTCGACAAGTACCGCGACATGAGGGTCAGCGCCGGCAAGCTGCGATTCGTCGACATGTACCGGAACCGTGACCGCCGCGGCGCTATCAAGGTGAGCGTTTGGACCCTGTCTGATCCCAACTCCACGGAGTGGGCGTTGGAGCTCGAGGCCAGCTTTCCCGACATCTGGTCCGATCAGAGCTACAAGGCCACGGGTCTGCGCAAGATGATTCCCACGCTTGCGCTCATCCATCCCGAGAACCCGGCCGTGGTCTACTTCTTCCTGATGGATAACCTCTTCGGCGTCGACTTGCGTGCTCGCAAAGTCGTGGAATGTGAGGCCTACGAGCTGGTCGCGACGACGCCCAAAGACGTCGTCTCCTCCCGCGTCGTTCACGCTTGGAAGCTGCCGCGCGCTCTTTCCTCAGGTAAATGTATGCCGAGCATTGAGCCGTTCCCTTGATTTATCATACAACTCGCTTCCGCTGAACAATCCTTGGTCTTTCAGTCGTAAACTGCTGATGATGCTGGTAGAGATGTGATACAGCATATCTTTAGTAGCGGTTCAATTTTGTTTGTACCATTTCTTCTGCCTAGATTGTGCATCTTAAATGAGAAAAGGCTGTGTTACTTGGGCATTCTTTTGTTTGAATAATAATTTGACATGTATTTAGTTATGCATACGAATACAAAATACCGAATTCCAGCCAAGGTTTCTGTTTGTTTATGCAAAAGGATTCAGTTAACATTTGAATTGACGTTTACGCGAGGTAAATGGTCAAATGTCTGTCTGAAATATGCCTAAAAGATTCAGTCGGAGGAAGCTAGTTTGCTACTTGATGTCACTTTTTCCTGCAAACATGGCAAAACTTGAATATACTATTCCCCTTTGCCTCTACTATGCGTTCAGAATTCAGATTTGTTTATTGTCAGGCAAAATGTCCATGTTTAAAATTCGTTGTTCTTTGTGCTGTATCACAATATAGTGTTACCTGGTTTAACAAACAAATGTACAGATATCTTAAATGAAGGATTAATTTAATTGTATGTTGGATGCCTGGTGCGCATATTAACATTTTCAGCCTGATATAACAAGTTCAATAAAATGCGTGCACCCAATGCCAACAAATTGTAAAAATGCACATACGGTGTAGCTAACAAATTTGACTAGCAGTGTCTCTGAGGCATGCATGGAATGTACTTAAGTATTTCTGATGTTTAGTGTCTCTGAGGCATGCATGGAATGTACTTAAGCATTTCTGATGTTTAGTGTCTCTGAGGCATGCATGAAACTGATCAATGCACTTAAAACTGACTTTGGTAATTTAAGAGTGGCTCTGGACCACTTACATCTGTGCAACATTCAGCTGGACTAGTTTTTATTTTTGAATAATTAATCAGCCTTGATGTTTATTGAAGGTTCTCATTGAATAATTTCGTGATCGCATTGCTTGATTCAGATTTGAAACACCATCAATAGGTACCAGTTTCTATTTTCTGTGTCCTCCATGTTTATGTTGATTGGAAATTTATCTTTGAATTGCATTCAGCTTCTAGCGTGCTTATACTATCATAATACTCAGAAGTGCTTACATTTTTGTTGCCCTGTTGGGGATTATTGTGTGTTCTACTTTGAACTCCCATGCCCTTTATTTTCAGTACTATCATAAATTAGGATGGATCTGCATTCGAAATAGAACCCTTCTCTAACGACAGCTTTGAAATCTAACAGGACCCAAGGACCAGACTGAAGAAACCGTTAACCAACTTCCCTGCCATCTGATATGATGAACAAGGAATATGAAACAGCCCCAGGCGAAGTGAAACTTTGTTATGTTGATGATTCCCGGAATATTTGTCTTGGAATACTATTGAACAGTTCTCTCCTGTGTAATCCTGCATCTGTTCGGGTAATGAGGACAATTTTACGGATGGTGAATGCATAATCTGATGTTGATGACCAGTTTGCAGTTATGGGTTGGACCAAAATTCTCGATTCTATCCCCCCCCCCCCCCCCCCCCCCCCCCCCCGGGTTATATGTTTGCCCTGATGGACATGTTTGACAGTTTATCCTTTCCTTTAGATACTTCATGACATGATATGATGGTAATGCTATTTTTCCCGTTGCCCTTCTCCTTGCCGGACAATGACTAGCGCTTCATTTCTTGCGTTATTAGCTCTCTTGGATTGGACAACCTCTAGACTCTTGTTGTGCCTAATTTCTTTTAGGCAACCGATTGCCAGTAAGTAGCCTGATAATTGTCATTTGCCTTGGCTTGTTCAGTTTTTGTTAGCATAATGCGGGCATCTTTTGAATTTGAACGAGCGATATGAAAGTGGCAAAGAAGCAAAGAAGCGCGCCCGCGCGTGTGAGACAAAGCTCCAATGACGTGGCTGTTGCCCCTTTGTGCATATCCTCCACCACTTTCGATCATGTGATCCGGGCCGCACTCCGCGCCGGCCTCTACTGCCGCGAGGAGGAGAGCGCGGTGCTGTTGGCGAGAGGGCCTTGGCGTGGCGTGGCAAAGGCTGCCGCAAACCAGGTGGCGGCAGCTCTGCCTCTGCGCCGCGAAGGGCTCTCTTTCCGTTTCCATGAAGACTGTCAGCCGAGGTCCTGCTCAGCTCCGCGAACACTGAACCGGCAACGGTCCCAGTAGATGGCAAACCTGCGACGCATTCTCCTCTCTCTTTTCTCCTCTCTCGCGTACCAACAAACCCAACACACTCCATCCCCGATCGGCACTCCATCCTGATCGCCAGCCACTACTCGCGTTGCGTGGCGAGGCAGTTCGGATAGCGCCGCCGTGGCCGCCCTGGGTCAATCCTAGCGCCAGGAAGAACGCCTCGTCGGAACTGACCGCTCGCAGGTTGTGGCATACTGGCATGCGCGGCGCGAACGCCAAACCAAGCAGCATCCACCACCACTTCGTTGCCTTGCCATGCACCCACCAACAGCATCGCCGGTCTCCACTTTGACCACTCGCCCACTTCCGTGACCGTGCGGGCGCGGGATTTTCGGCGTGCGCAGCGGAGCGGGGTGAAGAAAGGCTGCTCGCTGCCACCACGCTGCTCTTGCCGTTTCCATGGAGTCTGCCAGTCTGGTAAACCGAGTCCTCTGCTTTCAGCCCGCCTGCTCTGCTCCGTAGACCGCCAAAGCAAGAGGCGTGCAAAACCACGGCCGTGCGAACCACGCCTCGTTCTCGCTGGCCTCCATTCCATTGACACCTGGTCTACACCCCGCGACAAAAGCCAACAGATTCAAACTCCACGCGAGATCGTACGAAAGAGGCTGCCGAGTTGGTCTTGGCCGAGCCAATCCCCACTCCTCGCCTCTCGCTCTCTTCTCATCAACACCAAACACCTGATTAAACCCTAACCCCTAGTACAACCCACTCCATCCTGATCGCCAGTCACTACACACGCAAAGCCCACCACCATCTCATCTCCTCTCCTCTCCACTCCTCTGCTTGCGTTGCTTGGCTAGTCCGACCGAATGGCGTCCGCGTCGCCGTCGTGGGTCATCCTGGACGTGGTCCCGCTCGTCTCCGCCGCCGCCGCCGAGGGCCAGGCCGGCGACGACGACATCTCCCTCGCGCTCACCGCCCCACCGCGCGTCACCAAACTCACCGTCGGCCCGCGCGTGTTCCCCGCCGACCCGGACACGCAGGCCAGGGTGCCCTTCCCCTACGTCCTCGCCTCCGACCCCTCGGGCCTCCTCCTCGCCGTCGCCCCGCCGTCCATGTCGGAGCGCGCGCCCGAGGAGCCGCGCGTCTGGCGCGCTCCGGACGGCACAGAGCGCACCGTCTACATCGGCCGCATCTCCGACCCCGCCTACCTCATCCTCGACGTGCCCAACGGCACCGCCTCCCGCGTCCCCGACACCGACGTCCAAAACGCGTCCAGCCTCGGCGTCATCGCCGCGCCCGGCGGCGACCGCGACGCGTACATGATCGTCGAGTTCCAGAGCATGGTCGGCTCCCGCCAGGCCGAGCTCATCTGCTTCTCGTCCGAGACCGGCGAGTGGGTCGAGAAGGTGGTCGCCAACCCGCTGCCCCGGTGGATATGGACCTTCTACGACGTCGTCTCCCACGACGGCAAGCTCTGGTGGGTGGACCGCGCCGCGGGGCTCCTCGCCTGCGACCCCTTCGCCGACAAGCCGGACATGGCCTACGTCCCGCTCCCGGAAGGGGACGACGACGACGAGGAGGAGCCCCACCGCGGCTGCAACTACTGCTCCGAGAGGATGGCCGCCACCCGCCGCGTCGTGAAGATCAGCGACGGCAAGTTCCGCTGCGTCGAGATGGGCTGTGCGCGCGACGGCGGGGCGCCCACGCTCACCATGCGCACGCTCGTCGACCCGGCGACGGCAGAGTGGACGCTGGAGTACCAGGTGAGCTTCGCCGAGATCTGGGCCGGCGACAGCTACAAGGCGGCGGGGCTGCCGGAGAAGGCACCCGTGGTCGCGCTCATCCACCCCAAGAACCCCGACGTCGTCTACTTCTTCTTGGAGGAGAACATCTTCGGCGTCGACATGCCTGCGAGGAAGGTGGTGGAGTGTGCGGCCCACGAGCTGAACGGGCAGTCGTCGAAAGGCGGCGCCTCGTCTTCCTGCATTCTCGCGTGGGAGCTGCCGCATACCCTGACCACAGGTACATTGCAACCTGCTTTCTCCCCTGTTCTGCTTCACTTTCTCGTGATTCTGTGTGCCTGCGATTTTACGGAGCCTGCTAATGCCATTCCATTTGCATATGCATAATTATAATTATATCTTACACTCCAGCACGAGATTGAACTGCCCTTGATAGGTGTGTCCTTTGGTTCTGATTGCCAAACATCGAGCAACTATATAGGCATTCCCTCTTTACTAGTTTTGGGAATTTCGCATTTCATGAATCTATTTTAACTCTACTCATATTTTGCCTTCAATTTGCTGGAATGATAATATGTCATATAGAGTAGCTCTGATGTGCATGTATGGACAGCAGAATTGTGGATGTGGAGCCGCTAGCCTGTTGTGTTTACTTGTGTTGATGATCTGCAGGTGTTATGTTTATAATTACTCTTGGGCATTTTGTCAGTTTTTCCATGTGTTCATAGTTGTGGCTTAAGAATCACCGATACGGAGGACACCGGTACGGCGATACGATACGCCGATACAGCGATACGCGAGTTTCAAACCAAAACAGTGGTTTTATAGAGAGAGTATCGGAGTATCGCCGTATCGTATCGGGCCGTATCCGATACGGGTACGGCAGCCTCCTGGGCGTATCGGTGATTCAGAGGTTGTGGCGAGTGGATGGTTACCTCATTACCTGGTTTGATGGTTTCCGGTGTATCCGCTGTGGCTAGTTGCCTAGTTTTGGCCTGGACTCGGAAGCGTAATAGTAGTACTTAACGATGTACAGTAGTTATCAGGCTCTCTGTTCTTTGAGATGAGTTCTTAGGATTAGTCATCTGTTCCCTAGTACTGGATGACTGTCTTTAAAACTGAATTTCAAGATAAACACATGGTTCACAATTCACAAGGTTACTAACACGAAGATTGATTCTGGCACACATAGCTTGAGCCTGCAGAGATTCATTGGAAAGTAGTTTCCTGGAATATCATGTTTTCTATGGGCAGCATGTAGCAATCAAGCACAACAATCCTCACACTTAATTATATGCAACTCATATAGATGTATGGTCATATGCCAATCTCAATTTAAGTTGTGCAGACAGGTGCTTATCATTTTGGTTATATCTAAGTTATTGGATGTGTATGATAGTGACGGCACAAAAGTGATCTGAATTCTGAACCCCTGGATCATGACTTCTACTCAAGTAGTACACAAATGACTGTATATCTAGCGGTACTCGTACTAACCTTGCGTTTCCCTTCCCATTACACATTCTGGACGCCAAGTTTAATCATTGGTATGTAGACATGCACTAAACAGTTTGTCATATTTCTGAACCAAAGTGCACCAGCTTGACGCTCGTAAAAAGAATGCATTAGTTTTGTTTTTCAAAATACAATGGACTGCACATTCTGAATATTTTGATAATCATGTGGTACCTGTTTCTGATTAAAGGTTTATCCGAGGAGGTCCCTGACAATGGCGTGAAGGAAGAGCTGCAGGCTGAACAGTCAAGCTAGAAGTTTGCGTGGCATCTCAAGTTCTGTTCTCATGACTGGTTGATAACCCTGCCGTGTTCGTCTGCCTTCCGCCTATCAACCCTGGCGATGTTTTGTTTTTCTGTCAAGACTATCCTAAAATAATATGCGAGACAAACGCTTTTAAGTTTACTAATAGGGCCATGATGCACCTTGAACTTTCAGCAGCTCTCAGGCTGATGTAGTTGGCTATTTCCCCGTGGTTAACTAGACTAACGATTTCGGTTCCTGCTTAATAGTTTAATACTGAAAAAACTGTTGTTATCGCATGCATGGAATGTACTTAAGTATTTCTGATGTTTAGTGTCTCTGAGGCATGCATGGAATGTAGTTAAGCATTTCTGATGTTTAGTGTCTCTGAGGCATGCATGGAACTGATCAATGCACTTAAAACTGACTTTGGTAATTTAAGAGCGGCTCTAGAGACCACTTACATCTGTGCAACATTCAGCTGAACTAGTTTTTATTTTTGAATAATTAATCAGCCTTGATGTTTATTGAAGGTTCTCATTGAATAATTTCGTGATCGCATTGCTTAATTCAGATTTAAAACAACATCAATAGGTACCAGTTTCTATTTTCTGTGTCCTCCATGTTTATGTTGATTGGAAATTTATCTTTGAATTGCATTCAGCTTCTAGCGTGCTTATACTATCATAATACTAAGAAGTGCTTGCATTTTTGTTGCCATGTTGGGAATTATTGTGTGTTCTACTTTGAACTCCTATGCCCTTTATTTTCAGTACTATCATAAATTAGGATGGATCTGCATTCGAAATATAACCCTCCTCTGACGATAGCTTTGAACTCTCTAACAGGACCCAAGACTAGACTGAAGAAATCGTAACCAACTTCCCTGATATGATGAACAAGGAATATGAAACAGCCCCAGGCGAACTGAAACTTCTTTATGTCGCTGATTCCCGGAATATTTTGTCTTGGAATACTATTGAACAGTTCTCTCCTATGTAATCCTGCATCTGTTCGGGTAATGAGGACAATTTCACAGATGGTGAGTGCATAATCTGATGTTGATGACCAGTTTGTAGTTATGGGGACATCCCCCCCCCCCCCCCCCCCCCCCCCCCCCACACACCCCTGTTTTATGTTGCCCTGATGGACATGTTTGACAGTTTATCCTTTCCTTTCCTTTGGGTACTTCATGTCATGATATGATGGTAATGCTATTTTTCCCGTTGCCCTTCTCCTTGCCCGACAATGACTTGCGCTTCATTTCTTGCGTTATTAGCTCTCTTGTATTGGACAACCTCTAGACTCTTGTTGTGCCTAATTTCCTTTAGGCAACCGATTGCCAGTAAGTAGCCTGATAATTGTATTTGCCTTGGCTTGTTCAGTTTTTAGCATAATGCGGGCATCTTTTGAATTTGAACGAGCGATTTGAAAGTAGCACAGAAGTGTGTGTGTGTGTCCACTCCCGCGAGGAGGAGGAGATCGCGGTGCTGTTGGCGAGCGGACCTTGGCGTGGCGTGGCAAAGGCTGCCGCAAACCAGGCGGCCGTAGCTCTGCCTCTGCGCCGCGAAGTGCTCTCTTTCCGTTTCCATGACTGTCAGCCGAGGTCCCCCTGCTCTGTCCAGCTCCGCGAACACCGAACCGACAAAGCAATCTGCAGAAGCAACGGTCACAGTAGACGGCAAAGCACGCCGTGCTTTCCCTTCTCTGGCGGGCTGGCCTCCTCCCCGCTGCCACTGCCACGGCCACAGAGCCCACGACTCCGGTAATACCCCGAGACAAAAAAAACCAACCGACTCAAACTACGAGCGACCAAAAGAAACGGAGGAGCCGGCAAGCCAATTCCCTCTCGCTCCCCACCAACAAACCCAACACACTCCGCGTGCGTGGCGAGACAGCTGGAATGGTGCCGCCGTGGCCGTCGTGGGTCAATCCCTATAGCCAGGCAGAATCTCTCATCGGACTAACTGTTTGCGGGTTGATCGTGCCTCTACTTAGCATTTTTAGCTGTGTATCTCAAACCGGCAAGAAAAATTTGCATCGTAGGAACAGTGACTGAACTAGATTACTGTTCATATTAGTTCAAAGAGGACGAATGGTTCGGCTATCCCTAAGCATTTTGGTGCGTAAACCCATACTGATTTTGCCTTCCGACAGTAGCTTGTAAACAGGGTGGTTTATTCAGGTGATTACAAGAAGCCATGCATGAGCCAAATCGCAAGTTAGGACAGTATCTTGTGTGAACACTTCCAAGCAGCCTCGGCAGTGTAGTGAATATCGAGTTGTGTAGGAGTAACTTCCTTAAAAAAAATTGCGTAGGAGTAACGTGTTGTCGGCGTTTGGTAACCGGCCGACGAGTAGATTTGTGCGCGGTTCGACGGCGATCAGATGGATTGTGTTTGACACGGTGGGTTATACTGGTTCAGGCAAAAGAAGCCCTACGTCCAGTTTGAGGTTTCGCTCGTGTTGCTCGTAGTAGGGGTTACAAGCCGTGGCGAGAGAGGGATTCGCTCCCAAGTCTCTGTCTCTGCGTTGTGTGCGAGTGTGTTTGTTCGTGTGAGAAATGAGCTGTTGTGTAAGCCCAAACGAAGTCTCCTCCCCTCCTGGGCCCAATTCTCCCTTTTATACAACAAGGAAGAACGGTACAGATGGAGGAAAGAAGAAAAAGAAAAGAAAAGGAAGATAAGTGAGAGGGCGACGGAGGCGGAGTCGGGCCGTCCTTGCTGGCTCCGGTGTCTTCCGCCGCAATCTCCGCGCCAGGTGGTGTGATGATGTCATCCGGGTCTTGTCTGGGCGCTGTGGAGCGCCCATTCCCTGATCCGCACTGTTGATCGCTGTTGGTGTGCTGTTGATACCTGTGGAGTTGGGCGACGGTCACTTCGCGCGCTGTTGCTACTGTGTAGCGTACTTGGTGCATGCATTCCCCGTTCCACGCCTGATCCGGATGCGACGCCCCCACGCGGCCGTACGTCAGGCATAGTGTACCTTCGCACCGCCCAGGAGTGGATATGGAGCGTCTTCTTATCCAAATCTGGCTGGCCGTACACTTGGGTTTGACCAACGCTTCCATGTCGCTGTCGAGCTTGCTTTCCGGCCGCGGTGGTCGGGTTCGCTTCGGGTCGTGTCCCTTCGCCGATCCCGACCACCACCGGGGTACATGGGCGGCGGACGGTGGCTGGCCGGAGTTCGGTAGGAGGCGTCGCTCGACTCCGCGGCGCCCGACTCCTACAGCGGGGAGTCGGGTTCGTTGCCACGTCCAAGGCGGGCTCCTCTAACGCTGGACCAATCGCGGTCCAGGGTGGGGGGCTGCGCTCGTGCAGCCACGTGCGCCCGGTCCCTTAACGGGCCGTGAGGAACGGAGGCTCTGCGGGCCAAAGGCCGTTGTTGTGCCTTCCGCCCGACTGGACCACTCCAGGGGCCCAGCTTTCCATCTCTTAGCTATATACAAGGCCTTTGGGTCTCGGGCGGCTCCCGTACCACGTTATTCCGCGTGTATACCGTATAGAGTACCTAGAAAATAGGTACCCGACAGTAGCCCCCGAGTCCTGGCGAGAGCGCCGTGCTGTCGTCGGGACTGGTACGGCTGCCTGACGTGGCCATTCAGTTCGCCGGCGGGTGCGCGCGAGCGCACCCGCCGGGTGTAGCCCCCGAGGCTGGGAGCTAGTAGAGGACTAGCTTCCAGGCTTTTCTCAGGCTTTCACTGCGTAACGCGGCAGCGAGCTGTGTCGTTTTCCCGTAGCCACGATGACCGAGCCCCCGGGCCCCTTCTTATGTCCGAGGGGGGAGTGCGCCTATCCTGCGGGCCAACCGGTGCCCGATGGACTTCTCCCTGCCCCTGCTCAGAGGGCTCGGCCGCCGAAGCCTGCAGCCCACGGGCCGACTGTGGTGGGATTCCATCCTTCTTTCGCTTGTCGCGGCGTGTGGGGGATTGTCCACGTGGCGTCGATGCGGCTGGGCAGTGCTTCTCGGCTTCCGCGGCCGCCCCCTTATGCACCCGGTCCATGTTAGACCGGGCGGTGCGCCTATAAATAGGCCCGCATCTTGAGCCGGGTTTCTTCGAACTCACCATGCCTAAGCATAAGAAATCTCACTCGCGCAAGAGAGACTCGAAGGAAAGAGGAGGAGAGGGCGTCGCGCCCCCTATACTAGCTTTGCGCCCTTTGCCTCCTCCACCTCCAAGCACTTGCCAAGATCTGATTCCGGTGGTCGAAGCGGTTCCGCTCGCAGTGGTGCCCCCAGATCCGGTAGCCGGGAGCTCGGCGCCCGGGTCGGAGAAGCCTGAAGTCATCATTCTCTCCTCCGACGAGGGAGGAGACGATGACTCGAGCCAAACGACCCAAGCCGGCCGTCGACGTTCGGCCGGTGCTCGCCGGCGCCATCGCAAGTTTTCGTCCTGCTTTGGCGTGGCCCACCGAACTCGGAGTCATTCCCGCGAGGATTAAACGGGCTCTCGTCAGCCCTCGGCGTCCCAGGAGTCGCTCCTGCGAGGATTACGTGGCCTTGGTTTTGAGCACCGCCACCCTCGAGGGAGAGTCCCTGGCGCCGTCATGCTGGTTCCACCCACTCATAGGAGTTTTTGCTGCGGGTGGTGCCAGCGGGGCCCTTAGGCCTCTTTATCCGGCCATTTGTGGCCAATCCATGGATTCATGGGACTAATGTAATTTCTTTTCTAGTTTAACGATCTTTCGATCGACTTTGTATAAAGAAAACCATGGAATAAAGAGGCTTATTTCGCGAGACCCGTTTTAGTTTGTGTTGCGACCACGTTGTTGGTCTCTTGTGCGAATGCATGCCTTCGAGCCCCCGATCGTTTCGGGGGTCCGGCCGAAGACGGTTTCGACTTTGTTCGTTTCTCCTTCCGCATCCTGTCGGGAGGATGGAGGATCGGGGCCGTCCGCGCCATTCCTCGATGGTTCGATGGGCGGTGCCATTTGAGTTGCAAACGGGCTCGTTCGAGTGACACCCCGGTTTGCCCTTAGCGGGGACCCGGTTGAGACCAGCGGGGGTCAGTGTCATATGATCCGGGAGATTGTCCCATTTAGTTTCCGAGTCCGTTCGACCGGTCTCGGCGGCTCGCTGCCAGCTCTCGATGAGCAAACCATGGGCTTATTTCGTCCTCGGACTCGGACGTATTCGACAGGGGCCCATATGCTCCGCGCACTTGGGTACTGGCCGCTGGTGCCCCCCTTTGATTACCCCTCACTCTCGTTTTGACCCAGAGCGGCCGTCGAACCCAACGCTGGGCCGGCCTTCGAACTCTTGGGCCGGGAATGGGCCGTCGGAGCGTGTACAGCTCCTAGCCGCTTTACCTGGGAGCCCAGACCGGCTTCCCTACCGATTGGGCCCATGAGGCGTCGGACGCGAGGCGTCGCGTCGCTTCGCCGGCGCGGATCTAGAGGCGCGGCGTTTGGACGAAACGCGGCGACGAGGCGTGCGTTATCTCCACCTGCACACGTTAGGGCGGAGGAAAACGAAGGGACGCGAGATTTAAGGCGGGAAACGGCATAGCGCCGGTTCGGCACATATAAATCGGCCATACCTATCCGGGGAGTCTTCTCGCATACTCCATCGCCCGTTGCTGTTCGCCTTTCTTCTCCCTTTGCGATCGCTTCGATTCCTTTCGCTCCGCGCCATTCTTCGCCCCAATCGCCACCATTCGCCGCCCGCTTCGCAACCGCCGTCGGTCGATTCGGTCCCGGCGTCGTCCGCGCTCCCTCATCCCGTTGAAACCGATGGCGGAAGAGGGAGACGAGTGGCCGGAGTCGGTGGTGACGCCGGAACTGCTACGCGGGCTGGTTGCGAAGGGTCTCCTTCGCCCGCTCTCCGATGCGGTGGAGTGGATGGTGCCGTCGGAGCGGTCGCCTTCGCCGCCGGACGACTACATCGTCTCGTTCTTCCACTTCCACTCCCGCGGGCTCGGGGTGCCGGCGCACCCCTTCTTCCGCGGACTTCTGGGCTACTACGGGATCGAGGTTCAGCACCTCAATCCCAACTCGATCGGCCACATCGCCGGCTTCATCACGCTGTGCGAGGCCTACCTCGGCATTCCCCCCAACTTCGATCTGTGGAGGTACTTCTTCAGGGCGTCGCTCCAGCCCGTCGGCGGGCGGGTCCCGCTCATGGGCTCCGCGAGCTTACGTCTCCGCGTGGAGCGGGCGTCGGGCTACATCACGTGGGTGCATACTTCCTCCAACTCCGGGTGGCACAACCGGTGGTTCTACTTGAAGAACGAGCCCACCGGCCCGCTGCCCAAGTTCACCAACGCCCGGTTGTCCGGGCCCCCCGATTGCTGGCACTGGGGTCTCGGAGCGAGGGAGATTGCAGCAATCCAACCCCTCCTCGACGCCGTGGCGGTGCTGCGTGACCGGGGGGTGTCGATGGTCGGCATCACCGGCCACTTCCACAGCATCCGCGTGCTGCCGCTGATGCGCCGCGCGCTCCCCATGTGGGAGATGACACCGGGCGCCGACCTCCGAGGGACGGCGATGGTGATCGACGAGCCGCTGAGCCACCGCGAGATCGGGGCGCGGCTGTCGGAGGCGGCCGGCAAGTCCGCCCTGCACTTCGTCGACAACGAGTTCGAGTGGCCCGTCGCGGGCCACCCCGCTGCGCTGCCGCACGCCGACGCCATTCGCTTCGTAAGTCCTTCCCCCACCTCTTCTTGATTGATTGACATTTTTTGTTTGTGATAAATGATTGCAGCATTCTTACTTCTCCCTTTGGGTGCAGCCGGGTTTAGCCGTTCGGCGCTCTACAGCCCCCGTGCCTGAGGACGCGGACCGGCGGGCGGTAAACCGTGCCCACGGCGAGAGGACAAAGCGGCGAAAGGATCGCCGCAAGGCCCGCAAGGACGCCTACGAGGAGAGGAGGAGAGACCGGGCGCGTCGCCGTCGGAGAGGCGAAGCGGTCGACACTGAGTCCGAGTTCGACACGGACTCTGCGCTCGACCACAGCAGCGAAGAGGCCGGCGATGGCGGTCACCACGACGACGCGTGGATTGACGACGTCATCCCAGACGACGACGGCGCGCAGCCTGTTCCGGCCGGCGGTGTCGCCGGCGAGGGCCAGGGGCCCCCGTCGAGCAGTCCCGGTGAGGTGGTCACGGTCGCCGCGACGTCGACGGCGGCGGCAGGGAGCCTCGAGGTCCTTGTTGCCGTCGCCGCTCCGGCCGGGACTTCTTCCCTTGCCGGGACGGCTTCCGCGTCGCCGGCCGCCCCCGAAACCGGCGCGGGGACGACCGAATCCGGGATCGCGCGGGAGACGATCCCGCCCGAGGGACCCGGCGTGCCTCATCCGATGCCCGATGTGGAGGCGCGGGGTGGCGAGGTGCCCACTCCTGACACAACAGCTCGTGCGGCCGCCGGACAAGGCTCGGGTCGCCGGCCGACGAAGCCCGCGCGGAAGCGCAAGCGGTCCGACATGTGAGTTTGCTTTATCGTGTCTTTTGCAGTCGTTTGATTTGTCTTTGTTCGCCCTTCTTCTGAATCGCGACGTGCACCCTTGCAGCCCCGCCCCGAAATGGGACGGGACCCAGTTGGCCCCTCACAAGGCGCTGCGTCTCGCCGCCGAGCAGAGTCAGAATCAGGAGGGCTCCGCTCCGCGGCAGGATGACACCGCGCGAAGGCAAACGGAAGTCGCTGCAGCGTCGGAGGAGACGGTGCGGGAGCGCGACACGCCGAGGGTCGACGGCGCGGCGACGCGACAAGGTTCCGCACCCGTCGCGAGTGCAGCCCCCGACTCCGAGGGTCGGGCTGGCGAGCCACGGCCTGGTACCGCCCCACCGCGTGCACAAGGTGTCGCCGGCGCAGGGGGTCGGACCGCCGAGGTCCGTCCGGCGTCAGGCCCGTCATCGTCGAGGGCCGGTGGCGCCGGTAACGTTGCGGGGACTCGTCAGGGAGCCGCCTCGCAGCCGGGGACTGCGGCCGGTGATCCGCGGTGGGACGCGGCCGCCGCCGGTGTGCCGCTGATCCAACGTCTGGCGCGGTCCGGCTGGGGGCCGGATGTACTGGTGAACACGCCAGAGGGTCCGGTCCCTGTGAAGGACTCGGCGGAGGCGAACGCCTGGTCGTACATGGCCCAGGAGCTCTCCCACACCTTCAGCAGGCTGGAGACAATCAAGACGTCGGTCACGGCGGAGGTCGACGCCGCGAAGGAGCTGATGAAGAACGCGCGGGTTCCCATTGACGTGAGTGGGAGAATTTTCCACCCCTTATCTTTTTTGCTTTGGGAGTTCGTCGTACTTGCCTTTTTTGCCTTACGGTTTTTTCCTGCTTTCCGCAGACTTTGCTTGCAAACAGCAAGCTTAAGTCGAACCTCATCCGGCACCAGCTGAAGGAATACGTCGCGCGAGGCGACGAGCTGGCGCGCGCGCTGCGTGTCTCCGAGCCCATCCGCCGCCGAGCCGAGGCCGCCGAGGCCGCGACGAAAGCAGCGGAGGATGCGAAGAAGAGGGCCGCGGACGCGGAGTCGGCGCTGCGCGGCATGGCCGAGCGCGCCGAGACGGCGGAAAAGCGAGTGCAGGCCCAGGAGCAGGAGCTGCAGAATGAGCGCGGACTCCGGACCGCCGCCGACAAGGCGCTGTTGGAAGCCACTCAGCGCGCCGAGGCCGCCGAGAAGAGGGCGGAGGCTGCTGAGACAGCGCTAAGCAGGGAGAGGGAACTCAAGGTCGCCGCCCAGTCGTCGTTGACCAACGTGACCGGTGAGCTCCAGAAGACACAGAAGGAGCTGAAGGGTAAGTTAATTTACCTGTTCTTTGATCATCCCGCCGTGTCGGATTTTGTTGTTTTTAGACCGAGCGAGTGACCCGTTGTTTTGGCCAGACGCACAGGAGCTCCAGGTGCAATCGCAGGCGGCGCTGGCGGATCTTGACCTGCTGCGGCAGGCCATGGAGATCGCTTGCAACGAGATCGGTGTGCCGCGTCCGCCAGACGCTACATCTGTGATCCCGCAGGTTGCCGCGCTCCCCGCCTACTTCCGCATACAGGAGGAGGAGTGCCTTCGGACCGGAGTCCAGATCGCCTTTGCCGTGTCGAGGAGTCACTACGGTGACCACTACAAGATCGACGTGCTGGCGAGAGGTTACGAGCCTTCCTGTAGTGAGGCCGACTTGGAGCGGATCGAGGAAGAGGTGATTCCCTTTGCGCGCCTTCTTGCCGATGACAACCTGGACATGATCCCCTCGCGCCGTGGCGGGGGTGAAAATCAATAGGTTAGGCGGTGATAGTCGGAGTCGGGCCCGTGTGGGCCTTATTTTGTAAACAACGATGTGGGCATGCGCGCCCGTTTGTTTATATGAATTTTCGTTTCGCTTTTCGCAAGATTTTCGTTCGTTTAACTCTTTTCGTGCGGCGATTCGCCTCGAAGACTCGTGATCTCGGAAGATTAACTCAATTCCGACCAGCCGCTCGGGCCGACCCTATCCACTGGGGCGTCGGGTGCCCTTGATCGAACTGGCCGAGCCTTAAGCCAATATCCGGGGCTCACGATTTTCGCTGCGATTCGTCACACTTCGAGTTTTAGGACGTCGGTTTTGCGTTCGCGGAGGCCCGCTCTTAGTCGAATTGCGTTGTTTCTCTTAAGAGCATCGCTCCTGGCGCATACAAAATCAACGCGGCACAAAGCCACACCCGCCGGGTGGAGCCTCCGAGGGGAGTGCACCCAGGCGGCTGCCCAAGAGGTGTGTAAAGAAAACACCGAGTTCGTTTGATGTTGATGCATCGGCAGAAAGACAACAAACGAATTTGCAGAGCTAAGGATAGAAGCGACGTAGCTGCTCAATGTTCCAAGCGTTGGCGACGAGTTGGCCTTCCGAGTCCATGAGCTTGTACGTTCCGGGACGCAGCACCTTGGCGATGATGAACGGTCCCTCCCATGGCGGTGACAGCTTGTGTCGATCCTTGTTGCTCTGCACCAGTCGGAGAACCATGTCTCCTTCCTTGAACTCGCGGCCGCGAACTCGTCGTCCGTGGTAGCGGCGCAGGGCTTGTTGGTACTTCGCGGACCTCATCAAGGCGACCTCTCGGTCCTCATCGATTTGGTCGAGGGCGTCCTCGAGAAAACTTCTGTTGGCTTCCTCGTTGAAAGCACGAACCCGAGGAGCGCCGTACTCGATGTCAGTCGGAAGCACCGCCTCTGCTCCGTAGAGCATGAAGAACGGCGTTTGCCCAGTCGCCCGACTTGGTGTGGTGCGCAAGCTCCATAACACCGCAGGTAACTCTCGCACCCACCGGCCAGCGTGAACTTTCAATTTGTTGAAAATTCTCGGTTTGAGCCCTTGTAGGATCATTCCGTTTGCTCTCTCGACCTGACCGTTGGCCTGTGGGTGCGCGACTGATGCCCAGTCGACCCGGATGTTGTAGTCGTCGCAGAATTCGAGGAACTCGTTGCCGGTGAATTGAGTCCCATTGTCGGTGATGATGGAGTTCGGCACTCCGAAGCGATGGATGATGTCGGTGAAGAATCGAACGGCTTCTGCTGACCGGGTCTTCACGAGGGGTCGTGCCTCGATCCACTTGGAGAACTTGTCGACGGCCACTAGCAAGTGCGTGTAACCTCCGGGCGCCTTCTTCAGGGGCCCGACCAAATCCAATCCCCACACGGCGAAGGGCCAAGTGATGGGTATGGTTTGAAGGGCTTGCGCCGGCATGTGGGTCCTCCGAGCGTAGTATTGGCACCCTTCGCAAGTGCGTACTATCTCGGTGGCGTCGGATACGGCCGTGGGCCAGTAAAAGCCATGCCGGAACGCCTTTCCGACTAGACTTCTAGGGGCCGCGTGGTGACCGCACTCGCCAGCGTGGATGTCGGACAGTAGCTCTTTTCCCCATTCGATGGGGATGCAGCGTTGAAGCACTCCCGAGTGGCTCTTTTTGTAGAGCTCGCCGCCGACGATGACGAATGACTTAGCCCGACGCGCGAGGCGTCTTGCCTCTGTCTGGTCGGCGGGGAGCTGTTCTCGGAGTAGGCAGTCGAGAAATGGGGTCCTCCAGTCGGGCACCGGGTCGGGCACAGCCCCCGAGCCCCCGACCGCCTCGTCGGCAGTCGGACTCGAGCCCCCGACCGCTTCGTTAGCTATCGGGATGGCGAGAACGGCTCGACCCGAGTCTTCTCCGAGAGGAGGGCGTGTACCTTCTACTGCCGAGAAGTCGACGCCGTCTGGTTGGGTTGTGGAAGCGTCCGTCATGGGTGTGGATGGCGCCTCACGCACCGATGGCTTCTGTTGGTCGTGGGAGAAGACGCCGACAGGGACGGGGTCCCGGTTGGAGGCCATCTTCGCGAGGCCGTCCGCCTCTTCGTTGTAGCGGCGAAGTACATGGCTGACTTGGAAGCCTTCGAACTTTTCCTGAAGTCGCCGCACCTCAGCGCAGTACGCCGCCATCTTCGGGTTCGAGCAATTCGACTCGCTCGTCACCTGATCGGCGATAAGCTGGGAGTCGCCGAAGACTTCCAGCCTTTTGACACCAAGCTCGATCGCCGCCTTCATCCCGTTGACGAGTGCCTCGTATTCTGCCACGTTATGGGACGCAGGAAAGTTGAGTCGGACCGCGTAGCGCAGTCGGGACCCGAGTGGCGAGACAAGAACAAAGCCGCTTCCGGCACCTCTTTTTGTCAGCGAGCCGTCGAAAAACATGTTCCAACACTCTTGCTCGACGGGCGCAGGTGGCAGCTGGATCTCGGTCCACTCGGCAGCGAAGTCCGCAAGCACTTGCGACTTGATCGCGGTGCGCGGGGCGAACTCGAGCTCCTGTCCCATGAGCTCGAGGGCCCACTTCGCGGCCTTATTTGTGGCCTCTTTGCTCCTTAACGCCTCGCCGAGAGGGAAGGAGGTGACCACAGTGATCGGATGCGCGTCAAAGTAGTGACGTAGCTTCCTTTTGGTTATGACGACCGCGTACAACAGCTTCTGCAGCTGAGTCCAGCGGGTCTTGGTGTCGGACAAAACCTCGCTGACAAAGTATACCGGTCGCTGGACCTTCAGAGCATGTCCGGGCTCGCCCCTCTCGACCACCAGCGCCGAGCTGACTAACTGAGTGGTTGCGGCGATGTACAAGAGGAGAGGCTCGCGCTCTGCAGGGGCTGTCAGGACGGGTGCGTTCGATAGCACCGTCTTAAGCCGATCAAGCGCGGTCTGGGCCTCGGGGCTCCAAACGAAGTGTTCCGACTTCTTGAGCAATCGGTATAGGGGCAGACCCCTCTCCCCGAGTCGGGAGATGAACCGACTGAGAGCCGCGAGACATCCCATCACACGCTGTACGCCTTTCAGGTTCTGAATGGGGCCCATCTTAGCGATGGCCTCAATCTTCTCGGGATTGGCTTCGATGCCGCGTTCCGAGACGCAAAACCCAAGTAGCATACCTTTCGGAACTCCGAAGACGCACTTCTCCGGGTTCAGCTTTATGCCGCACGCCCTCAGCTTTTGAAAAGCTCGATCGAGGTCGGCGACGAGGTCGTCGGTCTTCTTGGACTTCACCACGATGTCGTCCACGTATGCTTCGACGATCCGACCGATGAGATCGCCGAAACATTTGATCATGCACCGCTGGAACGTTGCCCCGGCGTTTTTCAACCCGAACGGCATCGTTACGTAACAATATACGCCATACGGGGTGATGAACGCAGTCGCGAGCTGGTCGGACTCTTTCAACGGGATCTGGTGATAACCAGAGTACGCGTCGAGGAAACAGAGGGTTTCGCACCCAGCGGTCGAGTCTACGATTTGATCAATACGCGGCAAAGGAAACGGATCCTTTGGGCACGCCTTATTGAGATTCGTATAGTCAACACACATCCGCCATTTCCCATTCTTCTTTTTGACAAGTACAGGATTGGATAACCACTCGGGGTGGTACACCTCTTTGATAAACCCAGCAGCTAAGAGTTTCGATAACTCCTCACCGATGGCCTTGTGTTTCTCCTTGTCGTAGCGGCGCATGTGTTGTCTCACCGGGCGAGAGCCCGGCTTGATACACAGGGAGTGCTCGGCGACGTTCCTCGGGATGCCCGGCATGTCCGAGGGCTTCCACGCGAATATGTCCTGGTTGGCTCGGAGGAAGTCGACGAGCGCGCTTTCCTATTTGTCGGAAAGCGCGGTGCCGATGCGCACGGTCTTGCTGTCAGGGTCGGCCGGGTTGAGCGGGATCTCCTTGATGTCCTTGGCCGGGTCGAACGACCCGGTCGTGCTCTTGTAGTCGGGCCCGGCCTCCTCCGCCGCCGCAGCGGCAGCCGGGAGCTCGTCCTTGTGCAGGAGTGCTTCCGCGACCTCGCAGGCCTCGCGGTCGCACTCGTAGGCGCGCTGGATGGACGTGCTCACCGTGATGACCCCCTTGGGGCCCGGCATCTTCAACTTGAGGTAGGTGTAGTTGGGGACGGCCATGAACTTCGCGTAACATGGCCGCCCAAGAACAGCGTGGTACGCCCCAGGGAAGTCCACCACCTCGAAAGTCAGCGTCTCGGTGCGGTAGTTGACAGCGGTGCCGAAGGTCACGGGCAGATCGATCTGCCCGAGCGGCACCACATGCTTGCCGGGGACGATCCCGTGGAATGGCGCCCGAGTCGGTCGGACACGATCCCGACTGATCCCCATGGCGTCGAGAGTTTCTCCGTAGAGGATGTTGAGGCCGCTGCCTCCGTCCATGAGGACCTTGGAGAGCCGCTTCTTGCCGATGATGGGGTCGACAACAAGCGGGTAGCGCCCCGGGCGAGGCACATGCTCCGGGTGGTCGGAACGGTCGAACGTGACCGCGGAGTCGGACCACTTCAGAAAAGTGGGGACGGCCGGCTCCGCGGCGTAGACCTCGCGGCGGACGAGTTTCTGCTGCCTTCGCGGCGCGCAGGCATCCGGTCCCCCGAAGATCATGAGGCAGCCATCAGGATGGGGGAAGGCATCGTCATCCCCACCCTTGGCATCATCGTCGCCCTTGGGCGGCGGGTCGTCGCGCTCCGCCTTCTTGGAGTTGCCGGCAAGAAACTTGCGGAGCAGCCCGCAGTCCTTGAGGGCGTGCTTGACGGGGTACGCATGGTTCGGACAGGGCTCCTCGAGCTTCTTCTCGAAGTGGTTGGACGCGCCCTCCGCAGGCGCGCGCTTTTGCTTGCGCTCCGCCGCGGCGACAAGAGATGCCTCCTGTCGCGCGACGTTGCCCTTCTTCTTCTTCTTCTTCCTGGGCTGGCTGGAGGGGCCGGCCCCTCCCGTCGACTCCTCCCTCTTGGCCTTGGCCTTGAGCTTGGCCGGAGTCTTGGTGAAGATCGCCCCCACCGCGTCCTCGCCGGACGCGAAGTTGGTGGCGATGTCGAGGAGGTCCTTGGTTGTGCGTGGGCTGCTGCGCCCCAGCTCGTGCACCAGGGTCTTGTTGGACGTCCCGGCGAGGAACGCGCTGACGACGTCCGCGTCGGCGATGTTGGGCAGTGCATTGCACTGCTTCGAGAACCGCCGGATGTAGTCGCGCAGGGTCTCGTCGGGATTCTGGCGGCAGTTGCGGAGGTCCCACGGGTTCCCGGGACGCTCGTACGTCCCCTGGAAGTTGCCGATGAAGACGTCCTCCAAATCCTCCCAGCTCTGGATGATCCCTTCCGGGAGGTGCTCAAGCCATGCCCGCGTTGGGTCGGCGAGGTAGAGAGGGAGGTTGCGGATGATGAACTCGTCGCTGTCAGCACCGCCTGCCAGACAGGAGAGTCGGTAATCACCCAACCAAATAGCCGGGTTCGAGTCACCCGAGTACTTGGTTATGCTGGTTGGTGCGCGATATCGCTGCGGGAATGGTGCGCACCGAATGTGACGCCCGAAGGCGCGTGGCCCCGGAGGCGGAGGGCTCGGACTCCGGTCCTCCTCCGGGTCGTAGCGTCCACCTCGTCGAGGGTGGTAGCCGCGCATCTCGGCTTCGCGCCGAGCGCCACGGGCCTGGTCACGCCTGCGCGCTTCGAGGAGTATGCGCGCATCCCGTACTGGTCCCACGCGCTCCTTGATGGGAGGCATGTTGCGTCCGCCCGATCCGCGCGTCGGCTGCGCTACAGACACCTCCTTGTCGTCGCGGCGGTCGACGGAGCGTTGCAGGGCGCCCAGAACGCGCTGCCGGGACAGCGAGCTCTCGGCCTGCTGCTCCGCCGCTACCTCGAGTAGGCGCAGTAGCTCCTTGCGCTTCCGCTCGTCCTCCGGAGTCGCAGGCTGCGGAAGGTCTCGCGCGAGGGCCGCGGCCGCCGCCAGATTTTGGCTGGCTCGCGGGAGTTGAAGCGGGGTGCCCGCGATGTCATGCACGATGCGGTGCTGTACATCGCGCGCCATGGCGCGAGCGCGCCCCGCGGGGGTACGCCGCTGGGCAATGGCCTGCTCCAGGAGCTGACGCTCCCGCTCGATGCCGCACTCCATGTCGGCGAGCTCCCGCCTCCGCGCGAGTAGCTGCTCCAGTGCTGGCAGGTCCTGCGGTGGCGGTGTAACGCCCCCTACCACGGGCACTGGGCGCGGGTCCGTGCCTCCATCGTCGGATGGCTCGTTCCCGTCATCACCTTCCCCATTGCTGGGGTCGGCAATATCCTCGTCCCGAATCTCGGCCATGAGACACTCGCGGGACGGGTCGAACGTGAGCGCGTCGAAGCACTCAGCAAGGAGGTCCTCGACAGAGTCGTGGTCCTGGGTGTCGGCGGGCTCCGCGCCCACTGACGAGGAAGCGCCAATGGCGGGACCGGGGGGTCCAGTCCGGCTTGGCGGGAAGCGGCACGCGAGCTCGTGCTCCAACGCCTCCATGGACTCCCGTAGCCGCGGCGGCAGGGAGGCTCGACGCTCCCAGGCCTCGTAGCCAGGCGGGAGTGGTGGCCCCTCAACAAGGCAGTTGTTGAGGAGTGCCAGCGCGTAAAAGATACGCCGGCATTCATCTGGCCGGGGGTTCGCACCGAGGTACGCCTCGATGCGCACAGGCAGTGCCCGGGCCCCCGGTCCACGCGAGAGGTAAACATCCGAAGTGAAAACGCGCAGCGGCTCCGCGCCGGCGCTGCTGCGCATCCGCTGCAGCTCGGCGTGGTCCGTCAAGAAGTCCACGTCGCCGAAGCGGAAGACACGGTACGGAACCGTGACTGGGGTGTAGAACCGGGAAGAAGGCGCGGTGGAGCGCCTCCGGTCCCTTCCGCGGACGCTCCCACGAAGCGGGAGACGACCGCGAGATGTTGGCGGCCACGAAGCCATCAGCTGGCGATGTGGTCGTCGTCGAACGCGCTGAGGTCCCCTACCTGGCGCGCCAACTGTCGGCGTTTGGTAACCGGCCGACGAGTAGATTTGTGCGCGGTTCGACGGCGATCAGATGGATTGTGTTTGACACGGTGGGTTATACTGGTTCAGGCAAAAGAAGCCCTACGTCCAGTTTGAGGTTTCGCTCGTGTTGCTCGTAGTAGGGGTTACAAGCCGTGGCGAGAGAGGGATTCGCTCCCAAGTCTCTGTCTCTGCGTTGTGTGCGAGTGTGTTTGTTCGTGTGAGAAATGAGCTGTTGTGTAAGCCCAAACGAAGTCTCCTCCCCTCCTGGGCCCAATTCTCCCTTTTATACAACAAGGAAGAACGGTACAGATGGAGGAAAGAAGAAAAAGAAAAGAAAAGGAAGATAAGTGAGGGGGCGACGGAGGCGGAGTCGGGCCGTCCTTGCTGGCTCCGGTGTCTTCCGCCGCAATCTCCGCGCCAGGTGGTGTGATGATGTCATCCGGGTCTTGTCTGGGCGCTGTGGAGCGCCCATTCCCTGATCCGCACTGTTGATCGCTGTTGGTGTGCTGTTGATACCTGTGGAGTTGGGCGACGGTCACTTCGCGCGCTGTTGCTACTGTGTAGCGTACTTGGTGCATGCATTCCCCGTTCCACGCCTGATCCGGATGCGACGCCCCCACGCGGCCGTACGTCAGGCATAGTGTACCTTCGCACCGCCCAGAAGTGGATATGGAGCGTCTTCTTATCCAAATCTGGCTGGCCGTACACTTGGGTTTGACCAACGCTTCCATGTCGCTGCCGAGCTTGCTTTCCGGCCGCGGTGGTCGGGTTCGCTTCGGGTCGTGTCCCTTCGCCGATCCCGACCACCACCGGGGTACATGGGCGGCGGACGGTGGCTGGCCGGAGTTCGGTAGGAGGCGTCGCTCGACTCCGCGGCGCCCGACTCCTACAGCGGGGAGTCGGGTTCGTTGCCACGTCCAAGGCGGGCTCCTCTAACGCTGGACCAATCGCGGTCCAGGGTGGGGGGCTGCGCTCGTGCAGCCACGTGCGCCCGGTCCCTTAACGGGCCGTGAGGAACGGAGGCTCTGCGGGCCAAAGGCCGTTGTTGTGCCTTCCGCCCGACTGGACCACTCCAGGGGCCTAGCTTTCCATCTCTTGGCTATATACAAGGCCTTTGGGTCTCGGGCGGCTCCCGTACCACGTTATTCCGCGTGTATACCGTATAGAGTACCTAGAAAATAGGTACCCGACACGTGTCAAAGGTGCAGTGGCGGAGCCGCGGAGGCAGGGGTAGGCGGGCAGGGGCATAGCCCCCTCTATGCTTGAGGCACATCACTATTGAATCCAAAATTTCACCATGTATTTTGCTACAAATTTGTAATCTACTAATCTGGCTCCCTCAAGACTTATATTCTATGCTTGGCCTCCTCATTCTCATTTTCGGGCTCTGCCCCTGGCGCCATGCTACATGACCTTGATCCACCACCACTTCGTTGCCATCCATGCACCCGCCCATGAGCGGAGTCAGCGGGTGGACAGGGTGGGCCGCGACCTATCCTGAGATCCAACCCAATGCTAAATTCTATTATTTTTTTAAAAAAATAGCATTTTTCTTTTTCTTTCTTTTTGCTTTTTTTCCCCTTGGGCCCACCCGAAACCAGCTCAAGTACCATTCGGCTCATCCTACGCTCTGGGCCTAGCTCCGCCAATGGCATTGCCGCCCAGCGCTGGTCTCCATGTCCGCTTCCGTCACCGTGAGGAGAGCGCAGGTTTGTAGACGAGCGGGGCGGGGCGGAGAGGCTGCCGCGACTGCTGGCCTAGCCGCAGCTCCGCACCACGAACTGCTCTTGCCGTTTCATGGAGTCTTGCAAACCGAGTCCTCTGCTTTCAGCCCGCCTGCTCTGCTCCGCAGACACCGAACGGCAAAAAGCAAAAGGCGAGCAAAACCACGGGTGCACGGCCGTGCGAACCACGCCTCGTCCCGTTCTCTTCTCGCTGGCCTCCACCTCGTCGGAGGACACCTGTAGTCCTAGTCCGGTCCACACCCCGCGACAAAAACCTGCAGATTCAAACTCCACACGCGATCGTACGAAAGAGGCGAAGTTGGCCCTGGCCAAGCCCAATCCCCATTTCTCCTCGCCTCTCTCACCAACTCCAAACACCAGATTAAACCCTAACCCCTGCATACTTGAACATACTCCGTCCTGATCGCCACTTCATACGCAAAGCCAACCACCCTCCCTCTCCTCCCCTCTCCTCTCCTTGCGTTTGCTTGGCTAGTTCGACCGAATGGCGTCGCCGTCGTGGGTCATCCTGGACGTGGTCCCGCGCGTCTCCGCCGCCGCCGCCGAGGGCCAGGCCGGCGACGACGACATCTCCCTCGCGCTCGCCGCCCCGCCGCGCGTCACCAAACTCACCGTCGGCCCGCGTGTGTTCCCCGCCGACCCGGACGCGCAGGCCGATGTGCCCTTCCCCTACGTCCTCGCCTCCGACCCCTCGGGCCTCCTCCTCGCCGTCGCCCCGCCGTCCATGTCCGAGCGCGCGCCCGAGGAGCCCCGCGTCTGGCCCGCGCCCGACGGCACCGAGCGCACCGTCTACATCGGCCACATCTCCGACCCCGCCTACCTCGTCCTCGACGTGCCCGCCGGTACCGCCTCCCGCGTCCCCGACCCCGACGTCCAAAACGCGTCCAGCCTCGGCGTCATCGCCGCGCCCGGCGGCGACCGCGGCAAGTACATGATCGTCGAGTTCCAGAGCATGGTCGGCTCCCGCCAGGCTGAGCTCATCTGCTTCTCGTCCGAGACCGGCGAGTGGGTCGAGAAGGAGGTCGCCAACCCGCTGCCCCGGTGGATATGGACCTTCTACGACGTCATCTCCCACGACGGCAAGCTCTGGTGGGTGGACCGCGCCGCGGGGCTCCTCGCCTGCGACCCCTTCGCCGACGAGCCGGACATGGCCTACGTCCCGCTCCCGGAAGGGGATGACGACGACGACGACGAGCCCCACCGCGGCTGCAACTACTGCTCCGACAGGATGGCCGCCACCCGCCGCGTCGTGAAGCTCAGCAACGGCAAGTTCCGCTGCGTCGAGATGGGCTGTGCGCGCGACGGCGGGGCGCCCACGCTCACCATGCGCACGCTCGTCGACCCGGCGACGGCAGAGTGGACTCTCGAGTACAAGGTGAGCTTTGCCGAGATCTGGGCCAGCGAAAGCTACAAGGCACCGGGGCTGCCGGAGAAGGCGCCCGTGGTCGCGCTCATCCACCCCAAGAACCCCGACGTCGTCTACTTCTTCTTGGAGGAGAACATCTTCGGCGTCGACATGCCTGCGAGGAAGGTGGTGGAGTGTGCGGCCCACGAGCTGGAAGGGCAGTCGTCCAAAGGCCGCGCCTCGTCTTCCTGCATTCTCGCGTGGGAGCTGCCGCACACCCTGAACGCAGGTACATTGCAACCTGCTTTCTCCCCTGTCCTGCTTCACTCTCTCGTGATTCTGGGGTCCGCGATCGATATTAATGTGTCTGTTTTTACGGAGCATACTAATGCCAATCCATTTGCATATGCATAATCATATCTTACACTTCAGTACGAGATCGAATTGCCCTTGATAGGTGTGTCCTTTTGGTTCTGATTGCCAAACATCGAGCAACTATACGGTCATTCCCTCTTTGCTAGTTTGGGAATTTTCGAATATCGCATTTCATGAATCTATTTTAATCTTTATTCGTACATGTTGAGTTGTTTACTCACATTTTGCCTTCAATTGGGTGGAATGATAACATGTATACTAGTAGCTCTGTTTTGCATGTATGGACAGCAGAATTGTGGAGCCGCTAGCCTGTTGGGTGTTTACTTGTGCTGATGATCTGCAGGTGTTATGTTTATAATTACGCTTGGGCATTTTGTCAGTTTTTCCATGTGTTTCATAGTTGTGGCGAGTGGACGGTTACCTCATTACCTGGTTTGATGGTTTCTGGTGTATCTGCTGGGGCTAGTTGCCTAGTTTGCAAGCGTAATAGTAGTACAGGCTCTCTGTGTTCTTTGAGATGAGTTCTTAGGATTAGTCATCTGTTCCCTAGTACTGGATGACTATCTTTAAAACTGAAATTCAAGATAAACACATAGTTCACAATTCACAAGGTTACCAGCTCGAAGATTGATTTGGGCACACATAGCTTGAGCCTGCAGAAATTCATTGGAAAGTAGTTTCCTGGATTAAAATCATGTTTTCTATTGGGCACCAGGTAGCAATCAAGCACAACAATCCTTGCACCTTCTTATATGCAACTCATATAGATGTATGGCCATATGCCAATCGCAATTTAAGTTGTGCAGACAGGTGTTTATCATTTTTGGTTCCATCTAAGTGCCTGCTCGGCAATTTAGGCCTAGAGGTCACATCAAAACTAATCTTGCTATTTAGGTGTCTTAACTAAGTTTAATTACAAAACCTTTTTGCAAATGTAGGCTAATTTGCGAGACGAATCTAATGAGCCTAATTAATCTATGTTTTGCTACAGTGATGCTACAGTAACCATCGTCTAATCACGGCTTAATTACCCTCATTAGATTCGTCTCGCAAAGTAGTACAAGGTTCTGCAGTTAGTTTTTGTACGATAGTGACGGCACAAAAGTGATCTGAATTCTGACATTTGGGTACTGCTTGACTAGACAAGTGTTTATGATAGTTGTTGGATGTATATGATAGTTGTCATGTGTTTGTGGCAAGAGTAAACTGGATTTCCTCCTAGTAATCTAAGGATATATTCGAACATAGTACAAGTTATATATTGTATTGTGTCTTCACCTCTAGCTATGCTTCAGAAAATGATAATGGTCATCATGGAAATGATTGGTTCCCTACTGATTCTCCTTCAGCAAGAACTCCAGCAGTGGAAGTTATAATGCCCAAGGCCAAGAGTCCTACAACAGCCAAACGAGATAGGTCATGGACTTTAAAGGCAGCAAAAATTGAGCAGGCAAAGCGAGCAAGGTGTATGATAGGCTCGCCTGCATCAAGGATGATTGGTCGAATGGCAATGTTAGCCTCACGGGTTGCTCGATCTCCATCAACCGTGCCGACTGCCGCTCGTCGAAATTCTCATGGTAAGATGACATTTTTTCTGCCTATATTCCTTGGAAGTGTCGGAAGTATTTGGTAGTTGCTGTTTGTATGACACAATTCATGCTATAAATGTTTGTATGACCTCCATGCTATCCAAGACTAGTTAGAGATTTTAATACTCCTACATAAATGTTTGTATGACAATTTTTCACTTGATTCATCAAAAATTACCTTGGTCTGCGATTAGAGTTGTCATAATTTCCATGAGTCTTTACTTCTCTGTATATGCATGTTATGTAGGCATGTATGAAACAGTTTTTTTTTATATTTCTGAACTACTAGTAAAGTGCACCAGCTTGACGCTTGTAAATAGAATGTATTAGTTTTGTTTTTCAAAATACAATGGACTGCACATTCTGAATATTTTGTTTATCATGTGGTACCTGTTTCTGATTAAATGTATTTTTAAGGGTGACTAAAAGTTTATCCGAGGCCTGACAATGGCGTGAAGGAAGAGCTGCAGGCCGAGAAGTCAAGCTAGAAGTTTGCGTGTCATCTCAAGTTCTGTTCTCATGACTGGTTGATAACCCTGCTGTGTTCGTCTGCCTTCCGCCCATCAACCATGGAGATTTTTTTTTCCTGTCAAGACCATCCTAAAATTTTATGCGAGACATGCACGCTTTTAAGTTTACTAATAGGGCCATGGGGCACCTTGAACTTTCAGCAGCTCTCACGGTTGATGTAGTTGGCTATTTCCCCGTGGTTAACTAGACTAACGATTATGTTTCATGCTTAATAATGAAAAAACTGTTGTTATCGCGCACTACCTGATTCTGCATGCTAGAGGCTTGCGGCTTGCCGGCTTGCCTGGGCGTCTGTACGTGTGTCGACCGTTGCTTAAATATTGAAACTGTTTATAGTTTGTTCCGCCGCCATATGAATTTTGCCTTTCCAGTCTGTCAGTATCAATAGGACCAGTTGTTCAGGCGCAAGCGCAAAGTTAGGCCCTGTTTGGATGTTGGTGCTTTTAAATACCGTGGTATTTGAAAACCACAGTTTTTGGCAACATAGACACGAAATACTACAGTTTATGCTTACCATAGTATTCCATAGTTTTAGGAAAAACCATACCCTGTTTGGCACTTACAGTATTGATTGTAGTGTATCTTAACGCCATTTCATCGGCGCCTTACTGGTTCCTGTACCCCACCAACTGTGCGCAAGACAGTTTGTGAATCGTTTGATTCGAAGATTCACGACGAGTTGTCTCAGAGCAGCACAAGAAAGAAAATTCTGAATTATTAGGCTGAAGCGAACGCTGAGAGAGCAGGAACCTGACTTTCAATCCTCTGATATAGTTACAGGCAGGTGATTCACGCACCATAGAAAGAATCCTCAACGAAAGCAAACTGAAAAGTGACAGAACATACAGGTAAATATATACAACACTCTATGGTCTGAAAGACTGAAACGATGCAACATTCATTCATTCCACACTACGCATTATTGTACATTGATGACACCGAAAGTTTCCTTATATTAATCTAAGCACCACAACCAGTGAGTGACTCATGACACGGAGTGAACACCTAAGCGAAGCAACCATGACATGGGCTGAACTTTGATTACATTAAGTTGAACAAGGAAGGATACGGGAAAGGATGCATGCTATGCTAAGCGTCTCATGGCTGCAGCTTCTTAGGATGAACAGCCAGGTCCAATCTGCTGCCATACGTCTTTGCCAGAGCCTGCCCGCACCAGCCGTGCCCGTCATCTAGTGTTGGCATCCTCACCTCGATGAACGGTGGAACACCTTGCCCTTGAGGCTTGACAACTCCTGCAAACACCCTGAGGACATTGGAAGCATCGATGTCCATGCACACACTGATTTCAACGGTTCCCTTGGGTGCTGGTGGAATGCCAGTGATCTTGAAGTATCCTAACAGGTGGTTCTCTTCAGCACGTTCCCCTTCGCCTTCATATACAGAAATGAGAGCTTCAGTCTGGTTGTCATGTGTTGTCATGAATAACATCTCTCTTCTTGCTGGAACTGTTGTGTTCCTGGGAATAATTGCCGCAAAGCTGTCACCGTCAGCACGGATTCCCAGGTTCATCGGAGTGGCCTGAATTGTCAGAAGATCCAAGCTCCCTGCAGGATCTGACACCCCTGAAGCGATGGCTCCTTCCAACGCAGCACCTGAAACAGCAGCCTCAAGAGTATCCACGTTCTTGTAAGAGACTTCCGTCTTGCATAGGCCCAGGACAAGGCCTCTGATTCTGGGGATCCTGGAACACCCTCCAACTAAAATGACATCATTGATATCCTCTGGTACCAACTTTGCATCAGCCAAGCACTGGTTGATTATCTTCTCAACCTTTTCAAAAATGACCCGATTAACTTGTTCAAATTCTGAATGGTCAAGAACTTTTGATACTTTCTGGCCACCCCCCAAATCTACATTAATCTCCACAGAATCCTGGCTAGCCAGTTTATGAATAGCATCCTGAGTTGCAATCCGCAGTAGACCAATCGTCCTGATTCTATCCATTGTCTGACCAGCATATAAACTGTCAAAATTGGGAACAAGGTAGCGCATTATGTTCTGAAGGATATCCTCTCCACCAACAGAGCATCCAGATAACGCTCTTATTTGAGAAACCCCTCCAGCCGTTGCAGCCACAGCTGCATCACAGTACCCAGCACCCATGTTAAATATCAGTGCAATTTTCTCAATGCCGCTTCCCATATTGTCATGCATAAGCTGTTGCTGCTGTTGAGCATACAAAAGTGCAACAGCAGTAGGCTCTGGCATCAACCTCAACACATGCAGCCCCGCCATTGCACAGGCTCTCTCGATCCTTGTTTGTTGAAAACGACTGAATGCAACCGGAATGGTAAGCACAGCATTGCGCACTGGATGTTTAAGATGCATCTCTGCCAAAGCCTTCAATTCAAGCAGAAAGATGGCAAGAACTTCCTCTGGAGTAGTAGATCGCCACATATTGTTCACCAGCGCTGCAATAAACGGCCTCACACCAATTCCCAATGTTTGCACAAGAAAAGGGAGGTCCTTGCTAGCTTGAACCACTTCGTCAGTGTCCATTCTTCCAATAAGACGTTTCATGTTGAATATGGCACTTCCTGATAGAACATCCCTTTCCTCATGCGCATTTTCCTTGGCGGCTCCTCCAGTAACTCCAGCTGAAAGAGTGTCATCTTTGAACATAACATATGACCTCATCCCTTTCTGGTTCCGTGTGTTTTTTAAGATCTCCACCTGGTGACCATTCCAAACAGCAACGCTGCACTTGGAAGTTCCAATGTCAATGCCAATAGCAACATCAGGAAATGATGGCTGTGATTTATCTTCCCCAGTTGTTTCACTGTCGGATGCCACGGTGTAGAATGGTTCGGTCGCCATCCTACGAAACAATATTGAATAAATCAACTGTAACAGACAACTTGTTTAAACCAAAAGGAAAATAAAGAGTTCAAGGTTCAAATGAAAATGTAAGAGGAATTGGATAGTAAGAAACTAACAGTCTTCCAACTTAATATTTTCAAAAAGGAAAGACAATGTTGAAAATGACCATTTGCAGATATATCTGTCGTACCAACAAAATGTAACAAAGGAAACCCTCAGGCAGTAGGAGTTAGCAAGCTGAGTGCAACTAGGAACTTAAAGAACTTTAAGTTTAGTGGCATACAGTAAGAACTTCAAAGAACTGCCTACTGTCCAACTTCAACCTGATACGGTACGTTCAACATAGGTCAGCTTTAGTTGCATACAAATAAGGCTGAAAATGAAGCAAGCCTTGCAAAAGTGAGTCACAATTAGTGGTCTTATCACTATATCTTCAGAAGAGACATGGATTGATACAACATAATACGCCTCGTTCCCCATTAGAGGCCTACACGACAACTGCTTAACAGGCCTAAATAAGCTGAATTCCGGGCAACAGGGAAACGAGAATCAGAGGCCAAGACAACTAATTTGATCAACATTTTGCAGCGTATTCAATAATATTTGAACCCGAACACAAATGCAGTGCCTAGCTTATTCAATGTGCGCATGTAGCATTCGCTAACATGGAATCCAACAAATCAAAGCACGGATCAAAGTAACCAAATGTAGGGGAGTGCGGAGATTCCTTACTTGGCCAGGCGCGAGGCGGGCAGGAAGGTGGCTCTTGGGTGGCCCTTGCTGTTGCTGACGCCTTCTCCTCGTAGAGATCAACACAGGCAGCAGTTTTGACAGGCAGTGTTCGCGCGAGTAGAAGGTTGGGTGAAGTGGAGGGAGTGGGGTGGAAAGAGGTAGGAGTAGAAGAAGGGGGAAAGGCAAGGGGCGAGGTGCATCTTCTGGAGAGGACGCGAGAGCGCACGCAGCGTCCGGCACGCGGCGCGCCAACGCCGACAGGCGGCGACTGCCGCCGACTCCGAGGTCGGGCTCCTCCTGGAAGAGTCGGGAAGTGCAGTCTGATCGCCGCGTAGATGCGCTGGGCCCTGCCCCCACATCGCATTCCATCACTGGGCCGTCCAGACCTTGGTCCGTTGGGTTGCACAAATCTGTCTGCAACAGAAACAATGGGCCTCCAGCATGCCCCACATTTTTTTTTGAACTGAGCATGCCCCACATTGCAAAGTTGTATATATGGGCTCGAGTTGGCTGAACAAAAGAAAATGGGCTGGCATCTGTAATGCTGGCCTGCCATTAGCGAACTTCGTGATCCTATACCTTCTTTCTGCTGGTGTGCTGATTGATATTTTGGCGCCTGCTACAGTAGAGAGGAGCGGAGCGAGGCGTCCCCGTCCCGCCGGCAGAGCCGGCGGTCTCTCTCGCCTCCGGTGGCCTTCGGGACGTCGCGAGGTGAGGGAGATCGTCGTCCTCTCGCCGGTCGGTAGTTTAGGTCCTAGTTTGTCTAGGTTTTGTATTCCGGCGGTGGCGTCCAGGCGATGGGGGAGACGGTGACGCCATGGAATAAGGTCCTCTCCAGCTCTCCTTCGCCTCGTGGGTGCTCCTCTCCGGCGCCTGCGACGAGCTGGTGGAGGTGTGTAACACCCTAATTTTCACATTTTCACAATAGTTTAAAATTTCTTTAATTTAATTAGAGTGCTATCATCTTTCCTAGGTAAAAGAACTATTTTCTAAATTAAATAAATAAATTTAGGTTATACATTCATGCTGGAGTAGTCTGCAGTAGGGATTTTTTTGTGTGGAACTTGATCCTGGCACACATATAGCTATGCAGTTTTGTCCTTAAAACTGGGTGTGACAAGGTGGGGCTCTTCCAGTGTGGAGTCCTTGTACAGGAGTCCACGGCTCGACGGCCATCCGTCTCGGCGAGGCGTGGTGGAGGTCGGCCGTCTGCGTTCGAGGAGCAGAGGAAGCTGTGGGTTCTGCGGCAAGTGGTGGTTGGCTCGTGCTCGGTTTCCCCGCGATGGCTGTTATCGTCGGCGAGCTTCGGGCCATGGCCAAGGGGAGCTTGGGGCGCTGCCCCGGCCGATTGTGCGTTCGTGTGGACGAGTGTCTTCTCCGGCTCTTCAAAGCGTTCGTGCGACGGAGTTTTGGCTCCAGGGAGTTCTCCTTGGCTTCGGGAAGACGGCGACCGGCTTCGTCCCCCCGGCGCTGCTCGGCGGTGCCGGCGACTGGCCTGGCTGTGCAAAGGCCTGAGGGGCTTTTTTGTGATTTGCTGTTTTTCTAGGGTCTTTTGTGCAGTTTGGAAAGGACAGCTGTCTTTTGTATCCCGTATCGTACCTGTATGTCTGCGGTCCTTTGTACGTTTCCTTAACTTTTAATACAGGTATGTTTGGTCAAAAAAAATATATATTTTTGGCGCCTGCGGCTGCAACTGAACAATCAGAGTGTATATACTAGAAAAATGTGAAAAGTCAGGGAAATGGAGAAACATGTGCAAATGTAGGGATTAGCAATGTGCAAATGTAGGGATTAGCAATGAGGCAGGACGATAAGCCTTTATCTCCGATGTAATTCAGTGAGACCCTTTTGTTTCCAGAAATGTACAGAGTTTAACAGTGTAGTTAACAAATAAAAAATTATTTGGCTCCAAATTGACGCTACGCTACTTAGTACGACAAAAATCAGTATAATACTCACTTTGATCGTAGGTTTCTTTTCCCGGTAAAGTTTTAGTAGTATATGACATCTGCACCAGGAAGTTTGTTCGACCCGTTTGACCGCCAGAATGGCCAGACTATAGAGATATCGATCCTCCATTCCCAAGCAAAAAAGATCAAACATGATCACAAATAAAGGAGGGACGCGCACCGTACCGAACGTATCGGCAGGATCAGATACCAAAATCCGGATCCCCTCCGCTCCGACCTTCAACTCCAGGCCGCACCAACAATTACCACCTCGAAGAAAACATCTCACGACGCTCCGGCTCGCCGGCCCGGCATCATCCAGGAAAAGCCGCATCATTGAGCAACCCACACGGACAAGAACCACATATTCCGCGGGTGCCGTCGACTCGACGTGCCGAGCAGCAGCAAGCGGCCCCGACCCGAGCGGCGGCCAGTCATCAGCCCGTCAGTCACTGCTCACCCAAACTCCCCCGCACGCACCCATCTTTTTTCGCCCCCCACACGTCCGTCAAATCCACCAAACTGTAGCTAGCCCCTATAGCTCAAAAGCCGCGGAAAACACAGGAACAAGTGGCAAGATTATTAGCAGGGCGATTGGGCTTGCCTGCTGGACTCGACGCAGTACGTGTATATCGATCCAGTAATCATGGTGCTGGGCTAGTGGGGGAGACCTTGTGTGAGAACCCAAGAAAACACACGGGATGACGGGAAAGAACTCGCTTGATGTCTAAGCCCTCTCAATTCGCGTGCATCAAACGCATGCTTTGAAATTCAAACGAGTGAAAACATTCGTCATCCGACCAGGTTAGATTCTTCGCTACAGACTGCCGCCACGGCTAATCGATGGATCCCCGTGGACTTTTATCCAGCACGAGTGGTACCAGCACGTACTTGCCCATCCGTGGTGCACGCATGCAGTTTTGTTTCAAATTTGAAACCGGAGAAAGATTCGCAGCCCAGGAAGGAACGCATATGATTATGCATGGGGGGCTCATAAGAGCATCTCCAGCAGGGACCCTAAACAAGGCCCCTATCTCATATTTAAAGGCCCGAAGCAAAAACTCAACTCCAGCAGGGCCCTTATAGGGGCCTTTATTTTGCTCAGGCCCCCAAATCACCCCTCCCACCCCTTTGTTTTCATGCCCACCCTTCAGGCCCCTAAATGACAGCTGTCGTGGGCCCCACCGGATTTCCCCTCCCGTGCGCTCTCCCGCGCGATACCTCCCTCGCCGCCGGCGCCACCGGCTGACAGAACGGACGACGCGCAGCCTCCCCCCGCCGCCCAAGTGAAGCAGATGCCTCCTCCGCCACTCCCCTTCCCTCCTCTGTCCTGCAGAGGCGCGGATCTGAGGCTGCCGTCGCCATGGATCGCCATTGCCGCCGCGTCGTTTGCTAGCCGAGCGCCGGGACGCCGCCGCAATATTGTGCTGCTGCTGAGCTCTCCTCGCGGCGCGCCTCGCCCCTCCGCAGCGCAGCCTGCCTTGCCGCCCTGCTCTCCTCGAGCGCGCCGCCGCCGCCTTGCTCATCCGCGCGCGCCGCCATGGCCCTACTCGCCCCGTGCACAACGCCGGCCTCGGCCCGCGCGCGCCGCCACACCCACCCCCCTCGCCCAGCCTTGCCACGCCGGTCGCGCATGCTGCGCCTCGCCGCGCACGCACACACAACGTCCTGCTGCCTCCTCAACACTCCGTGCTGTAGCCGCTCGCCATGCTGCGCATCATGTCGGGTTGGAGCAGAAGAAGAAAACGTGATAAGAGTGGCTGACGTGCGGGGCCCGCGTGGATAAGAGCTGAGAAATAAGAGGTTCTGCTGGAGTTCACCGCTGAATTTAGGCCCCCCGGTTTGCAGGCCAACCCTTATATGCCTTTTAAAGGCCCTGGTTTGAGTGCTAGTGCTGGAGATGCTCTAAGTCGCTGCTGATGACCAATGGCTGGCCCTGCACTGCAATGCAGGGGATGATATATAAAAGGAACGAGACAGCAATGGATTCCACGCGCTCCACACTCCGATCAGTATGTTTGTCCTGCGCTCTGGCGCGGCATTGAGTCGATGGGTTTGCAGGTTCCCACACATGTGGGTCGATCACCGATGTCGTGATTTGGCAATTGAAAAAGGGGAAACGATGATGAGCCAGGCATAATTGTCAATGATGCCCGAATCCTGCTCCCGCATCATGTACGTCCAGACAGTTTATTCAAACGCGGTTGACCCTGCTAACTATAGTTAAACTCCTGTAATAGTGTAAATGATATGCTTTGCATCATCACGCACTCGAGCAGTAGCTAGGTTGGACTGTGCGGGAGTATTCTAATGCTTGCTACTAGTGGTGACCATAGCTAACGAGATACTACTTGAATGGCGCTAAATCTAATCTGATTTCTAACAGTGGCAGACTAGCAGCTTCTGCACTGCACCGTAGTACAGTACTATGCAAGTTTCGCATGTGAGGGTTTCGAACTGGAGAAGTAGGTAGGTGCGGTGGGGGCGCAGACATGGGGGCCTCGCACCCGACATTCCGCGTGATCCGCGGTGGTCCGCCCCGTAAATTATTGTCCCCCAGTGGTCTTTCCGAAAACGAACAAAAGCGCCTAGCAGGTCAGGAAACCTAATTTCGAGTCGTGGCGGGGACCTTGTTCGCAGCCCTCTGAAATCTGATCCCCCGGCATAGTTGGTTGGTAGCACTGCAGCTCTATCTAGGCTCTAGCACGAATGAACTCACCAGTCACCCCTATCCAGTATCCGAATGTGACCCATCCCAAGTGCGTGTACAGTGCTTCTACTCGCAGAGTTGGAATATTCATCCTAGCTAGAGAGAAACGGCCGGTATATATGTATGCAGGCGTCTGAATGCATGGTGAGCAGTCCTTCGGTTTCCGACTGAATTTGTCCAGAGAAAATGTGCAATGCAATTGTTGCTGATCCATGGTTTTCAAAAGTTTTGTTTTTTGTTTTGTTTTTTGAATACAATGGTTTAACTATAACTAGGGCTTCACTACTTGTCAATAAATCTAAAGTTCGTACGTGTGCAGCTCAATGTCTGCTGGTAATGGGAATGCACGGTGATCGTGTATCCGACAACTTTTACGCTACGGTTACTTGCCTCATGCCAGACGCCCATGCTGCCCGGCCAGCTCGCTCTTACTTTACTGATCGCCCAGCTGGTGTCATTTGGACTGACCGAAACTTGCTGGTTATTCTTGCATCATCTTATTGCAGACCAAGGACTTGAGTACGCCCTCGTTCAGATTCAAGTTCATCGGGAGGCGGTAATAAGCTGGAAACTACGGTCAATCTGTCTGGCGCCCATGTGGCCATTGTACCCCGAATATGGTAACCCGGAAATGGGAAACGCATATGCTGGCTTGCTCGTACGTACGAAATCAGAGCAAACTCCGAGTGCAGACTGGAGCGCTGGATTGATGCTGTATAGCAGGCACCAGTTCTCATTCCCGTGACAGCCCGATGTGGAAGCATGCAAGTATGCAACACAGTACTGTATTTTTATCTTGCTGATAATCTGGCGCTACACCATGCATCACTCACTGACAAAGCTCATGTGGTAATTCTGAGTGAACTGAACCTCGTGTGGTACCGCTTCTTCTTTTTTTCTCTCTCTCTGAATGAGAGCCGCCAAGAAAGAAATGGCGCGCAGAGGGAGAAGCAGAACTGAACCCACCAAATCCATCAATCAACCATGGCAGCAGGGCAGGGCTCCACACAACAAAGCGCTGCCGCCACCATCCTATCCGGCCAAGGCTGCGTTCGGATGAGGCTATAAAAACTTTAGAGGGTGTTGTAGCAGTCACATCAATAATGCCGGCACGATTTATGTGTATTAAACAAAGTCAAATCACAAAACTAAGTCCAGAATCCCCCCTCTATTTCGCGAGACGAACGTAATGAGGGTAATTAAGCCGCGATTAGACGATGGTTACTGTAGCATCACTGTGTCAAAATATTGATTAATTAGGCTCGTTAGATTCGTCTCGAAAAATAACGCCCGTCTGCAGAAAGGTTTTGCAATTAAATTTATTTAGTACTCCTAAATAGTAAGATTCTTTTTTATTTTAGAGGTAGAAGTTTAGAGGGTGAAATAGAGGGGGATCCGAACGGCCCCCAAGTGTTGCGGCGACGCGATCGATCGATCGACGCTTGACGCGAACCGTCCGCCGGATCGAGCGGCGGCGCCTTCCCCGAACAATCCAGGCAGCGTGGGCCAAAATTAACCATCGATCCCCAGCCGGTGACGGCGTGACGCACCCCGTCTCGTCCGTCCCCGGCCGCTGCTTGCTGGCCCCCCGGGATTCGGCCAAGCGCAAGGCGACGCGGCGCTCGCGGCCAACCTCTCCGTCTCGCCTCGCCTCCGCGACGAGTCAACCGCTCGCCCATGCTCGATTGCATGCATGCATGCACGCACGCCGCTGAGTTTTCCTCTCGTTTCCCCGGCGCCTCGTGAGCCGTAAAAAAGGGTCGCGCTTTTCCGTCGGTCCCACGGCGCCGGTGTCTCGCGACGGGGCCCCGGCCCGGACGGATGCCTCCGCGGCGCCCCCGCGGGGACACCGGCGGCGTGCTTCGCGATTTTGCGTGACCATGCACGGGCCGAGGTTTGTTGACTCGCGTCGGGACGAAAGCTGGAAAGGCTGGTTAGGTAAGCAAGCAGCCGGCACTGTCCGCGCGGTCAGTTGTTTTTGCGGTTAAAGATCCGGAAGGTGCCGCTTTTGTTCAGTTCACGTCTCGCCGGCAGTACTGTTGCATGTATACAGCGGCTGCCGGCTTGCCGGTGCCTCCTCCCTCCTGGCTTGGTCCCGCACCTCGTACGTAAGCTTTCGCGGTTCGAATTTTTCAACGGAACAAATTGTTACGAGTCGACGCCACGTCGGCCATCATCACCTCCCGACCGGGATCTGGGCCTGGCCACAACATGGCTCACGGGCTCTCTAGCCTCAAGCCCAGCCCTACCCAATCGCCACTGCAGTTGGGTGCTGCCGCCTCTGCCTGCTACAAATCTTTGCCACTCTGCTTTTGCCCACTTCTGCCGATTTCACGTCAATCGATCTCTGTACCCTCCTCGTGGACACTCGATCGTGTAGTCTTTCGTTACCCACCGGGCAATGTCTAGCTATCATCCACCACCGAGGCAAGCGATCGATCACGTCGCCTAGCTTTTTAAGCTTTAATAGCAACAAAGTACCGACAATCAGTGCAACATTGGATCGCAATCAAACGGCAATCATAGGCGACACTAGCTCAATATAATTTGAAGTTCAAACATGACTATCGGATACAGTTACGCTGTACTTGCTTCTCTTAACAGTACTACACAATTGCCTAGCGCACTTTTGTACGTACTTGTTGATTAATTAACAGGTATAGCTTTAATTTCAGGTTTGATTGGGGGCTGCAGACACATGCTTTTCCAACTCGCCATGGCTCCACACCATGCCCACGCCAGCCTAAGCAAGCAATTGAGATTCGCGATCCAACAGTACGTAGCGAATGGACCATCATGGTTATTAGCATTGGGTTTCTTGCACGCAGCGAGCGGTCTGGGCCGGAGACGTGCATGCATGGGACCTCTGCTCTACGGTGTGCTGCTAGTGACATATGAGACGTACGGTTACGCTCAAAGCCAAATTGGCCAAGACAGATGGATCGAAGTAGAATGTAGTAATACTGTAAGCCTGATGATGACGTACGTACGAGATCACAGAGAAACGCATCATTGCATCTTAGTAACACGGACGTCTCCCGTCCCTATCAACAAGGCTCTCGCTGTCCCCGGCCGCGGCCCCCTCGAGATCACAAGCCGATGGAGATGGCAGCGGGAAGCCGAGGCGTGTGAGCTAGCGCTAGGCTAGGATGCCGCTAATTAATCCTGGACAAGGCGCTAATGGACATCGCTGATCACAGGTTGCCTGTTGCGTGCCGCTTGGTGGTTAGTAGCGCCGCCATGCATATGGCATGGGGGAGAGTCCCCACACGTGGGAACAGAAGCCGCTTACGTCTCGCGGCCACACGTACTGTGCCTCGCGAGTTCGCGCGAGGTCGATCAGGCCGGCGCCGAGTGCTGCAAGACCAGGCGGGCTCGCTGCGCGGCCAGCGGGACGTCCGAACGAACGACGGAACTTGCTGCGATGCATGATGGATGCGCACGTCTCGCTGCTGCTCTGCCGGTTCTGATGCGGGTGATGGCGGTGTGCGCAAGAGAATTGCACTGGAGCTAAGCATTGTGAACGACTGTGGAGAACTGACTATGATGTAATTTTTAGGATAATGCCTTTATTTTTCCTAAAGAAAATGTCATGGGACCGTCAAAACAAAATGTCATGGGACGGGCAGGCTGATAAAAATTGTCGGCAAGTATTCTTTGTGACTATTCTTTCGTATCATCAATGTATCGCTAGAGAGAGAAAACATGATATACCACCTTTTTCTTTTAACGAACAGACATAACACCTTTGATGTACTAGTATGTCCTTAGCAATACTCCTATTGTGAATATTCCTTATATGAAACAGAGGAGCTCTACACATGGGACCGATGTAGCTGCTAAACTGAAAGAAGCAAACGACTCGTATAGCTTGGCTACCAACATCTGGGAGACAAGAACGATAGGTGTGGGAGGGTATAGTTGCGGCTACACCAGTCAAATCTGGGTGATGGATGTTGCATCCATCGGGCTTGAATTGTACTACAGAAAACGGTTCATGATAATACCACAGAGGAAGAAGGCGTTGTCCACAAACCATTTTGATGATGGACGTTGATCTTGGAACACAAATAAAGGTCATTCGACTTGCCCGTATCAAGAGGTGAAAAAGCATATCCCGGGTGTAATCTATGTGAAATATTATTTTTAGAAGACCCAATGTAAAATATATCAAGAGATAATATGGTGTCGAATATTATTACATTCAACACAAGAATTCATGATAAACTCAAGGTAACAAACAAAAAATAATAGTCACTTTAATTGACTGCAGCGTAGATGCGCATCCACTACACTATTTTTCTATGTATGACCATAAATAAAAACCACTATTATTTTTAGCACAAACTATGGAAAACACGTCATCGCAACAGTAAAAAAAATTAATATTACCTTGAAACGAGGTGCTGGAAGGCATCAATATGCAAACAGCTGCATTATATCTTTATATACAATCATAAATGTAAATATTATATTAATTGATATTAGCACATACTATGTAGACGCGTCACAACGGTCGAAAAATTAAGATTGTTTTGAAACGAGGCGCTAGAAGGCGTCAAATGCAAACCACCACACTATCTTTTTCTATACAATCATAAATATGAATCATTATATTATAATTTATTTTTAGCACATGCTATGGTAGATGCGTCGTCGCAACGGTTGAAAAATTAAGATTGTTTTGAAATGAGGCGCTGGAAGGCGTCAAATGCAAATCACTGCACTATTTTTTTATATACAATCATAAATGTGAATCATTATACTATAATTTATTTTTAGCACACGCTATGGTAGATGCGTCGTCGCAACGGTCCAAAAATTAAGATTGCTTTGAAATGAGTCGCTGGAAGGCGTCAAATGCAAACCGCTGCATTATCTTTTTATCAATATTATATTTTTTAGCGCATACAAATTAGACGCATCAACGGTCCGAAAAAAAAAAGATGGTTTTGAAACGAGGCGGTGGACGGAGTCCAGACCGTGGGTGGGCTGCGGGGATAAGCTTCCGTTTCCATTTGCCGTCAGCGCCCAGCCCTGGTTGCCAGCAGCGCCTGACTTGAACGGCTACCCCGCCCGGCTTATAAACTTTCTCCACGCCCTTCCTACTCTCCCCAGTTCTCTCAGACACTCCACTGCCCTCGCAGTTCACACCCTCCCGTCTCCACCCCCCATCCCCTGACCCCTCTTCACGAAGGTCGCTGTCATGGCCATGGACAAGGTGGACGCCAAGGAGAGGGAAAAGATCGAGGCCGTCCGCAAGTTGCTGCGCAAGCAGGCGCCGCTCTCCGCCAAGCAGGTGCGCGTCTTTCTTGCCGGGACATCATCTTGTTCAAGTCGTGTGTCCATGGTGTACACACATCTCTTCTGTCCATGATGGTTTGGTTAAGCTTTGGTTTTGGTCATGGCGACGAGCAGGCGCAATACTGCAACGACGCGTGCGTGGCGCGGTTCCTGCGGTCGCGTGGCGAGAGCGTGAAGAAGGCGGCGAAGCACCTGAGGACCGTCCTGTCATGGAGGGAGACCGTCGGAGCCGGTATGGTCAGCTTCCATTCCTCTCGCTCCTCATTTACTGAGATCTTCGTCAGGCTTCCCTTTTTCGGGTTTCGTTTTTTGAAATCCGTGGTGTGGTTGGGACGAGAACAGAAGGAAGGGTGTTCATTAATGCTGCTCTCCTCTGCTCTGCTCTGATTTTGTGTTCTGTTTGTGTTCTCTTCTCGCGCCGATACGAACCTACGGCACAGTGCATTTTTAGTCATGTCACTGTGCACGCGTCGAATTTATTGCGCTGCGGATTTGGTTCGTTTCCTAGGAGTATTTTCAAGCAAGTACAGACCGCAATAGTGCAATCCTTGTTGCTATCATGTTCGAATGATCGATCGATCTTCTGCGCCTCTCTCTGTGCTTCCAGATCACATCATGGCCGATGAGTTCTCCGCCGAGCTCGCCGACGGCGTGGCCTTCGTCGCCGGCCACGACGACGACGGCCGTCCAGTCGTGGTACAAGCACGAATCTGAACCTGGCTCTTACTGCCTCGACACGCGTATGTGCAAGGGCGAAATGAGTTCTGACTCGATTTTGATTTGTTCCTCTCTCTGCAGGTGTTTCGAATCAAGCAGGACTACCCCAAGTTCCACTCCCAGAAATCGTAAGAACCGGCACTCATCATACACTGCCTAGTTCCTCCTCGTCTCTTTCTCCCAGCTTAATTCAGCAGCCTAACAATGCTTGAACTTATTGTCAGGTTCGTCCGGCTGATGGTGTTCACGCTGGAGGTGGCCGTCGCCTGCATGTCCCGTTTCGTCGACCAGTTCGTCCTCCTCTTCGATGCAAGTAAGCCATGGATCCTTCTCAGCCTCGGAAGAACGAATAATACGAAATACCGGCGTACGCAGCGCGCTACGGGCCATTTCTGTTTTTTGGTAGTATTTGTTCAGAAAAGAAGGGAAAATCAGATAGAAGCAGCAGCTGTTGCTGGAGCCAGCCATGCTCTCCTCAGTCAGTGCGCAGCCACCCAGTGCCGGTACCCGCCTCCGCCGGTCAGACGCGCACATGCGGCTGGCTCGGTGATGAAGCCAGCCTCGGTTCCGCTCCTGCGCTGTCCCCCGCGGTCGTCTCGGGCGCGGTCGGGTGGCGTCGCGTTGCCATGCCGCTGCCGCTGTCGTGCGTGGTCCCTTGGCCTTTGACCAAGCGAACGCTTTAGGATAGGTTTGCCTTCCTCTCCCACGGTGCAAGCACAGTGGCAGGCACGGCTGCCGCTTTTGGGGAAGGCCTTCTTCCGTGCTCGGTGCTGCTTGCTTGCTTCCCGCCGGTGCGAGTTCAAACGAGGACAAATGATTGTTCTAGCTGCGGGAAAGTGCGGGCCGTAGAATCAGCAGGGATGCTGGGGGAAAAGAGAACGGAGCGATACAGTCATTGCTGACCAATTGACGCGATGAATGAACCGAATCTTTTTTTCCCCCCCTCTTTCGCGGTGCAGGCTTTTTCCGGTCGGCGTCGGCTTTCCTCAACCTGCTCATGGGCACGCTCAAGATCGTCGCCGACTACTACCCCGGCCGCCTCCACCGCGCCTTCGTCATCGACCCGCCCTCACTCTTCTCCGTCCTCTGGAAGGTACGCATTCGTTGTTGTCGCGATCGGCGTTGATGGAAACCGAGGAACGGGGTGATGACTGACGATGTGCATGCTGCTGTGTGTGTGCAGGGAGTGCGGCCGTTCGTGGAGCTGGCGCCGGCGACGGCGGTGGTGTGCTCGCTGGACTTCGAGGACTCGCTGGAGGACGCGTCGTTCACGGCGTACCCGCGCACGGCGTCGCTTCGGTTCGAGCCGGCGTCGGCGGCGGCCGTCGTGGGCAAGGCCGGCGTGGGCTCGGCGTCGTCCCGCTTCTCCATCGTCCCCACCGACAACCCCATCAAGCCGTGGTACCTCTCCACCATCCCGGCGTCCGTCGGCTCGCGCTCCGTGGTGCCCACATCCAGCAGCCCATCCCTCGTCGGCGCGTCGCCGCTCTCCGCGCGCTCCTTCTCCTTCGCCTCGCCCGCCGCGCTGCGCTCGACGGCGGCGGCCACGCCGCCGTTCCAGCGCGGCGGCGGTGGCGGCGGTGGCGCGCCGCTGACGCCGTCCTCGGTCGGCAAGGGACAGAAGACCCCGCCGCCGCAGCAGCAGCAGCAGTTCCCGCGGACGCCGCGCCCGTCGTTCCTGCAGTCGCCGTCGATGCTGTTCGCGTTCCGGAAGGATGGGCAGGCCAGCCGCGGGGAGCGCGAGCGCGAGTCGTTCCTCCCGTTCCTGCGCTTCTATCGCAGGCCGTACGACGAGATATCCTACCGCGCCAAGATGCGGCCCCCGCTCGGCGGCCTCATCTCCATCGTCGGCGAGAAGTTCAAGCAGAAGCCAATGCAGCAGCAGGTTCGCCGACACGCCGGACTCCACCACCACCATCAGCAGCAGCACCAGCACCAGCACCATTACCACCACCATCAGCCACAGAGGTTCTGATATGGTGCTGCAGCATGGATCAAAGAGAATTTTCTCTATACAGCATAGTCTCATGCTATATTATGCTAAGTTAATCTTTTGCCAACCTTTTTCCTTAGTACTTAGCGCCTATGATATTCCTTAAACCGTGTACAATAACAGCCCCGAAATGTGATTAAAATCAACCCCTTTCTGCACAGGCCCCTTGCCGGTCTCTCTGTGATTGATTGTTGTTTAATTAACTTTCCGTCTCACCTCGAGCGATTCAGCATGTGCTTGGCTCCAACTGAGAGTATAAAATACAAAAGCTTTTGACAATATCATACGACGACAGCAAGGGCTTGTTGGAGTCGTGGACTCGTTTCAAAATCCTACGCCGCGATGTCATACGACAGCAGGAGTCCACGGCCTACGTACCACACAGTTCGAGGGAGAAACCGGCAAGGCTCCATGGATGGTGATGCACGAGCAGTTAGGCCTCTGAGGTCACATACGTACGTGCCCTCGAAAATTTTCAAACGCAGGACAGGAGGAAGGAGAAAGAGACTTGGTGAGTCACGACGGTGTTTTCCTTTTTCATGTTTTGCCGTAACGCTGTCGGGCACTACTTAAAACGCCCAAAGCATGGATTAGCATGAGGAACAGGTGGTACTACCGTACTAGTATGACATTGATCGGAGCCTGCTTACACATACGGTTCCGACAGCTTTTGATTTTCTGCTTGATTTTTCTGTGTAAGTTGGATTTGCTTTGAGTTGATCAGGGTTGACGCTTTGTGCTTTCATACGAGAGCTTACAAAAAGCAAAGTCAAGCTATGATGACGCGGTTGAACGAAACGCATCATTTCTGGCCTTTGAATCCGATTTTAAGTTTAAACTAGCATACGAATGGCGACTTACTGGTAGCCGTAGCCGGCGTGAACAGCCCCCTCTTTTCCTCGAGTTCTGGTAAAGCAAAGCAAAGCACAATACAGGGTCATGCGATGCGATACTCTTTTGCGACACGAGCTGCTAAAACAATTGATCGCCTGCAACAGTGATGCAGTTGCTTTCATTGATCCAGATGCAGTATCTGCTTCGTGTGGGCCTGGATCCGTCTTTGGTTTCGTCCGAGAAGGATCGCTGCTCCATTTGCTCTCGCTCTCTAAAATAATTGGCTCAGCAATCCCATCTTTTCACATGAATCGCAGCTTCTTTAAAATGTTTTTGAGGACAGCGTGCAGGAAGTCCGAAGTATTGTACGTAGGCCTGATCTAAAATTTTGTTGGATATCGTGTTTGCATGTTTAGCCAGACAGATATACTACTGCACATCAGAGTGTACAGTACCAATGTGGCGTGCAATATCTACATAGACCACTGTGTGGAACTCATCTTTCCATACACGTGAGCGACCCCCACTGCATTCCTGCCGTTGGGTGTGTTAACTACCCCTAATATTTACCTTGATTACTTCTAAAGCCTCTCAAAAGATGAAAAAAGAGAATTAACTTGAACTGTGGTTGAACTCAAATCTTGGTAACTACACATGTAAAACCTAAATTAAACCCGAAATGATTGCAATCTTGACTATACTTGCTCTTCCTTCCAAGCATGAAACATGTCCGCCCAATACGTGTATACGGATGCATCAATGCATTGCATCACCTGTTTCATAGGTACTCCTAGCCCCATGTACGTGCGTACGTACGTTTGACGAGGCGTACGTGTACATTTGGCTCCATCTCTGTTGGATCAGATCGGAGTCGTGTGCGGAAATGCCGGGAAGGATGACAATGCAGGCCTGCCAGATAGATACGCGAAGTCACGGGCCAAGCAGTCCGTCTCGTACCCCAGAGACATGACGCTACGATCAGGCCGTCGTACCGGGCTGGCTACGGACCACAGGAGGAAACGGTCGGTCGCGTGCTCGCTCGGCGCATCGGAGGGAGGACGCCCTGTAACAGCGGTGTCGCCACGGCAAAGCGCACGCACGGACGCGCATGGCGATCGAGAGAGGACAGGACACGCCCATAATAATATCGCCCGCTGCCCAGTCGCCCACGGATGCTGCCGGCCGGGCTCGCCGTGGCCCGCACGCAGTCGACCGCGGCCACGGACGTTGCCGGAACAGCCGTCGGTCTTTCCAGGCATCCCGGGCGCGGCCACGTCGTACGCCCGCGACTCGGGCCGCGTTTCTTTCTTTACTCGCCCCAACTCTCAAAGCCAGGCAGCCAGCCAGCCAGAACGCGTCAGTTCTTCGTGGCTTCGTTCGCTCGCTCGCTCGCGCGCGCGTCACGGTGGTTTTCTCGATCTCGCAAAGTCCACCAGCCGCTTCTGCGTGGCGGCATCGGCTGGGCGCGCGCGTCGCGGGGGAGCCGGTGTCCGTAGCCGCCGTCGCGGCCCGGCGGCATCCGGCTCCGCCCGCCCGGCGCCAAGAGGGAAGGCTCCAGTCCAGCGCGTTCCTCCGATCGTCTCGGCCGGGCTCCCGTTGCCCGCGCGCAGTTTGAGACCGACGGGCGCGCGCATCGTTGTTTGGGCGAACTGGCGCCTTCCCGCGCGTCCGGTTCCCGTCGAGGCATTTTTCTTGCTACTAGGGCTGACCTTGGTATCAGTAACCCAGCAGCATCAAACGGGCGCCCAAACTAAACTACACACGAGTAACGTGGAAGACGGGTTGATGTTGCCTGGTCTCTTGCTCTTGTTTGCTTCTCTGCTGCTAAGTGTTCGAAGTGCCTTGGGACCCCTAACGAGTGACCTCAATGCTCGCAAGGATCACCGGCCGGCTGCTGTGCTTGCGACGTCATATGCCGTCAGGCGCAGGGGCGGAGCCAGCCAGGGGGAGGGTGGGCCTCGGCCCACCCCCAATTTCAGCCCAGCGTTGCTTTCTAGCACTGTAGCAGTAGCTACAGTGTCGTTTTTCTTTTTCTTTTTTCGATTTTTCCTTTCCCGGCCCAGCTTCTCCGGCCCACCCTTAGCTTTAGGCCTGGCTCCGCCACTGGTCAGGCGTTTGATCCTTGTGCGTGCGGCAAGGTGGTTCATCGTAAAGATGGTAGACGACATTTTCTAACTGACCCGGCACGGGTTCAAGTTTGAAGTATGGGAAAATAGAACCAGCTTAATGCACACGGTTGAAGACTTGCAGTACGAGAATATTTCCCATCATAGGTAGAATGTTCTCTTTGGCCACCCTGACGAAGCAGACTCTGTAGTGAGTAGCGAAACAATTTTTGAGGACTGGAGAAGTCCATGCAAGATTTTACCAGCGTTTTCCTCTTATTCAGATTGTAAGATTATTGTATACATAACTGAATACTAAGGACACTAACACGTTCGGTCTTGAAATGGTCTAGAACAAACAGTATCATTTCCACGTCTCCACACAAGCTATTTGAATATATCACAACAAAATACTGGACCAACTTTTTTCTTTTTCCCCTGGTGGACCTCGCCTGGCTTTTGTTATACCGCGGACCGAAGTCCAATGATACCTGCAAAATATCGTCAAATTAGAATGAGGCTTTGTTTTGGACCATCTGTGCATATTACACTTCTACTTGAAACTTCCTGTTAGGCTTGATTGAAAGAGAGAAAAAAAAGGGAAAACTACTATGCTCTTTCCTACTGTTCAAACAAAAGAAAATAACAAAAAGGTTGGCATTTACCACATCCAATTCTCGCGCCTGCGTTTCCTGTTGATTTACTAAGCTCATGGCCACCTTCAAAATAGTTAAGAAACAGAGTCAGAAGGAGTTCAAAAGTGAGAATGTCTCACACTAGAAAAATCATCACAGAAATCGGAAGGGAAACAAGAAATAAATACTTTAATCTGCAGCCAGGAAATAGGCAGTATGACAGAATAGGACGGAATACATTAATCTCCATTAAAATGACTGCAAAATTGGTTTCAAGTAACATGCAAAGTTTTCAACGCAACCTAAGCAATCCACATGCTACATATCAATTTCAGTAGTGGCTCATCACAAATTTTGCCACCAAGAATGCTTTTCTTCAGCACGTGCCGTCATTTGAGTCCTGCTGCTAACGAGTCATCAATGAAAGGCAGAATATCATGGAGCAACTATTATGTACCAAAAAAAGAGATCTTAAAAAAATATTGAACAATAGTTCAAGCTTTCCAGCCGTTGCAAGGCATGTCACGTGGTAAGGTAGTGCTGTAACATAGCCCTACCCTTGCATAGCAAATTACGCTCTACTGAGCTATAGCAGAAACGAAATGAACAAAGTTTTCCTTTTTTTTAAAAAAAAAAAACTCTTAATGCATCCACATTCCACATAATATCTGCAGCAATTAAACCAGTACAAGTAAACGTAACTGTTCCAGATCCAATATAACAAATTTAGCAACGGTTCATCATAAATTGCACCACCATGAATGCTTTCCTTCAGCAAACCATGTTTGACTGCTACTGAAACGAGCTATCAATGGAGGAAAGGATATCATGGAGCCAATATTGTGTACAAAGCAGAGAAAAAAACAGTTCATGGTTTCCAAGTGTCGTAAAGCACGGTAGTGCTGTACTGTCGCGCTAAATTCGCTAATTATGCTCTACTGCAGCCATAAAAGCCAATAAATGAATGAGATAATATGCTCAAGGAACATATTTGGTATCAACTGGCAGTAACATATCAGTACATCGAATAAAATATTTCTGATAAGACTAGACCCCATCGTCATCAGATGAACATATAAGGTACAAAGGTGGACAAATCTTCAAATCCATAGGGCTATAATAAAATAGCAGCGGTGATAAAAGCATACTTACCCCTCCCTAGGTCATCAGGATCAGCGTGAACAACAACTGCCCTTCCCAATATGGAATGAGGCCCACTAAGTGAAATCTTCAGGGAGGGCAAAGATAGATTAGTAGCTGATAAAATTTCAAGGTCATATTTGCATCGTCCAAGACAACCAGACCTGTAAGTCCTTTATGTACACTTCTGCCACTCCTGAAACAAGTATGCGGAGCTTTATTAGGAGATATATTTCATAAAGGAACATCTCCCTTAGCGACTGAAGGATCTTAGAGTGGGTATAGTACTAACCATCTTTGTTGGCTAGTATGTTTCCCAGGTCACCCACATGCCGTTCGTCATCAAATGGTGCTCCATGGGGCTTATTATGAGGATTAAAATGGGGTCCTACAAACAAAAAATATCTGTAAGATGACCAACACCAGAATGTTGGATACCCAGTCCATAAATATAATAGCATCAGCATGTATCAGTGTAAGGCTCTAAGAATTCAAGGGAACTATCGGAAGCTACCTTTTCTTCCTGAAAAGATTAAGCCATAGTTCAAAGTTAACACTAATCATTGGATTTCAGCAATTCTCTGCTAGCACACTACTGGCAGACTGTGAAGTTATTGCTGCTCATTTCATCAACAGTCGATGAAGTAGTTTCATTCGCTAGCAAGATGAAAGCATCATAAGACCTCTTGAGTAACATCTAAATATGGCCACTCCTTCACTGCACAACTGATTTTCTTTTTTAAGATAATGGGTGTAACTGCTCAACTGAATTGGGTCACGAAATTGTAATTTCTAATGGAATCCCCAATCAGCCATCTTGATAGATTACTCATGTCACTTGAAAATTTCACCAAATCCGCGGTTCATCGTCGTATCTAACATAACCCCCGACCCCAATTCAACAGCACGAGTCACAAACCAAATCAACCACAATAGCTTACGATGGCGACGCACCGGTAGAGTTGCAGCCGTTGGTGGTGTCCCCGAAGGCGTGGATGTGGAATCCGTGCAGGCCCGGAGCAAGTCCCGTGACTTTCCCCCTCACCTCGGTGCATCCTAGCAGACAACGCGAGAGCAAAGTAATCATCAGCGTGGAGAGGCGAGCCAGACCTCCGGCGCCCGCGCAGACCACGGAGTTTGAGACAGGGGGGTACCGGAGGCGGGGTCCTGGAAGAAGTGGAGGGCTCCAGCGACAGTGCTGTTGGCGCCGCCGCCGATGAGGGCGACGCCCTTGAGTCCGCCGGCTACTTTCGCTGCCATTTCTTGCGCGTCTCCGTCCGCCGTGCCGGTCCGGCACTGGTGCTTCGGCTTCGTCTGCTCTGTCCTTTCCTCGACGTTTGTCTCACACGGTCCGATTAGGCCCACTGAGAAAACTAGTATTTGCGACCCAGAACGGCTCATATAGAAATGACGCGGTTAATGATCACGGCCCATATAAACCGTGCCCGGCCCATAAAGAAACTGTTCGCGAATGCTATATTTCTGATCCAGCCCATCAAGAAAAGGGATCGCGGTAAACTAATCGTGGCCGGCCCTTCTCCCCGCCGCCAAACTCCGGAGTCCGGCCGGGCGGTCTTCCTCCGCCTTCGTCCACACCTGCCAACTCTCTTCCTCTCGTCTCCCAGATGGGGGAAAGCCGAGGAGTGCGAGTACGCCTACGCCGTCGGAGGATGAAATGGTCCGCGCCGCATCGGCAGTTCGGCGTGGTCTTCGCTCGCGTTGTCGCCGTTCACTCGCAGGTCTGCACCTGCACGGTACCCAGTTCACCAGAACCCTACCTTCTTACATGGAGGTGATAGAGTAGCGTGTTTCCCTTTGTTTAGTTGCTATCGCCTATTAACTGGCAAGTAGCCAAGTACTTCCCCAACAAGTGGATCCGCCAATTCAACATTTCAGGCGTGTTCTCTTTGATATCTCATTCAGTGATCCTAATCCCTGAACAAAAATGTCAGTACATATGATCCAGTGAGTGGATTAGTGTATTTTTTTTAAAAAAGAAAAATATCTGCCGGTGCCTCAGGAAGAACCGCACAAACCCATTGATCCAACTGAGGTTCAGTGAACTACAAACCCAAATACCTCCATTCGTTGTGCATTTCTGATAATTTTTTGAGAAGTTTCATTGTATGATGTTTTGAGGGCCATCTTATATAGCATGCCATTGCATCGTTCTCATTGTGAATAACCCAGTATATTTACTGAACCGAGCTTTCACTTTCGCTTTGTATATACTACCTGAAATATTGCATGTGCCATGGTGACTGTGTAGGATGTCAACATTATCTACATTAAGGTATTTGACTACTGATTGTTGTTACCATCGAGGAAAATTTATTGAGGGTATGATGATACTTTGAATGTCAAATGTACTGATATAAACTTATTTTTATTGAACGCAACCATCATTCCAGTTCAACAATCTTTACACTTGTACTGCCAGCAATGAACAGGTTAAATGCAGTGACAAACTGGGAAAGAAACAACAGATACTACAAATCCATGCACGCCTTGTTGACTGAAACCAAAGTGCAATAACTATGCATCCAGATCAGATGACTTAATACTCAGCTTCCTCATCGTCGTCTTCGACCTCAGCTCCGACTTCCTCATAGTCCTTCTCCAATGCAGCCAGATCCTCCCTCGCTTCTGAGAACTCCCCTTCTTCCATCCCTTCACCAACATACCAATGGACGAAAGCACGCTTTGCATACATCAGATCAAACTTGCGGTCGATGCGGGAGAAGACCTCAGCCACAGCTGTGTTGTTGCTGATCATGCAGACTGCTCGTTGCACCTTGGCTAGGTCCCCACCAGGAACTACAGTTGGTGGCTGGTAGTTTATCCCACACTTGAACCCAGTAGGGCACCTGTCATAAAGAAACACGGAAAAGGGTCATGCTGCTAAATCATATTCTCAGAAGAACACAATCTACTTCAATCTGATGTAAATTGGCAAGATCTGGGAGCATGTACCAATCAACAAACTGCACTGTCCTCTTGGTCTTGATTGAATGAACGGCAGCATTCACATCCTTCGGCACGACATCGCCACGGTACATCAAACAGCATGCCATGTACTTACCATGCCTGGGGTCACATTTTGCCATCACACTTGATGGCTCAAACACAGAATTTGTTATCTCAGGTACAGAGTGCTGTTCATGGTAGGCCTTCTCCACTGAGATAATTGGAGCATATGAAGAGAGCATGAAGTGTATCCGGGGGTAAGGGACAAGGTTGGTCTGGAACTCAGTTATGTCAACATTGATAGCTCCGTCAAATCTCAGTGAGGTGGTCAGAGATGATATGACTTGAGATATAAGCCTGTTCAGATTGGTGTATGTTGGGCGCTCAATGTCCAGGGAGCGCTTGCATATATCGTAGATAGCTTCATTATCAAGAAGCACAACAACATCGGTATGTTCAATCAGGGAATGTGTGGAGAGCACGCTGTTATAAGGCTCGACAACAGCAGTTGAAATCTGCAACAGGAAATGGTTTCAGACTTTCAATGCAGAACACTTGTACCGTACAATCACTGGTAAATGTTCTTTGCAAGTCTTTTCTTATTAGATTAATTAAGGATGTCAATGTTTATAGCTAGGTAGGTAATTAATAATCTCTTTCACTCATTCTATTTAAAGCATAGCATAATTTAGAAATCTTATCCTTCTTTTGTGTATTCACTCACATATCTGTTCCTTTTAGAAATATATGGCTTGACATGATATCTAATGCTTATACATAACATTGTAGTCCCAAGGATATACTACTTTGAAGAAATTGTTTTTACAATCTAGGATGGATGTAGGCCCTGCAACTATGTCTTGCAAGAACAAATAAAGACTCAAGAGGTTCTCTCACTGACAGAGGTAGCTCAAATGCGATGGTCATTAAATTAAAATTTATCTTCAAATTAGCTCTTCCAGAAACTTGACCAAGGCACCATACTAGTTGGGAAAAGAAGCTAAAGATGAAGAACTACTAGACAAATTGGGCGCATTAAGTTCGTATTTTTTCTTATGAAGTTAGAATCAGATGTTCTGCATTTGATTAATCATTTGGTCCTATTTAGTTGTTCTGGCATAACAGAACTCGTGACATGTTAGTTTCGGCTACTGGAACGGTAATATATATTGAACATCGACGAATCAACACTTAAAATTATCATTGGAGTGATAACCACATAAATGTTTCACACTCAGTACTAGGAGTTTACCTTGATGATAATGGATTGTAATTTATTTTCAAAGAAGAAGAATGATTGGTGACTGCATATGAACAAATATGCTGACAAATGACGCACACAGGCTTGGCCTCAGATTATCATAATAATACCTGTGGTGAAGGATAGATGGTGAAACCAAGCTTTGACTTCCTACCATAATCTACTGATAGACGCTCTAAAAGTAGTGAACCAAGTCCAGAGCCAGTTCCACCACCAACTGCGTTAAAAACCAAAAACCCTTGGAGACCTGTGCAGTTGTCTGCCAATTTTCTTATCCGGTCAATGCAAACATCAACAATTTCTCTTCCAACTGCAGCACAAAAACATACACAGTTCCCAAACAGGATTGGTGTTAATATGAGCATCAGAGCATGGGACCCCAAGTGTATGACAATTATTCTAAGTAAGCTGCCCCGAGTAAAATAAAGAATTCATATTGCTTGCATGGACAGTATCCTCTGCTTTGAATGATAACTAGCCAACGTGCCCGTGCGTTGCTACGGCCTTTAAATGTGAATTTTTCTGCAAGATGTAGATTATGTAATTGTTTTGTTGAAAAAAAAATCATCCATAAGTGTCCCATTGGTGCTTGTGTAGAGAATAATAGGTCATATGTATGTATTATACAACATAAACGTAATTCTTTTCAAACTCTCACATCCGGATGCATAATTACTTGGAATATCCCCAACAAGATTTTTAAGAAAGATTTAAACTTTCTTAATTTTGATGTAAGCGAACACTTGTGGGCTTGCAGAAATTAGAATTGTATTTTATGAAGGTTGGTATCTTAAATGTTCATTGAAACCAACATTTTAACAGTCGCTATACACGCTTCAAATGCTAGAAAAGCAAAACTATCTCATGGTTGCAACAACTTGTAGTATCTTGAGTGACTATAGCAATTTTGCTAGTAGAACAAGTTTTCATTAGGGTCTGCTCCAGGTGCGTATAGCAATTACTTTCCCTGTTACGGCTCACAGGCTCACAGCGCTTGACAGTTGACACCCAGCCAGTGGGACCCATCAACAATTAATAATTTAAGAAAAATCTCATCATCTTCTACCTCGCAGTCGCAGAGCTCTGTTTTTCATCTTGGCCGCTCCCTTCTCTCTCTAGTGCTTCCATCAAATCCTCCGCCACTGATGGCGGATCTCACACCTGTTGGTCATGTGAAGTTCAGTTCCCGTACTGCCCTCCTCCCAGCTATCCCGGATTTCCATTCGATTGAGCATCTGGTAGCAGCAGCAGCAGCACTGCAGCAGCTTGCTTTTAACGATGCTTAAGCAGGCAGGCCGGGGTGAGGCGACGACAGGCGCGGCAAGAGGCGCGACAGCGGGCGCAGCAACCGGGACAGGAAGCAGCCAGGCCGGGGCGAGCTCATGCGCGGGGCCGGGGCCGAGGCCAGTGTCGCCGAGCCGCGATGCGAGAGAGGAGACCGGGAAGGTGCGTGGGCGTGGCGGCGGGGCGCGGGGTCCTGCCTTCCTGCGCGGCTCCGGCGAGATGCGACGCCATGGAGTACAGAAGAGTGAGGATTGGAACGGGATGAGGCGGGCTTGGAGTGATTTGTGAGCGCCGGTGGGGTGCGGCCCCACATGTCGGCGCACGAGTTTCGTGAGGGGAGGCGACGGACGACCGCCATTCACCACGGACTGAGATTTTTATGTATGGTAAAGTAAAATATTAAAACCGTGGATCCTGACATGACCTCTAAAATATAGAAGGATTTGTGGATTAGCTCCACCTCTCACTTGCTAGAAGTTTTCAAATAGATAAATACATTGTTTTCAGAATTAGCAAATGCACCTTGCGTATGCAAAAATCAAAGAAAGCTCTTCCAAACTCCAATAGTCACAATACATTGATCAGTGTTACTTTTTAATTGTTGCAGATATTTTCTATGCTTCAGGAAATGGCTTAGGGCAAGGAAAGGCTTATGTTACCTGTGTAATGTCCGCGGGCAAAGTTGTTAGCAGCATCTTCCTTGTATGAGATGAGCTGCTCTGGATGGAAGAGCTGGCGGTACGGGCCGGTCTTCACCTCGTCGATTACAGTGGGCTCCAAATCGACGAACAAGGCCCTTGGAACGTGCTTCCCTGCACTTGTTTCACTGAAGAATGTGTTGAATGCATCCCTCGCAACCCCGGGAGAGGTGTCACTACAAGCCAGCGAGCAAAGATTGAGAGAACTGGACGCTGTAAATAGGAGAGTTAGGCACTCAAATCGATGGTAAGTCACGTGCTATCCTCCCTGATGCTTGTTTCACAAACCAGGAGCCCCCTTTCAGATTTTGAAGCTAGTGGTTTCAACGCAGGGGTGTCATCAAGAACAGAACTGATGTTGCAAACTGAAGCAGATTATCAGAGCATCTAACAAAATTATCACATGAGTACTTTTGGCTGTCATCAACTGTCAAATATTGTCCCTAGAATTATCTCCAAAGTCAATTACCCCCTTTTTTAGGCAACTACCACCAAAAACAAGAAAGCAGCGGTATCTCTCTGATGTATCGTCCTCTATGTGGGAATCATCGTGAAGCAACAATGAAAGAAACAAAAAATTCAGAATCAAGAATTAGAACAGGAAGGGACTTCACCTGGGCATGAGGCCATCCGGCTGGATGCCGTGCTCAAGGCAGTATAGCTCCCAGCAAGAATTCCCCACCTGGATGCCCGCCTGCCCGATATGGATGCTTATGATCTCCCTCATCTCTCCTCTGCTTCAACTGCCTTGGGAGTTCAGAAGCAGCAGGAGGAAGAAGAGGCCTGAGAACTGAAAAGGCCTGCAAGCACACTGCACACGGAAAAGGGGCGTGCAGCAGATTAGATGGCAAGAAAGAGCGATAAGGCAGCCGTAGCGGCGTCAACCGGAACGTTCTTCAGAAAGCAGAAAGCGACCGGTGGATGCACACACGTCGGACGGAATGCTACCCGAATGGATAAAATTACTTGGATGGACCGGCTAACAACTAATGATACTGCAAGATAGAGTCCTTATTCAGGAGACTCGAGATGATGATCGTCTGCTCCGATCTGTCTGCTAACTGCTCCCTGGAGTTGGTAACTAGTACGGCAATTCCAGGCAAATTTGTTTCTAACAGGTGGTTCAGTAGGATTTAATTCTTCCGTTGCATCTTTGTTTAAATTTTCTAGTTTCGTGTGCTGGCTGCGTGTCAACGTGCAAACTGAATTGCTGATCTATCAAGTTTGTTTCTCTCCGCTGAACCCACATCGTCCGGTAATAAAAAATGACCACTTTGGTTTATGCCACCGCCTCCAAACAGAGTGCCGCCATAAAAAGAACAGGACGCTGCCGTCATGGTGAAAAAGAAGTAAACCATTACAAGACGCTTGATCGATGGCGCCAGCCACGACGATGGCACCGATGAGCACAAGCACGGGGCATGTTGGATGAGCTCAACAAGGCCCGGCTTGATGTGTGCCATGCTGGCGGTCTTGATGAAGCGCTGTTTTGTTGTCAATCATGATGATCACCCGTGCCGCTAACGCCACTGACTCCGTGGCGGCAATCTAATGATTCAGGGCTATATGCCATACTCCAAATCTTCAGATATTATCTCATAAGACAACAAAAGGCATCATGCGCTCTTGAGTGCTGTCATGTTGGCAACACAGTAAGGTATGAACTGGCGAGTGCGCCAGAAAATCGAGACACGTCGTGTTACCGACTTCCAAGTTCCAAAGCTTACGAAAAATCAACGACTTTTTTGAGCAGTTTTTCGACTTTATTCCCACTCCGTCAGTACATACAGATGACTTTGTTATTTGTGGCCGTCATCGACATTCTTTGTTTGTCAGCGTCGAACAACAATACTACATGCGTACTACCGTGTTATTATTGATCTACGGAAAATCTAGCAATCATGATGAACATTACAGCAGCGATGCGAAGACAAACACTTTCTCATCTAATCAATGTTTTTTTTTCAGTACAGTCGAAACTTGGAAGCTTTTGATGCAAAACTTGTGACCCGTTAGAGATGAATTGAGGAGGCCTTGGCTTATTACATCATTCGTCAGTAACCACAACCGCGATCCAAATATTGATGCTGATCAGCTGATCCTTGCAGGTCCCAAATCTGTCACTCCGTGCGACTTCGTGATGTGATTTCCCTCCCAATCCATTCATCGTAGGGAAGCGAACTCGTTAGAGGCATGGATCGGCTTCAGGTTTGCTACTGCGCCAGGTTGCACATGCGCGGGTGCAGTGGGCACCACAGCGGCTGGATCGGCTCGGCACGGATGCCGCGTCCGACCATCCGGTACCTCCACTCGTTGAGCCGGCCCGTGGCATTGGCGTACCGCTTCCGGCCGTTGGCGCCCTTGTTCCCGGACCAGAGCGTCTCCGCCGCGGCGGCGGCCCTGGGCCAGAGCCTGCCGTCGAGCACCATGGCGTCCGACTGCTCCGACCACAGCGCCACCTCGCCGCCCAGCACCAGCGTGGCCTCCTCCTCCGTGAGGCCGTGCAGGATGTCGTAGTCGTAGACGCGCTGCCACGTCTTGAATGGCGCGCACCACGACCCGCCCGTGCCGCCGGGGTCGTTGAACAGCGGCGTGCCCTCCTGCTCCTTCTCCTGCTTGTCGTAGCGGCTGTCGTTGCCCACCCACCCGCCGTGGCCGCAGTCGAGGTAGTAGTAGGACGCGGAGGAGACGATGGCGCGGTACCCCGCCGCGACGATGCGCTTGGTGTTCTCCGGCCCGTTGTTCCATGTCTGCAGCACGGTGGTGTCCCGCGGCAGCACCTCCTGCCGGACCGACACCTTGGGCCCCAGGAGCACGTCCTCCCAGTACACCGACGTCCGGTTCAGCTCGTGCACCAGGAACGGCCGCGTCGCGTTCACGAACAGCTCCAGCAGCCGGCCGTGCGTGCCGCCGTCCTTGAGGAACCGCCGCACCACGGGGTCGTCCTCCCAGCACGCCGTGTTCACCTCGTCGGCGCCCGCGTGGAGGTACGGGTCCGGGAACGCGGCCGCCAGGTCGCGGAGCACGTCCTGCACCACGCGATACGTCTTGGGGTTCAGCGGGTTCAGCTGCCCCGTGCAGGGCTCCGACGCCAGCGCGGGCTTCCCCGCCGGCGCCCAGAACTTGTTCGCGCAGGTCACGATCTCCGGGTACGCTCCCGCCCACGACCCCGTGTGCCCTGAGGAGTTTGCATTGATTCAATATTGCAATCGTGTACAGAGAGAGATGATCGAGCAGAGGATGCTCACTCACCGGGCATGTCGATCTCGGGGATGACGCGGATGCCGAACGCCTCGGCGTAGCGGACGATGCGGCGGACGTCGTCCCCGGTGTAGCGCATGGCGGGGGAGTAGGCGCCGGAATTGGCGAGGTTGGGGACAGTGGGGAGGACGATGGGGAAGGACTGGGAGTCCGTGATGTGCCAGTGGAAGACGTTGAGCTTGTTGAAGGCCATGGCGCGGATGGTGTGCAGGATGTCGGGGACGGGGTAGTAATTCCGCGCCGTGTCGAGGAGGATGCCGCGGTGGGTGAAGAGCGGGTGATCCGAGATCTCGATGTCGCTGGGCACCATCGGCTGGCCGCCCGTGGCGGGCCCGCCGCCGGCCCACGCGAGCTGGGAGAATGTCTCGAGGCCGCGGATGGCGCCCCATGACGTGGCGGCGGAGATGTCGGCGGAGGCGGAGTTGGGAGGCACGGAGAGCGTGTACGACTCGTCGACGCCGGGGCCGAGCGGGACGCCGGGGTCGGAGACGGAGAGCTCGAGGAGGCGGACGGGGACGAGGCCGAGGGTGTAGTTGCCGGGAGGCACCAGCGGCACGTGGCGCTCGGCCTTGATGAGGCGGGTGTAGTAGGCGATCGCGTGCCGGAGCGACGGGTGCGACGGCGACGCGCGGATGCTGAACGACGGGGAGAGCGGCGCGTACACCGCGGAGGACCACGAGATGGAGGACGGATTGGGCCACACCAGAACTTTCTGTGGCGGCGGCGGCGGGGGCTGCGGCGGCTGGGGGATCGGCTCCGAAGGCGGGGGCGCGCGGCCGGCGAGTGCAGCCGCTGGACCGAAGAGGAGTAGTAGGAGGAGAAGGAGATGGGGCGCCGCCGCCATTGCCGACGTTCAGAGTGGATGAGGAATTGTTGGGAGCAGTGTAGATCCAGTGGGTTTGACTTTTCTTGGATTTGTTCCACATACAAACTCGGTCAGAGAGTTTCCCGCTATCGGCAACACGTGGATACGTGGCACCGTAATCGTGTGTCACAAGAATGTTTCTTTGAATTTTAATTTGCATATAAGAGTGAATACATGTAGAGTGAAAATACAAGCACGTTAAAATGTACTTCTTGCAAGTGCAAACACATTTCTCAAATCCAAACAGCATCTCATTCATCCACATGTAAATTTATGAGTTAATCTTACAAACCATAACTATTTGGTCTCTTGTTTGCAAGAAACCACAACTTTTGAAATCAGTTTCACGAAATCACAAATATTTCTGCCATCTATTGCACAAAACCACATTTTTTTTAGGTTGGTTCCACATGTCATCCATACAAGAAGTGCATAGGGCTAACAGAGGATGACAAGTATACCTAAGACCAAAACTTATGATTTTGTGTAACAAGTGACACAAATATTTGCGGTTTTGTGAAGCTGGTTTCAAAAGTCACGGTTCTTTGCATCAAAGAACCGAACAGTTATGGATTTGTGAAATTAACTCTAAATTTATTTGTTTTCAACTTGTCCTCAACCTACTTAACAATTTTATGCATTTGTTTCATTGACACTATAAATTATAAACAAACTTCTAATTGCTTCTAATATGTGTGACTGCGTAGCAAACGGCTTGTAAATTTTCATCTCATCCCACCATCTCAACATTATTTATCCTGGTTGCAAAAATTGAACCTCCAAAAAGTGAAGTGATTTTTACATGAGAACATAAGGTGTGAGGTAGTCTTATTTTGTGTTGATTTCAAAAAATTGTTATGATATATTTCATATTCTGATTGGATATAGACTCTTCATATAACCGAAAAAATACATCATATTACAGGTAAAGAGGATGGTAGACGCAAGAGAAATCGCAAAAAGCAATACATTTTAACATGATAAATAAAGCAATGCAAAAAAATCATAACTACCTATTTTTTTATTTCACTTGAGGTATAATCAGCTTTATTTATCAATTATCTCTTTGCTTAAGGTACAATGATCATGAGAGAGATAGAGAGAGAAAGCAATGCCTGCATGGGTCATCTTAAGCAGAGATGGCATGAATTCAATATGAAAAACAATATACTTGATACCATTGAGATGTTCTATGTATTGATATGTCTATCTTTTAGACAACGAAAGCAATAATGATCAGTCTTTTATAATATATGTATTTATTTTTGTTCAGTCGGCAGACAATTTTTTACGAAAGTTAGGGTTAGGAGTTGTTAGGGTTTTAGGTCTTGAGGGCTCTATCATCGCTGGACCTAGAGAAAGAGCTCTAGCGAGGCAGTCGACCCAGCGAAGGAGGTAGGCGAGAGTGGTTAGCGCAGCGGGGGAAGAAGCCACAGACCCTAAGCGCGGAGACGTCACTGCGGACCGCTAGAGGAGGGGGAGCATGCGAGCTTGGTGGAGAGAGAGAGAGAGAGAGAGAGAGAGAGAGAGAGAGAGAGAGAGAGAGAGAGGCGGGAGGTTGAAGACGATTCTTGAGCTATTGGATGTTGATATGATGGCGTCGAGTGAGAGGAAGTTAGATTTTAGTCGATTGAGATATAGTCGCCCTCCATACTATGTATGTTATATAATTTTTATGCATCGGAGCAATTTCAACTCTAAGGGCTCCTTTGGAACGCAGGAATTTCACAGGAATCGCACAGGAATTTCACAAGAAACAGTTCAATTTCTCAGGAAAAACGCAGGAAAGGAAAATTTTTCCTCCAATCCAAACGAGCCCTAAATAATTTTCATGCACGTGTGATAAATTACAAGCAACTCAAATGAGCAACAATCCAACACTGCATGGCCAAGCTTATTGCACTCATCAATTGAGTCGACAGGTTTTGCATCGAATTAAGTTACTTACTCCATCGTTTGTGCGGGCTTTATCGATTCCTTTGAGTCTCAAATAAAAATAGAGAAATTAATTCGTCCGGACCCGATTCAAAGAGGATAGACCTGTTGCAAGCATAGCTTTTTTTTTTTTTGGACTGGTGCATAGCTTTTTTTTTTTGTTTGTCTAAAGATGCTAAAGCGAAACAATTTTGGAACCTGTCACAAAAGAAGTTAACGGTACTGATGAGTTCGTCGCAGGCTCGCAGCGGCAGCAGTTGCTCGATTAACGTCGCTATGGCACCCCCTGCGGCCCTGCCAAATGGCCAAGCACATCCAAGAACCCCAAACCGGCTTTGTCTAAACCCTCGCCCTTCGGCCGCATTGGCACCACCGAATCCTCTCTTCCTGCGGGCGGTTTCGGCGGCGGGCTCCAGGGAGCCGCGGCACGCGACCTCGGTCGCCCCTAGCGCGCATCGCTGTGGCGAAGCGGCGCCGTCGCCGCCGGCGGCATAAGCTGCTCCGCCGCGCCTACTGCCGAGGCCTGCTCGATTTCTGGTCCGTTCACTCCTTTCCGATGGCAATTTGAGATGAATAGATAGATCAATCACGGCCGCTGGTCTCTTCCCCCTGCCGCCGTCTAATTCCTCGCTGATTTGAACAAAACAATGCGAGTGTTCTCGGATTTTGTTTTCAATTGCAGTGTTTTTAGACGCCCTTTGTGTTTGCATTTCAATTCTGCAGCTAAACATTCCCAGTTCCCCTATCTCCGGCCATGGTTGTCTCGGATCCGAATGGGAGTGGTGGCGTGCCGGACATCCACCAGCTCTTCTGCGACTACAACGTCATCTACTTTGGCGCTTCCCTCGATGCGTGCGCCGTCTCCTGGGCCGAGGATCCACTACCGGATCGGTGAGGGACCCCCTCCTCATTCCTGAGTTATCGCATGTTATTAGTTCTATTTCAGGGGACTACGCATATAGAGGGATCTGATGCTTGATTGTTTCGTGGGTGCAAATATATTGTCTGTTTCATCTCTTTGATACATTGTTATGCAGTTTATTAGGCCATGTTTGGGTCTTGTAGTTTTTAAAGACCAAAGTATTATGAAACCACAGTTTTTTTTTTTCTCGAGTACGTAGGAGGGCTGCGCATCTTTATATTAAGAAGAGGAGAAAAAGTTTGTTACAAACTACGCCATGTACAAACAGACTCGCACAGGCTTGTCCACCGGACACCTAATATCATGTACTCACGAAACTGACTACCCATTTGGTTGGCACCGGCAGCGACCCATGTTCGTTCCTTGTTCTGAAACAGACGCGCATTCCTCTCCTTCCACAATTCCCACGCGGTTAGCATGAAGAGAGTGTTGATGCCCTTCCTCTTGGGTGCTGGCTGCAGACGCCTTAGTCGCTTCCGGAATGCCAGGATCGTTGTGTTCGTTGCTGCGAACGTGCACTGACATCCAGCCATTTGAAGCAGGCGCCACCATACCTCTTTGGCATATGAGCAGTTGATGAGGATGTGGCTCGCCATCTCGTCTTCCTGATCACAGAACCAGCACCATTCGTGAGCATCCAAGCCGCGCCTTAGCCTTCTATCCGCTGTTCAAATTTATCGGCGTATCGCCAACCAGATGAACATCTTGACTTTTAGCGGCGACCATGATTGCCAGATTAGGTTTGCGCCTTTGAATTTCACCTCTCCGTGGTGCATCACTTCATACGCAGACTTGGCCGTGTATTTGCCATCAGCGGTCCAACGCCACCGATACTCGTCTTCCTCTGCCGTCATCTGTACTGCATCCAGCCTTGCTCCCAAATGGACCAGCTCCATGATCGCTTGCACTGTCATGGCCCCTTCTGAATCCCAGAACCATTGCCCATCAGTGAGTGCTTGGGCAACAGTTCTCGTCTTCTTGACTCTGTTCTTGACTCTCTGACACAAGAGTGGCGCAATTTGACTCACTGGTTTGCCATCAATCCAATTATCTGCCCAGAACAGAAACCACAGTTTTAGATGCCATCGCCAAGCAAAATCATGGTTTAGAAAAAAGAGATCCTTGGTAGAGTTTTAAAACCCGACTACGTCCCTGTTTGGAAGTTGTTGCTTTTAAAGACCGTGGTATTTGAAAACCACAGTTTTTGGCAACGTAGACACAATACCACAGTCTATGCATAACATATGATTTCACAGTTTTAGAAAAAACCATACCCTATTTGGCACTTTTACAGTACTGTTATTGTGTATCTTAAAGGCATAGCTAATGACAGGCTTACTACAAATGATACATGAATATGAATATTTTAGCAAACGTAGTTAGTACTATTGAAGCTACTCAACTAGAATGTTCCTGTAGATTAATTATCCATACTTAGCTCATAGATATCGCTCTGATAACATGATGCAAATCCGGACAACCTATCACATCAGGTCTACATTAGTCCGATCAATCGTTGACAAAGCAGAAAATATACATATGTCATGCGTGCACAGCAGGACGTTACCGTGCGTGGCCAACAAACATAGCTCACGTAGCCCAATTTTTTGAGTGGATTTTTGGAAACTGCAAAAATACTCTGGTATTGAGGATACAATGGTTTGAAAACTATTGTGTTTCTTCCATCCAAACGTGTCAAAGTTTTTCATACCATGGTATTTTCAAGAAACCATGGTATTGTATCAAAATTTTCCTATTTGGATGTGTGCTATTTTTTGGAGTTTTTGATAGATACCATGGTTTTCCGAAAATACTGTGGTTTACAAAACTTTAAGGTGTTTGGATGTGATAAATATGGCAGTTTCAGAAACTGCAGTTTTCCTTAAACCTCGGTATTTTTGGAGTATCCGAAAATCCACTCCCGACTTATTTTTTAAAAAACCGAGGAGACGAGCAGCTGCGCCTTCCTCCCGATGTCTTTCGTGCTCTCCTAGTCTTTTGCAGCATCGCCACTGCCATGGAGAAAAAAAGATCGGGGCGTGCTGGAAGAAAGGGTTCGTCCCCAAAATATAGTTTGTTGCCAAGGAAAGGTCTTTCCCCTTCCTCATGTCGCCTTGAGATGGCAGAGGTGATACGGAGGAGTCATAGACGAGGGAGACGTGTCTTGGCCGCGGTAGGGCAAAGTCTTGTGCAGATTAGGCATAATCTGATGGCGGGACATGTAGAGTTGGACGGTAGGTTTTGTGCATGTAAAAATGATAGGATAAGATGGTCTGACAGCTCGATTGATGATTAGTAAATAGCACACGATTGCTTCCCTGTATTGTTCAGGCCAATGGTACTATTCTTAGCTTTACTTTTTCCACTTGATCAGAAGCGCAAGGTTCTAATCGTAGCAGCGTTAAGGACCTCTAATGGGCCTGATTTGAATATTTTAAAGTCTAGCTAGCACAAAAGCTACTTTTTAAATCAAATACTGTACAACAATCCGTGAAGTGCCAAACATGTCCTGGTTTTGTTGAAACCACAAAATACAACAGTTTTCATATACTCTGGTATTTCTTCCTACAACTCAAAAACTGTGGTTTTCGAATGCTATGGTTTTTGAAAACCAACACATCCAAACAGGGCCTAAAAATTCATTGTATCCAAACAGGTTTGGCAATACCGTGGCTTTTGCAACTGCAAGTTTTGTTCCATCCAAACACCTCCCACTTCCCTAAAACCAAAGTATTTTGTAATACCATAGTATTTTCCTAAAACTCCAAAAATACCTTGTATCTTGTAGATATTTTTTTATTTGGTCATTCTGGAAATGCTAGCCCCTCCATTAATCTGCAAATCTTAGCTGCACTTCTGGAGAAGATAGTCTAATCTTGTTCATTAGGGGACAATAACCTAAATATAGTGCCTCAAGAAATGCTTGATGTTGCGAACAACGTGCACCCTGAACATAAGCGACCCTACTCCTTGGTCAATGACTGAGGTTCCATTGCTAGTTTAGAAATTCGGGAACGTAAGTTATTACTTGGAATGTTGATAAAGTAGAAGTTTTGATCGGTGACTTTGTCCTGTTATGGTGCACATTGACAGCTTTGCAATTGATCCTCAGTGCCAATTCAGACATTCAGAAATGGATTGAAGACTCACTAAACATTATTTTGAAACGTGGAAATGCATTATTTCTGATGCTTAAATTACAGTGACTAGTGAGTTAACTACAGACTTGCGGTTAAGGAGTAATTACTTACTATATTGATACTTGATTCATTAGTATTAAAAGATTGTTAATAGGATCGTTATATAATGCACACTTTCTTTTCTTGCTCATTGCTTTATTGCCTTTTCTTGCATACTTTGGCAGTTATTACAAATAATGGATAGCATTAAACGTTTCCGACATTTCTTTCAAAATGATGCTGCCTGGCCTGCCCTTGTTCCATGCGTGGTGGCTGAAAGTTTTGCCTCCAGTAGATCTTAAAGCCACTACATAAATGTGGAACATTTATCCATAAGGATGACCAAATAAGGCTGAATGACACTGACCTCTGTGTAGTACCATTGTACCATGACACTTATTTTGTAACACAATTTTATGGATTTCTGAAGCTTGTGCTATTTATTGCATGTAGTTTGCCTACATCAAAAGTATGTCATTAAAGTATTCATTAGCTGACGACCAGAATAATTCTTTTCGCTTTTTTTTTTTCAATTATTTTCCTGCAGTGATGTAAGCACATGTGATTATTATCCTGGAGGAGGTGGCTGTGAGATACTTCTTTCAAAGTCCTTGTACGAATGTCACACTGACTCTGATCTGAAGAGTGTTTTACTTCATGAGATGATTCACGCCTATATTTGCATCAAAGACAAAAACTATAATCATAGGTACTTGTTCAATATCAGTTTTATTTACTTCTGAGCTTCTAATTTGTTCTGATTAAGTACGAAATTATTGACCAAACAGTGACCATGGTGCAAGGTTCCGGAAACTGTTGACTACAATCAATTTGAGCTCGGTAGCTGATCCGCATGTAAGTTGAATTCTGGTATCAACTATATATTACTCTGTACTTACAGATTCCCTGTTAACATCATTAGCTATATTCAGCGACCAGCTGATGGCTACAGCATAACGATGCACCATGAGATCAGAAAGAAATATTATGACTACAAAGTAAGAATCGTGGCTGCACTGAATCATTTTTAACTTAATGTTTCCACATTAAGATCTAGCAATATTTGCAGTGTGAAAGTTGCGGAGATTTTGTCAAGTCAATCAAGATGAGAGGACCTTCTCATGATGATTGCGTGGAGAAAATAGGAGCCAATGGCCTGTGTCAAAATGTAAAGTGTCACTGGCATAGGTATTTTCTATATTCTTCAGTTCTTTAATGCAATGTTTTCATGGCGTGTTAGGATGGGTGTTATATGAATGCACTTAGGATCTTACTTCTGTTAGGATGGGTGTTATAACTAGTCAATAGTAAACAAGAAAAGAATTGTTAAGTTGCAGTCATTCTGAATTTTCTTACTAAACATGAGCAACTTGAAGGTCTTGTTATGTACTGTGCGAAGTTATTGGCTTACGGTAAGTAATTCAACAACAACAACAACAACAACAACGAAGCCTTTTTTATCCCAAGCAAGTTGGGGTAGGCTAGAGATGAAACCTGCAGGAGCCAACAAGAGAGGCAAACCAAAAAGAAGAAAGAACAAGAAAAACAGGGTAAAAAGAGAAAGAAGAGGGTGAAAAAGTTAAAAGACCAAAGGGTTAAGGGGAAAAAAGGGGGGAAATCAAGGTTCCGGCATTGGATTGCTTACGGTAAGTAATTCGGGTGTAATAACTATTTTGTTTCCCATTTTGAATACACATAACACATTTATATTCAAAAATTAAAATTGAGTACTATTTTGATGGAAAATCTTACCAAGCATGGGTAGAATCAAACGTCATATATCTCAGATTATCAAGAGATCTGGATGTTTGGCTTTCTTATGTCTGTTGATATGTAGACACAAGAAGGTTTTTTTTAAGGAAATTACAGTAGGGGAAGCCTCTACTGTGGTAATTATATATTAAAAGACCAAAAGGTTAAAAAAAAAGAAGAGAAAGAACAAGAAGAAACCTACCTACCTACCCTACGAAAGTAAAGCTTTACATGTGGTTGTCAAGCCAATCTGTAATCTGTTGTCTAATAGTACTATTAACTCTGTACAAGTGAATTTTGTAGACACAAGAAGTGTTGCTCAGGTAGCTATCATAGAGTTCAAGAATCAGCACCTGGAAGTTTGGAGCTTAAACGTTCCAAAGGTAACTTAGCTTCACACCTACCAGTCTAAATTATAACATCATATTATATTATAATTATTTCATTTCCCTCCTGAAAATTCCTGGAGACAACTATTCAGCGCAGAAAAAAAAAATCAGTTCTATGCTGTTCTTGTTTTTTTCTTTTCAGCTGAAGCACTTGATGATGTTAAGGCTGCAGAACCTGTCTGTAAAAGTTGGCTCCCCACATCGAAGCAAAGTGGAAAAAGCAATAAAGATGGACAGGAAGATACCTCTGCTGAGTTTCTTCATCTTGCTGATGATGCAGTTGGCTATTCAGGACTGAATTCCTCTTCAAGGGACAAGTCTAATAAGAAAATCAGATTGTCGAAGGATGTTAGCTTTGACCTTCAGACCCCTGAAACTGTTAAGCAAATACCAAAGCGTCCAAGAACAGCTGTATTACAGAATCAAGAATGCAGCAGACGGCAGAAGAGGAAACTAGACAACTGGGATGGTACCTACTCGGTGATAATTGAATCGTTGAAGTACTATAGTGTCACTGACTCTGATGAAGACGAGGTACCTTTGATCAATAAACGAACAGAAAGAAGAAAGCGGCAAAAGTTAATTGAAATATCTCTAGCCAGGGAATTCAGCAACGGTTTCAAGCTTGCTACCTCAACTTCTCATTTAGTAAATGAAACAGTTGATGGTTCTTGCTCACAAAGCCCAGGGAACAATAGTAAGTTAGCAATTGTGCCGGCTCTTCCACCTGAAGAGAGATCACTGCCAGATCATGCTGTGGCTAGTCTTGGAGTTGCTGGAAATCAAGGTGGCCATGAATCTGTGTCGTCTCCGCTGGATTCACCAATTAGAGGTGATATTATCTACATTTCAGATGGTTGATTGTAGTCCGTTTCTTCTAACTGAAAAGCCTTCCTCTGTGAAGCATGAATCTTGGAACCTTTGTACATCAATTTTGCTTGTTTCTAAATGTCTATGTATATAGGTTATGTTGATCCTTTTGCTTCTCATCACTGTTTCTTGACATAGAGCGTCACTCCGGCTCCTGTTTTTTTGAAGTCATGTGACTTTGATTGTTCCTTTTTCCCGGTAGGATATCGTTATGAATCTGTCTGATGTTCTTGGACTTTCTGCTGGTAGGATATCGTTATGAACCTATCTGATGTTCTTGGACTTTCTGCTAGATAAGCAGTGAATCATGCCCAAACAACTTAGCTAACTGTTTAACACTCGTGCTCTCATACGGAGCTCTTTTTATGGGATTTATGCAGATATCATATTGTCCTACTACTTTTTTGAAGTTACGTGATACCTCTAAAATGGCCTCGTACGCTGTTTTTTTTTTTTTTGAGTTGATCGTACGCTGGATAAAAGATGTTTAAACAGGAAGTACAAAATAGAGTGAAACAGAGGCCCATCGGCCCATCATCCTCCCTCCACCTTATCTCCCTCCGAAACGGCAAATTATCCCCTTCTATCCACTCTCGCAAGCCGCGCACGCGCGCTCAGCTCAACGCCAGCCATGGCTTCCATCACCCTCCTCTCCGTCGCGCCCACCGCCACCTTCCTCCACATCCCGGCCACCACCTCTTCCTCCTTCGCGTCCGTCTCTGTCCCCCTCGCCAGCCGCCGGGCTGCGCCACGTTCCCTAACGCTCCGCGCGCGCCCGCCCCGCCGCGTTACCGTCGTTTGCAGCGGCGCCGCGGCACCAGCCCAGGCTTCGGATGCCGCGCCCGCAGAGAAGTTCCGGCTCGACAACCTGGGCCCGCAGAAGGGGTCGCGGCGGCGTCCCAAGCGGAAGGGTCGCGGTATCGCGGCGGGCCAGGGCGCGAGCTGCGGTTTCGGGATGAGAGGGCAGAAGTCCCGCTCGGGGCCGGGTGTACGGCGCGGGTTCGAGGGAGGGCAGATGCCTCTTTACCGCCGTATCCCGAAGCTCCGCGGTATTGCCGGCGGTGAGTCGCTTCTCCTCAGTTGAAGCATCGCACCCTAGGTTATATCATTGGTAAATGCATGTCACATTCGACATTGCCCATACTTGATTGAATTCTACCATTGGTAAATGCATGTCTCAATTCGACATTGCCCAAACTTGATTGACTTCTAGCATTGGTAAATGCATGTCTCAGTTCTACATTGCCCAAACTTGATTGAATTATAGGCATATAACCCAGCAAACTATTCCAGTTTGTTGTTAGCACACATCGATGCTGTGAGATGTTACCTGAGGAGAGTCTCACCATGCCTTACCAGGAATGCACATTGGGTTGCCGAAGTACGTGCCATTCAATTTGAAAGACATAGTGCGTGGTGGGTTCAAGGATGGTGACGAGCTATCATTGGAATCCTTGAAATCGAAAGGTTTGATCAATCCATCAGGCCGGGAGAGGAAGTTGCCACTGAAGGTATAACCTATAATTACTACCCCTTTATTGCTTTTTTTATTTAATCTGTTTATGGAATTCTATTTGTGTGAGATATGAGTTCATGCCTGAGATGACCAAAATATGTGTGCCCTTACGTCCACTTGGACAGTGGGAATAACATGCCGTGTTTGACCCTGTTCTTAAAGATAACTTTCTTGTAGCTCAGATTTCAATGAATCCAAGTGCGGTAGAGTTTCAGTTGCGTTTGTTGTTGGATTGAGTGATCAGTCTGCTTCTTTGTTTGTACTTCTTAAAATATTGCTCAATCAGAATATGAAATTCTGCTTTTGTTAGATGAGTACCACTTGGAGTCTTGAGTGGTTCTGTTGGTATGGTTTAGTAGTGCTCCCAGCCACTACGCATAGGACCTAAAATATGTTCTGGAGAAACTATAAACTTCCATATTTGTTATTTAGCGTAAATGTGGTGCAATATCCAACTTCCAGCACATCCATTTGTTATTACAATACCGAGTACACCTGTAACATCAATGAAATCTTGTTTTACCTGCATGTTCACCTTTTGTTCACCTGTCTGTAGATTTTAGGAGACGGTGATGTATCAGTCAAGTTGAACATCAAGGCTGGAGCGTTCTCAGCTTCGGCTAAGGAAAAGCTTGAGGCAGCTGGTTGCACTCTGACTCTGGTGCCTAAACGGAAGAAATGGCTACCAGAAGCTTATCTGAAGAACCAAGCCCGTGCAGAAGAGTATTTTGCTAAGAAAAAGGGTAGCACTGGAGAATCCGATGGCATATCTGCATAGAATTTGTATTGCTGTAATTCTCTTCTACCCCTTTTTCGTTACTTTATGCTTATTCCTTTTCTTTTTCTTTCCTGATTCTCCTTGTACAACGAATTTTGTATCTACTGTTATATGCAATTTTTTTATGTCTTTTTTTCTTATAAAAGGTGAACTAAATGGCATATTTGCTATGCACTGGTGCCTTTAGGAGATATTGCTATAAAGAAAGCATGGGATCTTATATATGAAGAAAACCCAGAATTAATGATGGATATATCTGTTCTACAAAAGATCAATTTGTAAGATCAAACCATTTCTGCAGATTTAAAGGCCTGTAGCTTGTAGCTTTAACTGAACAGGTCTGCATAACAGGCAATGCTACTTGTCATGTACTGGTCTATTGTTTTAGTATTGTCTGACTCTACTGCAGTGCTGTGTTTCAGTCAAAGCTTATTTTATTTAAGAGAAATATAATTCATTTATGTTTATAGATGTCTTTTAAATAAAAGTGAGTTATTTGACCTAAATCAAAACAACATAGTTACAATCTATTCATTTATTGCCGGATGTAAATCTATATGCTTCTTAATCTTGTGCACCTTTCTCATTTATGGACAAAAAAGGGCATGCATACCTATATGATGAGCTGTTCATCCTATGACAAGAACAGTCAGTTATTATACAGGCTGAACACACATCATTCTACCTGCATTTAACAATAGCGAAGATAATTTCAACGGAACACAGCCATGGAGAAGGGATGAAGATCCGTGTTTGAAGAAATTATGTTAGGACGGTGCGGTGCTACTAGGAGTATTAACTTTTTTTGTACTCGAACATACTAGGAGTATTAACTGACAATGTGTCACTAACGTGTTCCATACATGAATTTTCTTGTGGCATCTATATACTATGGTAGGGTCTATTGTTCTGACATTGGCTGGCACTTGGTAGTTGGTAGGTACTTACATCATATGAATTTTTTCATTGACTTAATGATATGGATAACACATTCCCCCTGGAAATAAACTAAGCCTTTTATTTTCACCTCATGAGCGTTGTGTCATTCTTGAATTTGGATTAGTATTTATGTACAACCTTTCTTAGTGTCAAATATTTATGAATACTCATTTATGGTTTCGTATATCTGTTTTATTTTGAAGTTGTTTCTGTAATCATTACTGTTATCTTTGATATTGCTGCCTTTCGCTGATAATCATCTTTATCTTGGCTCTCGCCACTTGTCTGAATTTGATGAACTTGTCTCTAACCTCTATATTTCTCCCTGATGTGTTTGTACCATTTCTTTAAGATTTGTTTGGGCTGAGTATGATTGATCCAAAGACATTTTGTTGCTTAAGTCAAAACTGGAAAAGAGGGGACCATTTCAAAAAAATTTACCTAGGCCTTTTTTATAGGAATACACAACCCACCATTGCGCCATCGCGTAGAACCATCTAACCAATCGGTGCTGCTGATTTCCTATCAATGTTGCATATGTTATAAGGTTTTGACTAGTAGTATTTGTACTATATTCAATCTCAAGTTTAGTACCAGACTGACAAACTAATTTATCATCTTTCTAACTTATTCATTTATAGGCAGCTGAAGTTAACATAACTGCATAGCAAAATGTTGACCAATATGCATTCATTGACCTCAGTGCAATTAGAAGTATTTCATAAACATCCCTGTATTGACTGATGGGTGAATGGAATGATACTGCAACTTCCTACGTTAGGAACTGTTTAAACAGTGGTGGTAGAAACTGCCGTATTGTTACAGGGGTATCATGATATCATATTAAACTTGGACTGATGTACACATGTGCTTACCAAGTAAAGGTTTCTTATGAATTTTTTCGACAATTTTTTCTTTCCTTGTCGATGGATCATACTATACTCTGTGTCAAAAGGAATGTGTTTCATGCTACTGATGAGAAAACTCACCATCCCAAGGGATCTTTCGTCCTCTCCTTTTCTTTCCCTTTTTTCTTTAATTAATGCCACAGCACAATCCTTTCTGGCTCATGGATTTTGTGTGAGAGATGAACTGAAACCACGCTGGGCCCATTCCTAGCAAATTTTGCGGCAGAAAGCAAGCTCTAAGTTGGAATGCATTTCAGTAATGAACTTCTCCGACATGTTTGGAGGTTATAGACTGCATAGGGGTTTATAATCTTTTCTAAACCAATAAAGAACCAGTTTTGAAGAAAATCAGTTCTACCCTGCCATCCTATCTACCCTGTCATCTGAACCGTCCTGCCATATCGTGGGCCCGAAATCCAACGCCCCGAATCATTCCATCCAGTCCCGGGCGTAACGCCTCCCACCCCTCTTACGCGAACGACGTTATTTTTTCCCTCAGCGTTACGGTCTTTCTTCTGTTTTTTTTCACCGTTTCCTAATCGTACCCGCCGATCAATCCCGCCCGTGAATCACGCTCTGGTTTTCGTCTATCCCTACCCAACACCGAACCCTCACCTGCTCTCCTCTCCCATCTCTCAATCCCCACCTCCGCCGGCGCCGCCGCCACCTTGCAGACGCGGGCAGGCGCCGAAATCTCGGGCGCCGGAGCTGTGCTTGTTGGGGCGTCGGAGCTCTGCTTGCTGCTCCGGCGCACGGCACCCTGGGGCGAGGGGGAGGTCGACCTACACATGCCACATGGCCCCCGAGGACGACCTCCGCCGCCGCCATCCCGACGAGTAGTAGTATGAAGACGACCTCCATCCGTGGCCTCACCCTCACCATGTGGAGAGCGAACCCACGGCGGCGGCGGCGGGCGCGTCTGAGGGTGAGAGCACGCCGCAGCGCCGGGAGGATGGGCGGCGCGGCGAAGAAGCACGCGAGGAAGGCCGCGAAGAAGCACGCGAAGAGGGAGAGCCAGGCCACGATGAGGCCGAGGACGAGCATGTGGTTCGCTTTTGACTGCTCCACGCGGATCTGCATCCTCTCCGGCGAGCTCATCTTCGGGATGCTCCACCTTCCCGATCTCCCTAAGGCCATGAGCCACGCCCTCGTCCTCGCCGCCTAGAAGGTACGACACTCACTCATTCCCTCTGTTCCTTCTTGGCCTCGCCACCTGCTCCCGCGCACGACGGTGGCGTCCGGGACCGATTGCATCAGCGCGCGGCAAAACATCGTCTCGATCGCAAGGTGAGACGGGCAATGGGGCCGTGTCCGCGCCGCCGGCCGTCGAGGTCGACGATGCCCGAGGTACCTTAATGCTGGTTCCGCTCATTTTTCCCATACGCGATTATGCTCCTGTCCTTGGGTTTGGGTCGTGATTTGATTAGTGGTTTAGTTGGTAGATCTGCTACTTTTTCACATGGATTTGGTTGGTAAACCTGCATTTGAAGCGATAATTATCAGTAAGGATCGTTTCCAGTTCGAGTCAACCAGGACTAATTAGAGTTGAGGAACAGGGGAGAAGAAAGTAAAAATGGTGAGCAAATTAGATCCTTGTCCTGAATGTGAATCAGAAAATAAGAAATTTGAGCAGATTACAGAGCCATCTTAGAAGGCTTATCAAACCAATTAGTTTCCCATTATCTCCTCAATTAAGATTGTAAGAAAGTGAGCGTTGTCAATCTTTATTTTACCTTTTGGATTAAGAGTGTGGGAAAGAGGATAATTGATCTATTCTTTAATCTCATATGATAGTGAAAGTTATTCCTGAGATATTAGAGTCACCACTTCTGAATTATAGCTTCCCACCTAATTTTCTGAATAGTTCTATGCTTCGGATTCTTGCATATGCTATTTTTCACTTCTGAATCATGCAACCGGCTACACAGAGACAGTCCTCAAGGTCGCAATGTGTATGCCGCAGGTTTATGTCTACAGTTTAGTTGCCTTGATGCTTTGAATAAAAATATTAACCATGTCCTGCATCTGCATTTTATTATTTCCATGTATAAGTGATTCCATCTACTGGGAAAAGAAAAAAAATATTTGACTTTACAGGTCGTAGATGTGTGCATGTAGGTTGGCAATCTATTTTTTTCCCCTGATTTGTTGATATGTATCCTGTTTTTGTTTCAGATGAAAATGATTGTTGATCCATTAATCAAATAACTTTGAAGGAAGATCGAACAAGAATTTTGGATTTGTTTACTCTGCACTTGGATGCAGCATATGGCAAAGCTATATTAATGTGTTATCTTGTTGAGCTCAGTTGACCTTCTACAGCATGTTTGAATCGACCACCCTTAAGAGGTTAGCTAATTTTTCTTTCTAAGTTATATCTGGCTTTAGTGGTCTTGTCAAGTACTCTCTTTTTTTTCATTTTCTAAGTGGCAGTGCAAAAAGCCAACATTTCTAGCATATGTCATCAAGCAATAAAAGAAATAGTTTATTAGCCAGTGTTCCTATCAATAGAAAATACTTTTATTTAGTAATAAACAGTGTAAGCAATTTCCTCCTTTTTAGGATAGGGCTATTTTGTTGACTGAAACGTTTGATATCGTGCAACCATGTCATCTTCATTAACTTTTTTTTCTCTAATTGTTAAACATTAACAATATATTCAGTAGCCATCAAATATGTACAATTCAGTATTATTTTCTGTTGTTCAGTCTATTTTTTTAGTTCAGTCTCAAAAAAGTATTCTTTTTTGTTTTCACCATTTTGTCAATTCTGGAGTTCAATTTGTTTTCCTTGGAATTTTTGAATTTCCTTCAATATAACTGTAACTATGAAGATAGTAAACAATTTCTTGGGTCATATTGGAGAAATTGTTTACTATCTTCATTGTTTCAGTTATATGGGAGAAATCGTTTCATACTAGATTGATGATCTGGCTGGGCAGGTGTATTCTGTACGCTCAATGCTAGCTACGGCCATGGGCGAGGATGCCATGTCCAATTCCTGTCATTCACATCCCCAAACGCAGGATCTGGCTCCCACAGCTGAGTCCCGCGTTCAGTTTTCATTGTGCTTTTTGTTTCTTATTACAATCAACCTGCTTCTAATGATGTGTGCTGTAGTTACGTTCAGCTTAATTCAGCATTTTTCTGTGTTGCGCTTTACGAGAAAGATCGATATGTGTTGCTATGTAAGATTTCATTCATGGAGGAAACTTAATTGTTTGTAGTTGGGGACTGAGAAGTGTATGGCCGTACCTTATCTTGAGATATCTTGGACAAAAAGCTTGTCTTATGATCAAACATCCTATGACTACCGTCTGGTTTTCTTTGCTCGTTTAAATACGTTTGTATGCATGCTTTGTGGAGCTGAAATTTCTTTTACTGCATTGCTTTATCTTTTTTTGCAAATAGTATATTATGATTCTGTTTAATTATGGATCGAATGCTACCAGCTACTCTTGTATGTTCCTATTTTTTTTTTGTAAAAGAAGACATGTTGTGCATTCTCCTCTGTTCAGTTTGCTACTAACATATCGTAGGGAAGTGTATCCCTCTATTGGATTTGTCTCGTAGGTGAGCTGATTATGTGTTTTTTTTTTGTAGGATAAAGAGGAGGTCAACAATCTCCTACTTTTCTTATAGCTTGCTTTGTTCTTTTACCAAATTGCTTTGTTGTGTGGCTTGTGATCGCCATGGAAGACCCAAATTGTTCTGACAGAGAAATTTTTGTTGATTATGTGTTTGAACTCCTCTTTATCCTACAAAAAAAAACACATAATCAGCTCACCTACGAGACAAATCCAATAGAGGGATACACTTCCCTACGATATGTTCGCAGATTTTCTATTCCATAAATAATCAATTGCAGGTGATGGGTGTTCTCGTTGATTTTCGTTTCCTCACTGATTGATTTTCATTTCCTCACTGATTTGTTTTGTTGTGAATTTCAATTGATGTGTTCGCACTTTTGCAGGATGAGGAGTGTCAATGGTTCATGGCCTCTCCTTCCGCCATGGTGAAGCTTTCGATGTCCTACTCCGGCTATTTTGGGTGATGAGCCGCCGTGGATATTTGTGCCAACGTTTGAGGTCCAGGAGTAACTCTAACATGAGAGGCGCGGCGAAGATGATGATGAGGCAGAAAAAATGCAAAGTCCTAAGAAGACACCCATGGCCCATGCATGAGCATTTCCTACATGCTGCAAGAGTAGTAGTTTGAATCAGGTACCTCATCACTTCAAGCGTAGGAGTCCTAAAAGAGAGATGTTCAAGGTGGACATTATAAGAAATGGCTTGCATTGATTGAGGTTTTAGCCTTATACGTAGCTGTTTTATTTAGAAAATTTCTAAATATAAATGAGAAGTAAAAGCAGACTTTGGTGGGAGGGAAATATAAACATTATGATGAAATGGTTTTGTTGATGAATCAGTGATTGAATGGTGATGTAATAACGTCATGAATATATTTGGTTGCCACAAGTTGTCAAAGCATTCCTTTCATTTGTTGGTCCTTAGATGAGATTGTGCTTTCTCTTGAAATTACACGTACAATGTTTTCTTGATCACTAGATTTCATGTCATGTTTCCATTCCAACTAGATAAATGTGTATTTTGGTATAAATAAATAGTACCATAATTTCTCCCTTTATCTTTATCTTCCATTAAAGATGCATTAGAATTTCAATTTAAGCTACAAAGATCTTGCCAAGTAGTGCATTTTTCTCGATCACGTGCGTGGCGCACGTGCATTTTTACTAGTGCTTATGATAAGTGCGAATGGTAAGAGTCTCTTCCCAGAAGAAGATAAAAAAAGAAGTAGGTTTCACACTCTGTTTTGGGGCATCCAGATATGTCATTCTTTTTGGGACAGTGACTCACAGGATTGGTGACTCAGTGAGCATAACATCAGCAGTTCAGCATAAATCTGTTGCTTATGCTTGTCAGATATACCTAGCAATGCGTGTGATCACAGAACTGAATTTAGTGTTGATCACGATACCTCAAGGCTGAAGTTGTGGCTCTATGTTGTGGAGAAATTAATAATGGAATGATTTCCGTTTTGCATCATCATCTTTATCATCAATGGCGCGCACCAGTGCAAGCAAACTATGGCCTCGGTGGTCACGGGCGTTGCGCCGTCGAAAATGTACGCTCGCCGCTGTCACGAACGCCTGTACTGCAGTGCGCCGTACTCAGGTGAGAAATGCCTGAAACATGAATGAGATGGCAAGAGAAACGTCGCCAGTGTTGAGCAAGCAATGTGTTTGTCCACCACCGCTAGCGCTATACACTTGGAAACCAGTTAGTACCAGTCAACAATCCAAACTATAAATGCTTGACAACGTTTGGGCTGTTCGTTTGGCTGTTGCTGCGGCTGTTTACTGTAGCTGCTGCTGGAGAAATAACTGCGAACACTGTAGCTGCTGCAGGAGAAATAACTGCGGAACTGTAGCTGCTGCTGCAGCCGGCTGCAAAAAGCAGCCAGCCGAACAGCCTAGTTGTTTCGTTCATTTCGTAGTTCGCGAACGAAAAACCCAGCCTGGCTGGCCGGCTGGATGGCCCGACACTAGCAGTAATGGACACTAGCTCAACTCAATGAGACATGCACGCTCGATCCTGAACCGCTTATCATCACCAGAGCACAATTGAATTGAATTCGTCCGCTGGCGTGGCGGCGGAGCAACCGTCGGTCAGTCGAGCCCGCCGAGCCGAACCCAGAGAGGAGGGAGAGCCGTAAAGGGCTCATCGTCCCGTCCGCCTGCCTCTTCTCTCCCACCTCCCTCCCGTCGTCCGGGCGAGCGAACAGCGACGTGATCGCGAACTCGTCCCGGCCGCCTCATAACTTCCGCTCCCTTTCGCGCCAACCGAACGGCCGCGGTGGCAGCAGGCGGAGGAGGAGGGTCCGGCTGGCGCTCTCGCTCATTTTTGCTCGGCGGCCAACCAACACCAACCCGGCGCCAGCCACAACGCATTTAACGCCTCCCAACCGCGACGGAAGCAAGCGACCGAGGCACGCACGCTGCCCCGCCGCGCGACGCCAAGGAAGCCCCCACCACCACACCCGATCCGTCGTCGATCACTTTTTATCAATTAAAACTCAGCTCGCGCACCGGCACAGGCAGCGGCTGGCGAGCGCGCCGTGACCACGCGATCGGCGGCCTCGCTCCCGTCCCATACCATGGCAACCAACCATTAACTGCGAGCCCTGCCTAACCACAACAAAAGAAACGAGCGCGGCCGCCTGACCTGACTCCCCCACCGGCCCAACCCAACCCTCGCGTTGTTCAGCGCCCGATCGCCCTGCTGTCAATGGCGGGGCGGTCGGTGCACGCGACGCGATATGGTACGGCACGGTGGCCGGTGATGTGAGACCCTGCGTGTTGCGTTTCAGGAAACGTGGGGCAGCCAAGCCGATCCGCCATCAATGAGAGAGGATAAGGGAGCAGAGCTGGAGCAGAGCAGGCTCCAAGATGTTGTGAAGCGGGCGGGGAAGAAACAGAGGAGCTTTCGCCAAGCCTTTCCCTCCCGTTCAAGGAAGAGCGCCGCCCTCTCCTCTGTTCGGGCAAGGTTGTCGCCATGCCAACCGCGTACTACTACTGGCGGCATGATTCACTTGCGCGCCAAAAATGAGCTTGGACTTTTCTTTTCTCGATAGAGCAACAGATTTTGACGCCCAAGGGTGAGGGGCTCCTAGAACAGCCACATGCGCAAAGCATATCCAAGGTAGGTGTCCGCGTTGATTTTAGGTTGTTACTAGTACAGTAGTATTTCTCGTGCGAAATAAAAGGTAGCATGTACGTATTCAAGTTGGAAGTGATCAAACAATGATGGAGAACTGTTCCTACGAGCAAGCTCTGATCTTTCAAACGAGTAAAGAAATGATGGGAATTGGTTCCAAAAGAAAAAAAAAGATGGGAACTGTCTGCGTGCATGTGTTCCTAGTGAGCGCATTGCTTGTACGACTTTCAGTTAGCAAATTAACAATATAGATGGGGAACGAGGAGCTCGTGATTGTGCTAAAAGAAATTGCAAAGCACTGCCCACATTTGTTTTTAATTGATTGATGATATCATCAAATGGAATCAAACGGATTACTAATCAACGCTGTTGCCGGTGTCAACTCCAGTTATAATCTGAAACTCAGAACAGAATCGAACATCCAACGCATCAACTGATCCCGGTCACCTTCGCAAAAAAAAAAAAAAAAAAAAAAAAAACTGATCCCGGTCAATCTCTCAGACAATAAACTAACCGGGCATGCAATTGGGAGGAAACCAGCAAGCAGAGATGATTGGCTCCAACACCTATCAACAGGAGAATGCAAGTGTATCCCTTCCTTCACCGGTTACAACTTACAACATGGATTACATACAATTTACAAACACTCGATTCCTTTCCCTCCCGTCCAACTCTGAATCGAATCAACCAATCCAGACACGGGACAGTTTAACATCCAATCCAACAATAAAACTAATCAAATCTTCCTGTGAATGGTCGTTCCTCCTCTGATCTGACACAACCGGCAATCAAGTATTCATTTTTATGCCCTTTAATTTAAAAGCGAAAAAAAGGGGGGAAGAAAATGAAGAGAAGGAAGAAGAAAAGAAGAAGAAAGCTCCAATTCTCTGGTGTGACGTACAGGAGGCACACTACGGCGGTCGATCAGAGCTTGACGACCTCCGGGATCTCGACGGGGTAGCGGTCGATGCAGTCGTCCCACGGCCCGTTGGTGGGCGTCTTGATGGTGCGGAGGCACTTCCAGACGGCGCTGTTGCACTTGAATCCGCTGCCGAATCCGATCTGCCAGACGCGGTCGCCGCGGCGCATGCGGCCCTTGGCCTCGACGTAGGCGAGCTCGTACCAGAGCGAGCTGCTGGAGGTGTTGCCGAAGCGGTGCAGCGTCATGCGCGACGCCTCCACGTGCCGCGCCGACAGCTGCAGGTTCTTCTGCAGCTCGTCGATGACGGCGCGGCCTCCGGCGTGGATGCAGAAGTGCTCGAACGCCAGCTTGAAGTCCGGGATGTACGGCTTCCAGCTCTTGTTGATGAGCTTGCGGCCCACGAGGCGGAAGAAGAAGAGCAGCTGCTCCGACATGGGCAGCACCAGGGGCCCCATGGTGGTGATGTTGGACTTGAGCGCGTCCCCGGCGATGGCCATGAGCTCCTTGGAGAGGGAGATGCCCGAGTAGCCCTGCTCGTCCTCCTCCTGGTACACGCACCGGTACGCGCGGTCGTCGGCGCCCTTGTGCGTGCGCACCACGTGCATCAGCCGGTACTTGGCGCGCCGGGCCTCGCGCCGGCGGTTGGACAGCAGGATCGCCGCCGCGCCCATCCGGAAGAGGCAGTTGGGCAGGAGCATGTCGCGCCGGGTGCCCTGGTAGAAGTTGGGCGTGATGATCTCCGTGGACACCACCAGCGCGTTCGAGTTCGGGTGCACCTGTATATTACCAGTATGCCGATGCGTCTTGTCATTGTTCTGGATCCAAGTCTCTCAATTGCAATGAATTACTACTAGTAACTAGTAAAACTAAAAGGTAGAGTACCTGGAGCATGTCTCGCGCGAGGTCGAGGGAGATGAGCCCCGCGCTGCACCCCATCCCGGAGAGGTTGAAGCTCCGGATGTTGCTCCTGAGCTTGTACTTGTTGATGATCATGGCGGAGAGAGAGGGCGTGGGCGAGAAGAGGCTGCAGTTGACGACGAGGATGTCGATGTCCTTGGGCTTGAGCCCGGTGCGTCGCACGAGGTCGTCGATGGCGGAGAAGATGACGAGCTGCGCCTCGGCGCGCGCGGCCTCCATGCTGGGGTTGGGCGGGATGTAGTGGTTGGCGGGCGGGAGGCAGGTGTCCTCGCCGAGGCCCGAGCGCTCGAGGATCCGCGTCTGGAACCGCACGCTCTTCTCGTCGTCGCTGATGAGGCGCGTGTGCTCCATGAAGGTGGCGAAGGGCACGCGGCAGCTGGCCGGCGGCTTGTAGCAGGCGTAGTCGACGAGGTACACGGGCCGTGGGCGCGACATGAAGTAGACCGTGGCGATGAAGACGACCAGGAACGCGGAGCAGAGGATGTGGATGAGGTCCAGGTCCAGCGACCGCCACAGCGAGAGCAGCTCGTCGGGCCCCATCCGCGCCAGCTCCAGCGCCGTCGCCGCCATCACCGGCACCAGCAGCAGCGTCAGGAAGTGGTTCACCAGGTACTGGTACCCCAGCTTCACGTACTTGAGGTTCACCGACCCCGAGTGAGGCATCTTGCTTGCTGCCGTGCCTGCCTGCCTCGCGGCTCTCGAGCTCCTCCTCTCAGTCCTCGCTCACCTCGCCCCGCGCTCGATCGGCGGGCGCAAGCCTTGCCCGCGCTCGCGCCTCTGCTCCCGACAGCGCGCGAACCCGCGCGCGCTCACACAACAGCAGAGCCGGGTCGGACTCGTGCGCGCGCCGGTGAGACGTTGTGTTTGCTTGGGAATGGGATGGGATGGATGTTTGCGGAGGAGGTGGTGCCGTGGTGGGGTCTTAATATAGTGGGAGGGGAGATCGACGCGGGCTCCCATAATTAAATTTGCGGGGCAGATGGGTAGTTTAAATGAGGGCCTGGCTACCGCCACCAACCGGAGGAGGAGTTAGAGGTTGGCTGGCCACTGGGCCTGCCGGACCGCTCTCCTATCGCGGATTGCTTGCTCGCTCGCGCACACGCACGCGCACGGGTTTTCTACTCGCGCCGCTCCGGCGTTGGTGAGCGATTTCGGAAAAACAGCGACGCCGGCGGTGAATGGTGCGTGCCGGATTTGACGTCGGCTGACGACGGTCACGGCGGATTCGATCGGATCTTTGCCGTGCAGCAGGGGTGGAGACTGGTGAGAATCGTGGCGAGGCTGGCAGGCTCGCTCTCGGTTTCTCCGGTTTGTTTACGGCAACTTGGACTGGCGATTAAGGACGATGGGCCGCGACAATTGAATGCCAACAGAAAATGTTATCCAGAGCTGCGGTGTTAACGACTTTGGGCGTTGGTACTCTAAACGAAGGTTTGATATTGAGTTATGTGAAACTGAGACGAGTATCTTGTGTTTACAGTGCCGCTTTTTTGCGTCTGTTGCCAGACTAATTATTGGATGGCGTTCATGCCATTGCCATGTTAGTGCGAGCTGCTGAGACCGGTCGAGCTTCAGCAGTTTCGGAAAGAAGGGAGGACAAGATAAGTAGGGCTGGCAATAAAACTCGCGGCTCGTAAACTAGCTCAGCTCGGAGCTAACTCGACTAGACTTGACTCGATTTGTTTCAATTTTCAACGAGCTGAGCTAGGTTTTTAGCTCGTTAATATTACGAGCTAACTCGAGCCAGCTCATGAATAGCTCACGAGCAAAAACAAGCTACGTGAGAATAAGAAACCTAGCCCACGGCCCAGGCCCTGGTCTCAATTCTTCTTTGCAAAGCCCAACCCATGTACAAGCCTTGAACATATGTGCCGTAATAGCATATATCATCACTTGTGCGGGGAGGGGAGGGAGGGAGAGAAGGGCGCTGCTGTTTGTGCATGCGCTGCTGTTTTCTCCTTTTAAAAGCTATTCAAAAATGTGTTTTTCATCCTTAGCTCGTTGAGCCATAATGAGCTAGCTCGCGAGCATATAGAGCCAAGTCGAGCTATAATTTTTGCTCGTTTATTTTAATGAGCCGAGCCGAGCTAGCTCGAATTCTAACGAGTTAGAGTGAGTTGAGCCGAGCTAAGCCGAGCCGGCTCGGCAGCCAGCCATAAAGATAAGAGACGGAATACAGTGACCAATACTCGACTAATAGAGTACTGATCAGGTGCAGCAATGGACGCATGCCTCTGAATCTGACGCTGAAGGTCCCGATTAATCAAGCTCCGCGTGGATACATAAGCATCATCAATTCCCCCCCGTTGATGCCAACCCGTGTAGGATCTGGACTGTTGTCTGAATCATTCCGTGTTACTACCACACAGCAAACGCCGGCTTATACCACCTCGTGTTACTGCACTGCACAGCAAATAATCCACCACCGTGTTGCACGGATCTACTGTGCTGTAACATTTCGCTTCTGGAGTGATCCAAGCTTGGAGCATTGAAGGAACTGGCAAGATTCCTGCACGTATGTGATTGTGGGCCTGTAATGGTTGGCCTGATTTGGCTACGGGCTACCGTGCTTCTGCACCCACCGAGTTATACACCGTGACAACAGCTTCAGAACTGCCACATGTGCAAATTACTACGAGGTTAGTACCTTGATCTGTTTGCGCAATTAAAGCCTTGCTGGAGCAAACAAGGTACAGTACGGTCTATCATCATAAAACAAGAATACAGCATGAATGCTCCTACCCCATTTTCCGTAAAATGCCCTGGCAAGAAGCTAACAGTTCCGACTGAAATTCACCCCTCATTTGGTGAGAGAGCGATGATAAATCGGGAGATGCCGTTCACCAACTTTGGAAAACCTTTCTGATCACTCTGAATCCAAAAATAAAAACTAAAAAAAAAGTCCCTGATTTGGCTGGTTTCTGGAAGCAGCAATTCATTCCGACGAGGACGAGTACGAGTATACTGATAGGCTCAGTTCAGTGTGCCCAAATGTTTGTCGGGCATCACCGTGCACCTGCGACCTTAAATGTTCTCACTCGGGTTCGACCCGATCGACTGCAGCGGAACGCATGGCATGGTCCGTTTGGACAAACACTTCAATACTGGTAAGGTAATTAAGGTGCTCCAAGCTACAGTCATCTCTGGGATGGCAAGAATTACAAGTGCCTGAAGACGTGGTAATGGCACCCTGATAGAGAATACTCCTACCTTGTTTCAATATTCAGCAGTTTCGACTTCAGAAGGTGATGTTCCTAGGACTGAAGAGTTAATCAATTGTAAGCAGTACCAGAGCTCAAGAAACACTTACAAAAAGGTGTTAGTGTTACAATACAAGCCTTAGACAAAGTTGTTTCACATGTGCAATGCCAAAAGTCTTTTTTTTAGGGACAATGCCAAAAAGTGTTGGTGAAGGTCAAGTGCTTATCATCTATGGCAGCCACCCACCCTCCCGGTTTCTCGGAGCAAATACGCCTTGCGATTGTGGTCCGATGGTCCGATCCAGTCCAGCACATTAACGTCGTACTAGTAGCTTGCGATAACCCGATCAAATGCCCATCAGAGGACTAGAAAAAAACACTTGTCCTGCTTGCGGTCCAAACGCACTGTGACAGTTTCATTAGCTACTCTCAGGCTGAATGAACAGCCAGTAGGCCATGGTTTGAACTTCAGAACAGACAAATCCAGCTGTATCTCTGGTGCTAATTAGGTGAGCCAAATTTGATAGCCTTGCCAACAGCTCAAGCATGATCATGATTATATATGATTTGCAATGACCAAACAAATAGTTCAATGTCTCAGTCTCGTATATATGAGTTTTTTTTTTCTTATGATAATTTTTGGTTCTCTTCTTTTGCAAGTCAGAACAAGCAGTTCCCCGCAAAAAAAAAAAAAAAAAAAAGGTTAGAACAAGCAGCATTTCGCCTTCTCGGCGTATACAGTGCAGGCACAGAGGCAGCTGGTCGGCTTGTTCTGGATGGCATGGGGTGTCTATGTTTGCAGTTGGGCGTTCGGAGGCGGCGTCCTGCGCTAAGCTACGGCGAACGCGTTGTTCCCCTCTCTCTTCTCTCTCCTGTGTATGAACACCATGGATCGTCAGTCATCAGATCTCTTTAAGGCTGTACCCATACGGCGAACGCTGCCATCTTGTTTGGTAGACGTCTCTAGTCTAGTCTCTACAGCCTGATTTAACTGGACACTCTCAGTACCTCACCTAATTTCTGGTACTTATGACAAGAGAGCCCTGTGACAACAGTGTGTAAATTTCGTTATTCCAGCATGCAGCTATCAGCAAATTAAATGGTACTAACTGCTTATTAAAACGATTTGACATCCGTGCATTAGAGACGTTATCTGTTACCTGCAAGAAAATAACATGCCGCTGCCTCTGCCGATCTTCCCTTCCTTTCGAAATGGTTAATTATGAACGGAAAACGAAACTTAAATAACTCTGAAAAGCGCATATAACTGTTAGATGACCATACACGACACGTGGTTAGGACTTGGACACTTTCCTATCATCCTATGTAACACCTGGTGCAAGTTTTTCACGGAATATCAATGTCATCCAAGATCAGCACGGCTCAAGATTTTGGGTCTAATGCTGCTCTCGTGGTGTACTTCAAAACGAGACTGAGAGAGAAAGATCACATTAAGTAATGAATTTAAAAGCATTTTGGGGTATAGTCAAAGTTAAACATTCTCAATTTTGAAATGGAGAGAGCACATTTGAAGCGAACTTAAGACTGACTCCAACAATAGGAGGCAAATTGGAGAGCCAAAACTTCATTTGCCTGGTGTCTACAGTAGCATTCCCCTTGTCTATTTTCTTGTGTCTCCAACAAGAAGAGCCATACTGGAGAGGCAGGCACTCAGGCAGCTCGTCCCCCGCGCCGCCGCCGCTCCTTCTCCGCTGCTGGCCCCAACGCCGCCGCGCCTGCTTGGCGCTGCTCCCCCCGCGCGGCGCCCCTCCAAGTCCTGCAAGGCTCGGCGCGTCTCGAACAGACGGACTGCATCCTCACGAGCTTCCTCCTCTTCCACTCCGCCACCGCCGCGCCGGCTCTCCGCCTCTCCCTCCCAGCTCCGCCTCAGCCTCCCTCTCCGCCTCAGCCTCTCTCTCCGCCTCTCCCTCCCAGGCTCCGTCTCCGTTGCGCCTCCGCCTCTCCCTTCCTCTCTCCGCCGCCCGTCCACGACCTGGAGGTCGCTCGCGCCCTCACCGGTGGAAGAGAAGACGAGTCGTCGAGGCTTGGACGCGCGGCTGCGCCAAATCGACGCGCTGCGCGGAGCGGGGAGGCGACGGGCCGCGGGCGGGGTCCTTCCCCCCCTCGCGTCGTGGCCGAGCTGCCTCGCGTCGCCATCGCCGCCATTCGCCGTCGCCGTGAGGTGCTCCAATTTCTTCCCTTCTTCTTCCGACGTCAAAACTTCGCCATCAATTTCTCCCTGACCGGTGAGAATTTCTTCGATTCCCTGCCGCCGCCGCGCCGCGCGCCCGCGTCTGCCGCCGCCGTGAGCCCGCCGCCGCCGCGCGCCCGTGACCTCGTCGAAGGGATGGTGGGCCCGGCCGTGACAGCAAATGCATGGGAGGAGAGAGGGAAGCCAACTCCTCCCAGCAAAATGCATTGCCTTTTGCATTGTCTTGTTGGAGAAAGATTTAGGGTGAACAGTGGCGACAGAGGAGGCAAAAATGGCTTTGCATGCCATTGTTGAAGTCAGCCTAACGCGTGCAGAGTGAAGTAGTGGTCATATTTGCAAGGTGGCAAGTGACTCTGACATTTAGTACACCAACTTCAAGTTGATACTCTAGCATCAAATGAAGCATGAGTTGTTTCTAGAAAGAAATTGAATAGAAACGTTGACTACTTAACTCGTAATTGTTTATCGTGGAAAATATAGGAAACAAAGTCCTAACATGGAGCGAATTTATTGGATACGACGAAGCTTTGCTTACACTCATGAGCAGTGAGGCTTATCCATGCGCTGTCATTTATACCACCTAATGGTTCGACGAACTCATGCTACGAGCACTCCAGTTAGTTTCTTGTGCGTGTGGCTTGTTAGATGCTATGGTAACCTAACTTGCATTCATGCATATTAGAAAAAAAGACAGGAACAAAGTTGAGTTAAACATCTGCCGGCCAATCCAAAGGCGTTTGTAGCGATAAATTATTGCAACATGGACCTTGTATGGTTGGTTGGGCGTTGGTGAGTTTGGTCACTGGTAAGGTGATCTGAAAAGCTTCGACGACGCCTAGATTCTTCAGTTTTCCTGATCAGATTTGAACAAGGCCGCGTCTGGCGGCAATTTTCGCTGCCTGATTAGTTTGGTCTTGACTGCACTAGCTGTCAGCCCAATCGGCTTACAGCTTGGTGAGATACGCGAACCGGCTGGGCGCGGATGCTGCAGTCTTAGTATATACGCGTGCATGGAGGACGCAGGAGTTCCTGAGTTGGTTCAGAAATGGGGAGTACGTTTGGTTGGTGGATCGGTGGATCCGTAAAAGCAGAAAGCTTACAAGTTTTGCTACAAATTTATATATATACAAGAGCGTAGGATGTAGTTTTGCTTTCATGTTGATGTAGGTGTTCTATATACTAGCTCTCGGTTGCTTGTACGATACATTTTATTTTTCATTAGTGTCTGGATAATTGAACAGTTTAGTCATTTAGCAGTCCGGTCCATCCAAACGAACTTGATTTCATTTCCACGGATGGAGACATGAGCAGCAAGATATACTCAGATTCACTTGATGCTAGATTCAGATATACTCTAGACATGTGACATAAGTTCTGCGAGAAATAAACTATGACCTCATCTACGTACTATTGAGATACTCTAATGATCCAACCAGAGCTTACAATTGAGCGATGCAATTTACCCAAAAAAAAATTTTGCGATGAATATACCACTATATAAAACAACAGATGTATAATTGATGATCATCGGGCGTTCCTAACGGAATCTGAATCCTCAACAGTAAAAAGAAAATCTAAAAAACAAAAAGAGACAACACACATCTATTTTTTTCTATTTGATGTTGTGCCCTGATCATTAAGATTGAACTCTCTCCCGTCGCAAAAAAAAAAAAGAGCTTGAACTTCTCAACCATTACATATAAATAGACTAGGGCCACATGGCAAGTAAAATAAAACGATGCGACGAAAATGATGCCTTCCAACTAAATTTGACAGCCATTGCGCTCCCCAGCTGATGCATTCACCAGCTTATTGTAAAGGCAGAATCCACGGTTTTGGTCCTCACACACTGTGCCACTGACAAAACCAATTATCTGTCGCTGCTTATAATAGGTTTAACCATTCTGTCACGGTGCCCCTTTTGTTTGATCAGAAAAATACATCAATCGTGCTATGACAACGCGTCAGCTGGGTGCAGTTGCCGCGGTTAGCCACAACTGTTGAACCAACCGTTTCCTAATCCGTCTTTAAGATCGTGTGCAGGTGAGCCGACCCAGCCTGAGTGCCTGATCGACAGACCGATCTTGTTAGCGGAGAGACTTGCAGGTCGTACGCGAGCCCACGCGCGTTTCGATTGTGAGAGGTCTCTCTGCATCAGCCATTTCCTTGTGCATGGCGCGCGCGTTTTTAATGTGAAAGGCTTGCAGTGCTTGGTTCTAAGCCACAGATTTGGAGGCTGGGCGGCCCATCCACGATTTCGACTCGGGGTCCACAAAGGATTTCCTTTCCCTGCTGGACATTGAAAGGCGTTGATGGTAGTAAATACTCTAAAAAAGAAAAAGAAAAGGACGACACACACCGACACATGTACATTAGTAGTAGATGTAGAAGGAAGTACATATAGAGTCAGAGACAATATAGCACGAACAATGGTTTGACAAGCAAGTCAACGCGTCAAGTTCAGGCACACAGCATCCTGTCGCGGCCGTAGCATAGCATGCAGGAAAGGAGTACTCTTATATACTCTCTCCGTCCCAAAATAATTGATGCTTTTAAATTTATAAATAAGACAGATAGTTAAACGTGATGACTAAAAGTCAAAAGCGAATTATTTTGAGATGGATAGAGTAGTTAGCAATTCGTCACACCGAGCGAAGAGGTCAACGAGAAAGTCCGAAACGACTCGTCGAGTCGATCGATGATGGAACGTGCGGTGCCGGGTCGCTGTTTCCGCGCGCGGTACGGTTGGCTGGTGAGTGTTGCGGCCTCTTCATTGCGAGACGCGACTGCGGCGCGGCCGGCGGTGCTGCACGCACGCGGCGGCCGCCTCACCGCGAGTCCGCAACAGTCAAACAGAAAGTTGGTACGTTAAGCAGCGGCTCATAGCTAGGCAGCTGTACGAACGACTGGCTGCCCGCGAAGAAACATCGAGCCGGGGCACGTCCGCCCATGCATGCATGTCCCGCCTGGTTTCCTCGAGTCTTCGTCGCTTCGCGGTTGGGCTCTCAGGTCACCTCCCAGTTTCCTCGCGCTGTCGACCGAGTCGACGCCGCTGATTTCCAACCAACGGCTGCTCTGGGTTCTCGATCGGCGAGAGGCCAGGCAGATGGGATGGCGCCGACGACGCATTGCACGTACGCATGTGCGCAGCGCAACGCCTGGCCGATGAAACGGTTCGATCGACGTCAGGCCCACCATGGTACGAAGCGAACTAGGACACGCGCGCGGTTCTCTTCTGCGGGATGGTCGGCGACGCGGTGCGCGGCAGAGACAGGAGACGACGGCGGTGGCCGTTTCGGCACTTTTTTCATATGCGTGGTGTGTGTTGATTTTTTTTTTTTGAGAGAAGTGGTGTGTGTTGATGACGGGAGACATGCAATCGCGTAGGCGGCCCGGGTGGCTGTGGGAAATGCGGTCGGAATTGGATCGATGCCATTGGCTTTCGGTTCCTGCGACAGTGTCCTTCCTTGGTGGACGCACGCAGGGAGTCGTCGAGGAGGGAGGAGCAGGACGGGCCTCCGGATTTGAATGTGTGGAAACCTGTTTTGGGCTGAAACTGGGATCGATCCCGTTTTGTACTTATGGACTCCGGTTAGGTCCAGACAACAACATGTCCGACCCGCCATTGCCGGCCCAATTAGCCCATTTACTATGCGGGTCTTTCGGAAGCAACTCGTTAGCGTTTTTCAACAGAAGGTACTCCCTCCGTCCCAGTTTACTTGGCATCCTAGCTCCATCCAATTTTTCCAGAATAATTATCATTCTCACTTCCCGATGCACCTTTCTCTCTTCCTAATACACCTCTATCTCTATCTCTCTCATTCTCGTTTTCTGCGCACCTACCTTTACCAACTTTTCTTAATCTCCGTGCTGAGAGCTAAAACGACAATTATTTTAGGACGGAGGGAGTAGTTTGCATATCAAAAATAAAAAAACAAAAAACAAAAAAAAAACAAAAGGTGGTTTGGAGGTCTTGGTCGAACCTGTTCCAATCCAAACTTGAAGCATGAAAAAAGTCCCCATGGAATACGAACCAAAGATGGTGAACTGAACTTAGTTCAACGTTACCCGATTCGTAGTGCGAAACGAACCGTATTCTTCAATCTTGGGTGGTTGCACTTGGACCAACTCGCAGTGTGGCGGACTCTCAAACTTGCTCCTTGGTCGATGCGTCAAAGTCAATAGAGGGCGACATCCTCCTTGACAGGATTGGCCGCGCGGCACTTCCTTCGAAAATTGTCAAAACATGAGGTACCCCGTCCGTTGCTGCACGGTACCGCAAAGACTCAACACTGCTGGCGTAGCAAAAAGTCATGCATGTGAGCTGCTGCTACCTTCCGTACTGTAAATACAAGTCGCATATGCCATCTGGTACGTATATAACAAGAAAATACTAGTAAAAGATTGAATGTCCATTAAGGCCTTAACGCCGAACTACTATATCTGTGCACGCATATCCCTTTCGCCGTTAATTATGCCAGCCAGTACAAACTCGACGAAACCAAACCATCCTGGACGCCAACTCATCTGTGCGAGTGCACCTACCCAAGGAACCGGTCCGCGTTCGTTCTCGTCCACCTTGCGCTTTCTTTGCTTCCCTTCCCCACAGAATCTAGTCGTCGTCCCTTTACCAACCGCCGCACCAATATATTCCCTATCCCGTTTCCCAGACGGGCACGTACCACATTCCCGGTTGCCCTGTCGCCTCGCCTCTCGTCTCGTTTCCTTCTGGGCTGCCGCGCGCTGCTGAGTTGCTGCAACGACAGAGGCCATGGCGGCGGTGGAGGAGCTCGTGGAGAAGGCCGGCGGGTGCGCCGTCATCGACGGCGGATTCGCCACGCAGCTGGAAGCGCTCGGCGCCGACATCAACGACCCGCTCTGGAGCGCCGCCTGCCTCATCTCCAAGCCGCATCTCGTCAAGGAGGTAATCGTCCTCCTCCAGTTCATTCAAAAAAATCATCACCCTCCTTCGCCGCCCGCCCGCCCGTCGTGCCTGCATGTGTCTCATTGTGTGCTTGCCGTGCCAGCTGGCAAGCTTCGATCCAGCCGCCACCCGCTCGGATTTTCTTGCACTGCATAGTACCCTGCGATGCATGATCTTGTGCTCAACATGGAGATTATTTTATTGTTGCGCTATGTTTGATTGTGCATGCTATGAGTTGTCACGAAACATCACGGTTCCTTCACCTGGTGTGCAATCTTGTTTTCCTCGAATAAAAAGGAAAATATCTTCTGTTGAATGGCTCTTCCATTTAAGAAATCGATCTAGCTGTGTAGTAGGTCAAATGAAACAATGAAATGCAAGGAAATTCTCGGACTCTCGGTCAGATGAACCGGAAACCCTTTGTTTTCCTCTTTTTTTTTTTTAACTTCTCCTTTGTGGATATGAAACATTCTTCATGTGAAAGTTCAGTTTGGACTTCTGGGCACTCCTGTAAGTGTGACTGTGTGACCATGACTTGACACCATATATCATCAAAGTTCAAAGTGGTTGTCCGTACACGGATGAAATTTTGATGCAAACCTTTCCAAAAAAGAAAATATATCTAATGCAAACTTATGAATCACAAGCCAAAAAAAAGGAAAAAAAATGAATTCCACCTTTGTGTAACTGTATCCATACTAACTTTCAGTCAGTAAACTCTGTTTGGTACCTAAGTTTCTGTCAATCTTTTGCTTCTACTTTTGCAGGTTCATATGCAATACCTTGAAGCAGGTGCCGACGTAATCATTTCCTCATCCTACCAGGTACTGTTTGGTGGCTTCTATCTGTTATGAAATGGCTAGATTAGATGGGGATGGCAAGAGGAAACTGGCAAGCCGCCCTCCTTGCGGAGGCTCTGACTGCTTTCTTAGGTTTCTTCTTGCTTGACTCCTGAACGTGAACTGCCTGGCCTTATATAGCCGGCTGCCTAACAAACTAGCTAACAGATTAAACTAGATGATCTTATCTAACAAACTAACTAATACTAATACTTATCCTTACGTGCTTCCTTGCCATGGCTTGAACTGGCCCACGGCCCATGCCACAACACTACACCACCCCTCCAAGACAGCTCGTCCTCGAGCTGTTGTGCTTGCTCGGATGATCCCTTGATGTCCGGTGCAAGAGAAGGGTTTCCTGGAAGAATGCAGCAAACATTTGATCAAGCTGGCACGGATGTCGTGCTTCCGCATGATGTCCATCCGGATGTGGCTGTACTTATTGTTGCCGAACTTGCCGAGGACGATAGAAGATTCACCGAGCTTGAAGAAGATGCCAACAATGTTGGTGGCCGCGTCGCCGGGATCCTTGACAAAGCTGCTAGATTCAACCATCGAGATGCTGACCACAACCAACGTTAAGTCGTCGAGCATCTCGCTGAATGACACCACTATGTGCAGTAATACTGCCGCAGAGCCAACTTTGTCTCCGGGGTGTGCTATCTCGTGATGCTGCTGCTTGACGATGGTGGAAAGGCTGACAAGGGTACGAGCCGCACGGGCAGGGGGTAAATTGCTCGCATCGTGCATGTTGAAGACCTCTGCCACAGGAATCAAATCAGGGATGGCCACCGACGATCTGCTGATGGTGTTGGTGAACGAGCACGTCTCGAAGAAGAGGTGAAGTCTGCTGGTGTAGGCATCTTCGCACAGAACCGAGTGGACGGCACCGCCTCTGACGAGCCGCTGCACGCCGAAACAAGAGGAGCGGCGACGGCGATGCAGCTGCAGCAGCATGACGGCGGCGACGCCCACCTGGCACCAGGTTTGACGATGGCGGCACCGGCATAGGAATCCCGCATCATGAGGTCGCCTTCGAGGATCCGCCTCATGCAGCTGTTGCAGCCATCCGCAGCGACGTCGCTTGATCCAGGCCGACGGTTGCAGAGTCCTATCTGGTGGCGGTGGAGGCGTCGAGGGTCCGTCGTGTCTGGGGCCGATGAGAAGGGCTCGGTGCATACGAGTCCTTGCGTGCCCACGACTGCCTGGGCCCATGTGACCCCAGCAACGAGCCAAGCGCAGAACCAGCACATGATTCACGACGGACGACGCGCCTCGCCTGTTGTTGTAGTATGGCGGCGGCCTGTGAGGTTGCCGCGGCCCCTGCCACGCGCGCTGCCGAAGAAGCCGATGGTACTCGCTACGGCCTGAACGCAGCACGCGAGGCTGAGCTCTGATACCAAATGTTATGGAATGGCTAGATTAGATGGGGATGGCAAGAGGAAACCGGCAAGCCGTCCTCCTTGCGAGGCTCTGACTGCTTTCTTAGGTTTCTTCTTGCTTGACTCCTGAACGTGAACTGCCTCGCCTTATATAGCCGGCTGCCTAACAAACTAGCTAACAGATTAAACTAGATGATCTTATCTAACAAACTAACTAATACTAATACTTATCCTTACGTGCTTCCTTGCCATGGCTTGAACTGGCCCAGGGCCCATGCCACAACACTACCTTTCAAAACTTTGTAAGACAAGACATAGGACATAATGAGGTTCACCATACTTTGTTGTATGCTTTAATTCAATCGATATTTATATGTTGCTCTTATTTACATCTCTTTCTATGTTATTTTCTGCAGGCAACTATCCCAGGATTCTTAGCCACAGGAATGTCTCTTGAGGAGGCAGAAGGTTTGCTGCGAACGAGCGTAAAACTTGCTCTGGAAGCGAGAGATGAGTTCTGGAAGTCTACATTGAGGCAGTCAAAGCCTATTTACAGCCGTGCTCTAGTGGCTGCATCCGTAGGAAGCTATGGTGCCTATCTTGCTGATGGTTCAGAGTACAGGTAACTTGAGCATGTTTTAGTTCAGAAGCAACATTGTGAATTTTGCATGTATCTTGTTTTTATGTCTGCTATACTGATGACATGTATTGGTTTTCGAAGTGGATCATACGGAGCTGACATCACAACCGAGAAACTGAAGGATTTCCACAGGCGCCGGCTGCAGGTCCTTGCAAGTGCCGGACCTGACCTGATTGCATTCGAGGCCATTCCTAACAAAATGGAGGCACAGGTTCGTTCAAGTTCAGAACTTTAAAATTGTTTCTTAATTCAAGAAACATGGTTGTGTTGAACATTTCCGTTCCTGTGCCATACTGACGCTGACGTGAACCCGTGCAGGCTTTAGTTGAGCTTCTTGAGGAAGAGAACATCCAGGTCCCTTCTTGGATCTGCTTCAGTTCCGTGGACGGCAAGCACCTGTGCTCAGGCGAGAGTTTCGCAGACTGCCTCCAGATCATCAACGCGAGCGACAAGGTCGCCGTGGTAGGGGTGAACTGTACACCACCTCAGTTCATTGAGGGCATCATAACCGAGTTCAAGAAGGTGATCTTGCTCTCTGCAAAGTAATCCCTTTCACGCCGTTATCTGAACATGCTGTGACCTGCTTCTTTTTCCAACAGCAAACGAAGAAGGCAATTGCCGTGTACCCAAACAGCGGCGAGGTGTGGGACGGGAGAGCCAAGAGGTGGCTGGTGAGTAGACATCACGTTATACTCCTGTATGGGACATGAAAAGAAGCACTCCCAGTGCAAATCTTCAATTCTGTTCGTCCCCAACTGATGATTCTGACGTTCTGTGATGCTTGGCAGCCAGCGGAGTGCTTCGGCCACATGAGCTTTGACGCACTTGCGAAGAGGTGGCTGGAGGCCGGGGCTACCCTCATCGGGGGATGCTGCCGGACGACGCCAACAACTATTAGGGCTGTTTCCAAGATATTAAAGGGCAAAGCGGGACATTGATCTCTTGAGAAACAAAAATGTTGAACTATGCTGTAGCGAGAATAACATTCAGAATATAAATTTTGCCGTTGAGGGTATCAATCTAAGCTGTCAGCTACTGGTTTCTTGAACAGTTGCACTGCATACTTGCGACTGCGACGTATGATTCAACTGTTTCGACAAGCGCATGTTCCTTTGAAAACAAATGGTTGTGCTATAGACTGTCGTCTGCACAGCAACGAGGATGTTGTTAACGCCAGAGCGAAACAATCCATTCTCCGTGTACTTCTCCAGGTTCTTCGATACGAATCCAGGTTAGCATGAGCTTTGTTGTGCGTGCTTCGAACAAAAACCTCAGCGCACATAACCCCGATAGAAGCTACTGATAGTGGAACACATATCCCTGATTCCGTGATTTCTGAACCAATTGCTTCAGTAAAATTTGGTGATGGGTTACTGAAAGTTGAATCGACATTTATTTCATTGGTATGGTGACTTTACAAGAATTTAAACGATAGTGTTTCTTTTTATAAAGCTTTGGGCTGGTAGCATGTTGCTGTGTAAAACTTTGAAAAATGTGTACGGCTGACATGCGCCGGTAGAATTTGGAAACGAGTTGTTTTTATTCCCAAATTCAGATGAGTTGTTTTTAATCCCAAATTGGTTGTGTGGGTGATCACCAAATTCAGTTGTTCAGACTGTTGAAATTTCCCATCCAGTAAGATTGATCAGAACGCTCATTGTGCACAATGAATAACCCACGGCCAAATTTACTTTGCAACATCGAGAAGTTCTAATTCAATCTGATCAACACAATAGTAGTATTCACAAATGCATGTACTACAGAGCGCAGCTGTTTGCTCCAACTCAATATGAACCAAGTTTATTCGACCTTCCTAAGCTGACCTTGCAATACCCGTTACATCCCTGGATCACATATGTACACTGCACTGGCCTACTCCAGGTCAAACAATTAAGGTGAATGTTACAACACTACTTTTCTACAACACAACACTAATCTGGATGCACTCGGCAAGTCGGCATGACAGGACGAATAGTAACTCTGCAGGACTCCAAAGCACATATGTACAACAGATCTCTCAAAAAGGATCCTCCAACTTTACATCGATTTCAATATCCCCGGTATCTTCCAACAGGTCCCCTAATTTCTTTGGAAGATGAGTTGTGATCGTCTGTCCCTCTGAATATCCAGCCATTAGAAGCTTCCCAATCTTCGTCCTCCAATCAGTAACACATTTCTCAGTCCATCTGTCATGAACCACGCGATCCCTGTAGTTGAGCATGGTGCCAAGCCCACAGTTACGTATCCAGCCATATTCTTCCAAAACCCGTGCCTCTCCTTCTGTTAAATCTTCACCAACCTGAGAAACAAAATGGACGAACAATGAGGAAAAAAAAGGAGTCCCATTCCTCAAAATGTCAAGTTGTCGATGTACGTGCATACGTCTAGAACGATATACGCTTTTAAGACTTCAAGGATTGGTACACAGCAAATGAAATCTGGTTTCAGTCAGCTGGAACCCCCGCGGCAAAAAATTCAGAGGGTATGCATTCTTACTCCCCTTTTTTTAAAAAAATTGCACCCCCCCCCCCCACCAAAAAAAAATTTTTGGGTGGGTGAGGCTGCTTTATTACAGTGTTAGTGGGACCAGGTGAACATAGTTCGGACGATTCTGGATTGCTGGATGAATGTACAAATTTAGTATATCTATATACACTGGAGGCTGTTGCAGCACAACACAGTACAAAAAAAAAAAAAAAACTGGAGAAAAACTATACTAAAACAAGAAGCCTTACCAGTAACTGCTTGTTTTCAATAAGAGCTGTCCTGCCACACCCACTAAACTTCATTGCGATAACCAGCCTACGGACCTGCCATTCTATCGGCAACGATTGCACGACCTCAAAGAAGTATGTCGCGTAACCATATTCAGGTCGCTCAAGAACTATCCTGTGTAACAAAAAAAAAAAAGAAGAAAGAATACAGTTAAAACAAACCTTTCAATCATTTTGACAACAAATATCAAAGAGTACAGGATAGTGGATAAGAGGCACCTGTTGTGGCTTCTAAATACAAAAATAAAGGACTGCAGATCCCTGCTCCATCCCCATTCCACAGGACAATCACGAAATTGAAGGTAGCGGGACTACATCAGAAAATATAAATAAAAGATCATCAAGTTGCATGACGCGGAAAAATAAAAATAATGATTTCGAGTGTCTACAAGTGAAAAGAAAAGTACCTGCTCAATAAGGGAAAGTAAACAGGATAAGCAGTAAATGGCCTTTTCCCCCTTCTCATGTCTAGCAACCGACAACTTCAACAGGGATGTTCGCTGTGGAAATAACTGAACATTGAACAAATAACATTGTCAGTAAAGGGAAACGTTTGTAGTCCATACCACAAACATGCAATCGTCAACAGAGCAATTAGGTAAAAAATCCACATATATAAGAGCTGTGCATGTAATAACTTTACCAATTACTTAAAGAGCCACAAACAAATGTAACATAGATTTAACAATAACAGCATATATTTTCGGTTTAAAAGAAGACATCATATGCCAATCTGGATTTGTCTAGGGCCGATAGAACACTCCTATCGGCAGCATCAATAATCTCTTTTCTAGGGTCCAAGTATTGTATTTACTGCAATAAATCATGCTCGCTGTTTCAATCTTAGGACACTACACTACCTATTTCAATTCCTGAATCCAACTAGGTACTTCTTAGGACACTACACTAGTTATTTAAACTCCCAAGCCCAAATAGGTACTTACCAGATGGTAGGCAAGTAGCATCTGTCAAGTTCCTATTGTTAGCAGATACTAGATAACACAAAATATTGAATTTGACGCGCCGTTTTTCAAGTATACAAAAAGGTTCATAGCAGACAAAAAAGATGTAACCAACTAAATCAGCAATAGCATGAAACAATATCAAAATAGGATTCTAACTAGTTGACAGGCCTACAGCACATTTATTACAACCACTTAATCTGCTTCCAGTAACAAGTTGAAATTATGGTACACAATTATTCGAACTGTCTAAATTTTGTGATCTCCTACCATAACCCAGCATAACCACTTAACAGTTTGCAATTGTGTTTATAGGTTCCAACCCTAGTTTGTGGCACATAGTCAAATTGTGGTATTACAGATCTTTCACCAAATTAAAGCATCCATTTTCTTCAAAGATGGAAAGATAATTTCCATTGTACTAAGTACTACTGTAGAAATGTCAATTATCTTACTTTGGTGATGACATTTTCAAGGTCTTCAAAGTTATTTTCTGTAGAATCTGGAAGCGTTTCATCATCTTCTCCAGCACCATAAAGCTTAATCTCTTCAGCCGTTATTCCTTTATTCATAAGAATCTACAGGCAGAAAAGAAAATGAAGCACACTATCAAAGACTGAAGATTTTACCTAGAACTTTTGCATTAATATATATAATCATATAATCAGCAAGCTGTCACCTGTAGAAGCCCTGGAGCATCTTCGTCGAGTGCCTTTTCAATTGAATCCCTGCACATATCATTTCTGTAAACAAAGTCTCCGAGATAGTTGCAGATCTTAAAATTAGATAAGTTACTCATGCAGCGTACGTTACAGTTTTCCGCCGCCTCCTTCGACGAGAAGAGTAAGCAACGCCCTCAACATTATTGTGGGCATCTTCTTCAAATGTTTTGTCAGATGAACAACTGCATACATGTTATTCATATAAGCATAGTGTGAAACAGAAAAACTGAAACAAGTTACTCATGTTGCGTACCTATCTGTTTTCCTTTTTTTCCGTTGATGAGAATGAAAAGCAATGCTACCACCATGGTCATGAATTTGTTTTTGAGTTGTTTCAACAACAGGATCCACAGTATTGATAGAGCTGTTCTCACATAAGGCAAGTAAGTCACCCTCGGTTAGTTCACATTTTACTCCTAAGGATGGTACTGCGCCTTCACAATGAGTATCCTGAGAACTAGCTTCGATACTTTTGCAGATATCTGCGGCGTTCTCTACAAAATCGCTGTGCTGATGCAACATTTCATTTTCGGAATTCTTTGACACACATCCTGGAATAGAACTACCACACTCCAGGCCAAAAATTTTCGAAGGGTGGAGAGGTATTCCTTGAGGAGATCCAGAAGAGTCAAGCTCGTAGCCTTCCAATGCAGGCTCCAATTTTACATCAACCAAAGCGGTCCCATGTTTTCTTACAACCAATTGATTGTCTTTGCTCGCACAAGTTGGTTCAGATGTTGGCAGCTCAGAATTACTGGAACTGCCCGGTATTTCATTCAAATTATTTCCAACAAAACATTCCGTAGATGACATTTGAGCATCTGAAAGATGTTCACCAAGCAACCTCCTGCCATTGTCATCATCCATACTCTCCACAATAGGAGGCGCAGAAGAAATTTCCTGTACAAAATTTAACAGGTTTAAGAGAACAGGTACAATAAAAGAAAAGAAAAATTGAGACACACACCTAATTATTGTAAGAAAACTCCATATAATATCACAGTCCTACAGAAATATTTTATTTAAATCAATTAACATGCATAAAATGTTTGGTATACTTCATTTCAAAAAGATGCATGTTTGCATGAACAAAACTTGGATGCTTGTCTGACAAAAATACAACATTCTCGTATAAGGTGTAAAAATTCAACAGTGGACATGTTATAATCTTATGAGTTGTAGAAAATTGGCACAGTAAAGTTATTGTTTACTGGAAATAGTACTCAAAAATCAGATGCATATCAATCATCATAGTGACCACACAAACATTATTCAATCCTATATTAATAAAGCAAGATACATTAGACAAGTTCAACGAACAAATTAATTCATTACGGTTTCATATAACTGAACTGGGAAACCTACCTTGGGACCACAAAACCAATTATAATCCCATTTATCAATAACCACTTAGCAAGTTTTAACACATGGGGGGAAAAAATGAGAAGTACATGGCTTTGGTGCAGCAGAACAATACAAGTACATAGTAGCAAAGAGAATGTGATGTGCGTATGTTGTATACGAGCAGCATAGAGATGAGAGAAGTGCACTCATGACTAATGAGCACTTAAAAACATGGGAGTTTCCAAACGTAATGATAAAAATGCATAATAATAACAGTGAATATTATCACACAGATAACTGAGAAAAGCAGAGATACCTGCAACATGCGACCAATATCTTCCCTACACATTGCTCCCGCATGATTTCTGCAAGCAATTTTAAGAGAAAGATAGCTTTAGTCATATATCCAAATTATAGCCCTCATAATAGACCCATACATCTCCTCATTCTACCTTTTGGGAGCTGTTGCAGATTTTTCAGCTGATGTTGTAGCAGGGCACGAACTCTTGTCCGCTAGAAGGATTATGTGACGCTCTTTCAGAGACATATGGTCAAGGTCATCCGTCTCAGCATGGTTGAAGATATCTTTGCAAGGCTGTAACATATAGTAAAATGAGTAATTGGCTTCTATAGAGATAAGAAGAAAAATATGCATAAAGCAAAGATATTTGAAGGATTTGCTTTGGTCCGGTCCACAACTAATTGTCTGCTGACCACAATACCATAACTTCTTCGAAAATTATTGGCTGCAATTAAGATACAATGGAACTCAACGAATAAATGCAGCGACAAAAACCAGTAACAAACCACCACTTTTCTAAGCACAGATTATCCACGCATTTCATTATTCAGTAAGTCGGAGGGGAAGACTTGAATAACAGGAACATATAAGAAAAGTATTACAACAAACTATAATCATGATATAGCAACGGTCATATAATAAAGAAGGGAATACCAGTTCAGGCTCAGCAGGAAGTTTCGCAACCAATTCACACAGATTGTTTTGTGATTGATGGAATATCTTTGACACCACTAGTTCCCCATCATCCTTCACTTTGTCACTGATATGATATTGATGTAGTCTCCAATCAGTTTGCTGATGACTGTTATCACTCACGTTGTATGCATAGAGGACAAACTCCTCCTTGTAACCTTGCAGAGTATCATCCAGGATGATGGACTTAGGGGTTCCAACTTTTTGCCAGCTGATATTTTTACCATTCTTATCGTTGCAGAGCACATCAAATCTTTTATGGAAGAAGTAAGAGGCGTGCCCATCCCGCCTAACACCTGTAAGATTGCAGTTAACAAGTGCTGACAGATAATAGATGATTAAAAACAGCAGCGGAACTTGGAAGTTACTTCAACGAGATTAAATACCTGGGATATCTTGAGGATGAGTACAGCTAAATCCTCTATCATCATTGACAGGTACAATGAACTCGCTGATAAATGGATGGCGATGAGCCAAATACTTCCCAATTTCCGCAGCTAAATGCCAGACAAGATCACTATCGCTGGGGTTAAACTCTACGCCTCTTGGTAGTCCAGGCCAAATCTGCAATACAGTAGGCACAATAGTAAAGTAAAGGCCTGTTGTTTGTCCTCAAATATAGAAAATAAATACAGTAAAGAAGCAATTCAACATGTTGATATGCGGACACTGTTTGGTGGACATTGTTTGGTAAAATGGTGCAGTGTTTGCAAGCCGAAGAAGCTAGATGGCCTTGGTGTTAAAAGGATCCCAGCAATTTCACCAGAGCCCTTTGGCTTTGGTGGCTGTAGTTCCAATGGTTAGGTCGTGACAAGCCATGGAATGGAATTGAAGTGCCTTGTGACGTGTCTAATAAGATGCTATTACACCTACGCTGTGATTACAATTGGCGATGAAAAAAAAACAGCATTGTTTTGGCTTTTACGCTCCAGATACTGCATATAATATCTTCAGCCTGGTATGCAGGTCGCAGGATCAACGAATGGTCAACTGGCTAGGATCTCATCAGCCCACCTTCATGAGCTGTCATCTCTTTGGACTGGGCATGTTTGGATTGCAACGAAGGTTACCACGCCTAAGCTTAGTCAGCCACAGTTTTTTAACTTGGTTAACTTCTTAGCTTTCTGGCCCACTTGTTATATAAACTGCCAAAGTTTTGCCTAAGGTTAGTACATCAATTCTGTTGCCACATTTTTGTGATAAGGCAAAACTTACGCAAAATCTTGTGGAAACGTTAGTACCAACCAAAAGGATCTCAAGATTAATCACATTATAAAAAATGTTGACTCAATCTATTGACGTGGGACGTCGAGCGGAGATTATTTGGCAAAGAGAGCTTAACAGTTCAAGAAATTAGAGTTCAGTACAACCTAAACTTGGTTTTGGATGGCAGCAGAAGAAAACAAATGGAAAGTTTTCCTTGGTCTTTTGTTCAAGGAAAGGATTTTAACTGCAGACAAGCTGGCGCAGGGGCAAAGCTAGGACAATAATAATAGTGGTGAACATAAGGATTATGTGTTTTGAGTATGAATGAAGTTTGGGTTAAAAGGGCAAAAGTAAGGCCAAAACAGGAAGGCCACAGCTAAATGCTTGTTTTAGTGCGATGCATGTGAACCACCGTGGCCCTATGTAACATTGGCGCATCGCCCTTGAGATGGTTATGTAACATTGGCGCATCGCCCCTGAGATGGTGCCAAGGGGGTTGACCTCACAGCCTACTCTGCTTTTGTACCCATGCGGAAGATTTCAGACACGTGTTCCGCAGTTGCAAAGGTTTGGCTGGGCTTTGCAATCCTGTCATCGCTGCTAGCAGATAATTCTTCCAAGTTCCATAGGAGCTGCAACAGCTTAATGGCCACATTTCTTGGAATGTTTTCCTAAACGGAATTAAACTCCGTTTAAACAGCGTCTAAACGCTAGACGGGTGATCACCGTCTTTGCCTGAACGGTTGTTTATCCCGTTTAAACAGATTTAAACACTAAATGGTGGTTGACCGACTGTCTACCGTTTACCATCTAGGAAATCATACAGTACATGTCCTTGCTAAGATTCAAGAGGACGTGGCTCAAGAAAACAGCAGTGGCCTTCCTAGCAGCAGTTCATCCTAGTTGTGGCTAAAACTGCTGGTCTTGAGTTGTTAGGGGCCGCTTGGTTGCAGGCCACCGATTACCACGCCAAATCATGGCTGCCCACACCGAATAGCGACAATGTTTGGTTGCATGCAACATATATGGCCGCCACAGTTTTTCTACCTGCTTTCCCGTGGCGAGTGTGGCGCAGACAATTGCCGCCACAACCTGTGGCGCGCCGCTGGTTGGCGTGGCTGGTTGCGGCTGCCAACCAAAGCACGCCCTTAATCTTTTTCATGTAAGAGGGTTTGTTTTTCAGGTTGTTGTTGGATCACAGGCTATTTATTCCTGTGGTTCTTGATACTTTTTTGCTCAATACCAGTATTCGAAGGCAATAGCTCCAGCCTCTAGTTAAAAAAACAGAACATGAGGTCAAGCGGATTAGTGGCACTGCTGTGCCACTAACTCCCTCCGTATTGGAATTGATATGGTTCCGACAGGCTACCGTAGTTGTTTTTTAAACTCATTCCACTGGTCTGAAACGTCAATAATTGACGAACGGAGGGAATATATGATATTAAAGTAAAAATGAAAAACACAGGTGGATGAGCAGCAGTTTAAGCAAGACTATTCCTGGAGTAGAATAGATATAGCTTTGATCTGTCGGCAACGATTTTTGAGAAGTCAAACCCTCGCTGACCTCAAATGTTCACTGGTTCACCTTTCAGTCACTGAAATGTTCGGTTATTTTATTCTCATCATCCACGCCGCTTGTCACAAAAATGAAGACAGAGAACGCTAGAAGGGAAGTATCTTAAACCAACTCTCTCAGGCAAGGAACATGCACATCGTCTTGACTCAACTAATCACACAGAAAACTAATAAAAGATTACCTGTGGCCTCTGGGAAGCTTCAGCGGTCTCCCCGTCATCCGCTCGAGCCTCACACCTGCGCCGGAACCAAAGATCACAACTCCTGAAAACTTCGCCGCATTGGAACAGAGAGGGCGTACGAGATGAGCTCACCTGTCGAGGTCGGGACTTCCCTTGGCGCGCGGTACTGACGGGCCGACCGGTCGACGGCGGCGCCCGGCGAGGGGGAGATGGTCGGGGTCGCGGTCGGTGCCGAGGCGGGAAGGAGGCAAGCTGGTGCCCGCGGCCATTAGGGTTCGAGCGGGATGGGAGATGGTTTGGGCGAAGACGGTGAATGGTTACTTTTGTTTTTATTATTCAGATCGGGTGGGTTCGCAAAATCGCAAGTGCAAACGCGGAACAACAATTTCAGGATCCAGTCGTGGCCAACGATATTCGGCTCGGCCCAACGCCCAAGTGCCCGCCTGGGCCTTGTAAGGAGATGGCCCCTGGTATGCAGGGACCAAAAAGGAAAAATATTGGGGTGGTTGTTGGCTTGTTGCAACACCAACCCTCATGTCAAAACTTGCTTAGGCTGACTCCAACAAGGAGGAGGCAGCTTGCACATGCAAATAGACAGTTGCCTCGCCTGTTCAAGAGGCAGTTTTTGTTGACTCCAACAGCCACCGCGATTCTCGAGAGGCAATCGCTCCAGTCGCCCCGCGCGCC
>JAAXCT010001685.1:0-137717 GCA_012490785.1 Eragrostis nindensis
TTACTAAATGAGAAGAATTTAGATAGTTTCCACTGAGGTATTTACAAAATCCAGGCACCAACTTGTTGTTTTATTACAGGGAACTAAGGCTTTTTACGCATTAACTTACCTAAACGTCATTTGTAGATTACAGTGACTAAGCTGCATAACTTTCACAAATTTAATATTTTCTGCCAGTGGCCGTCTACTTGCGGCCCGGCCCGGCCCTTTTTCTTCCCTAGCTCATCTGGCTTGTTGAATAAATGGGAGTTCGGCTAGGGTTGAGTCTGGCTAGGCTTTCAACCCTAGCTGTGTTACTTTGTCTCAAATTGCCGGGCCGGGGAGGCGCCCGCTGAGATCTACTCCATCCATCGCATGCAAGAGGAAAGGGGAGGGTAGCGTAGATGGGGGAGCAGAAATGGTGGTGGAATATGAGAGCAGAGATGAGAGTCCTCAGAGTGGGATGGGGAGAGATATTTTTGTGAACCCGTTGTGAAGCGAGAAGAATAAAAAACATTTTTGTTTCTTATTTGGACGAGCACAATTTTTTTAAAGCACAATGGATAAAATACTTGCAATTAACTTTTAGAGCATAGTGAGCCAAATACATGAAATAAATTTTTGAGAGCGCAAGGGTGAAATACTTGAAATAAATTTTTTACAGGATAATGAGTCAAATAGTCATTTTGTTATGAGTTAATAATTTTAGTTCAAATAAATTTTGAAGCAGTTTTTTATTGTAAAATACAGGAAATTATACTAAAGTGTAGTGAATCAATTTACAGATTAGTGGTTTATAAATAATAAAGAAAGAAAATATTGGTCTAAAAAATTGTTCAACTAATTTATAAAATGTAATGTGATTATGTTTATTGCGTTTATTGGTCCTCAATTACGTTATGTTGATAATAGAAAATCCTCAATGGAAAAGCACTTAAAGCATTACAATTATGAGAAAATTAATATCATAGGTAATTAAGTTAATGAGTCTTAATTACGAGCCTTAATTATTCTTCTGTAAAATTCGAACTTAAATGAAAGAAGCCCAAAGGGTCCTCTGGAGCCAGAACCACCAGCCTTGCCTAGCAGCATGTAAATTCTAAGAAAAAAGAAGAGTGAAAAGCACCGAGAGTCTTTGAACTTGTCCCGAGGTCCCATCTATGTCCCGGTACTCTCAAATGTTGGTTTCTGGGTACTCGAAGTTGTCCCGAGTTCTCATCTACGTTCCGATACTTCAAATGCTGGTTTCTGTACCTTCGAACTAGTCCGAGTTCTCATCTAGGTCCCAAAACTTAATGAGAAGTCTCTTCTAGGTTCAAATCACCATCCATACAACCGTCACCAGGAAGCAATCTGGAGCGTTGATGCAGAAGGCGGCCGGCTTGGGGCATAAATACCCCCTGTCCTAAAGAGGCTATAAGTACCCCTGTGGGCTGCAAGAACAATTCGCACCTCATTCAAGTAGTTCTTTGTAGAATTATTATTTCTTTTTAATATAATTAACTTTATCTTTATTTATTTCTTTTAGTAATTTTTTTCTATTTAGTTTATTTGTTAGAGTTAAGTGTGTTCATATGGGTCACGTTGCGGATTCATGATTAGAAATGGTTTCATCTATAGTTGATTGGACAGTGAAAATAACACAACACAACAATCGCAAGACTGCCCCTAGTTAAATGTCATCCATAAAGTGTTTGATGATGGGAAGGTTGTTTAATTTCGTTATTTAATTGACTCCCATTTTTGTTTGATGAAGGTGCTTTGTATTCACAGTAGGCATGGTGAAAGCAACTCAAATACAGCAATACTATACTACACCAATCTTTAAACTAAATCCAACCACACTACACTTTGGAAATATGATTCTGGCCCAAACACCTCATTATTTAAATATAATACATGCGGTGAAATTAGCTGCAGACAATAATCTTTCGGGAAACAATTCCAGAGGATAACCATATGACCTTTCTCGTCCCAAGAAGCATCGTTACATCAACTTTCGCATTCAGGCATCACTGAGCTTCCGGCCTCACCTTGCCAATCCTGAGGAGATTGGGTACCTGACCGTCTTCACCTCCTCCCTGGGCCACCCCACGCCGCCTGGAACCCGCGCACGGTGGCCTCGTCGAGCAGCTCGACGCCCTGGTCCTTGGCCGTCTGGTACCGCCGACCACGAGGTGATGTACGTGAGGTAGTCGTCGAGGTCCATGCGGCGCTGGTGGCGAACTCGAAGGCCCCGTGTGCGCCTCGCCGTCGACGGGGTCGAACGGGAACTCGACGCCGCGGTACTGGTCGTCGACGAGCCGGCGGTTGGGCGCCCAGTACGGCTGCGAGAACCTGTAGTAGCGCCAGAACGCGTCGTCGACGGCGGGGGCCCCCTCGACGCGCGGCTCCGTGTAGCACCAGGCGGCGAGCACCCCGTGGCGCGGGCGCAGGAGGGACCCGCCTGCGCGTAGAAGCGCGGGCAGGTCGAGCCAGTGGAAGGCCTGCGCGACGGCGACGAGGTCGACGGAGCCCGGCGGCGCCCCGACGGCGCGTGGAGCGCCGCGAGGGGCAGGTCCGGCGCCGTGTGACGTAGCGCACGTTGGGGAGCGGCGGCGCGTGGGCCAGCTGCTGCGCGGCTCGTGTCCGTGCCCACCACGGCCGCGTACCGCGTTCTGCGGAGTCAGTGGACATGTCACGTGTCAGGCATGACAAAATGGACATCCACCACACACATGTAAAGTCGTTCGGCTCTTTAGTAGAATATCTTTTGAAACGTGTCTCAATGGAACAGTTCACTTCAATCATAGGTAGTAGTTGTTCACCTCAAGAAACTGTTTTCTTTGCCATGACATATGCCTCGCGAAGAAGACGAGCAGCCGGGACCGAAAGGGAAGAGAGAGGACTGACCGATGCTGCGGCCTGGCCGCTGCCGGTGCCGACGTCCCAGGCCAGGTCGCGGCGGGGCGTCTTGGAGGCGATGAAGTCGAAGAGCTCCGGCGGGTAGGCCGGCCGCGTCGCCGCGTACTGCTTCGCCTGCTTCAGGAACAGATTAGCCATCGCGCCTCGACTGCTTCTCCCTCCCTCTCGATTCCTCTCCCTTTCTTGGAGCCAACCAATTGCGAGTTTGCGACACTTGACCGGGTTGTGGCGAGCAGAGTGCTCTGCTGCGCGCTCGTTCTTATAGGGCCGCGGCGCGGACGGAGGACTCTGCTTCAGCTTCTCGGCAGGTGCGCGCAAACGGCGAGCACTTTCCTAGCAGTCAAGTCAAAATAGTGTTTCATTCACCACTCGCCGCCAATGCCTGGCCGCCAGGCTCTTTCTGGCGACGGGCTGATTCGCCAGTGAGTGGCTACTGCCTACGGAAGAGTTGCAGACGTCCTTCCCAAGCCACGTGACAATTGAAGAACGTGCGTGCTTCAAAACGCACGCGCCCGAGCAAGGAGGAAAAACAGAGTAAAACCTTTCCTTCGTTTCATGTGAGCGCAGCCGCGACGTGTACATCAGGTTCAACCACCGCGAAGGTAGTAAAAGTAAAAGATGGAAAACCATAGTGTTGAGGTTTAAGCAAGAGAACTGTTATTGCAGAAGCGTTAAGAAATTAGTACATCTCAATTGACCAAAAACACCGTTTTTCCTGTCCACACACACGGCGGCTGTTGGATGCTGATCGAGACATGACTTTACCTTGTCGAACCTCTACTAATTCACCAACTATTTACTCCTTTGTATCATAAAACTACAACTTTTCGTTGAGTGCCACATGTCAGCCACATTTGTCTTGTCAAAATTCAATAGTCACCGACGTGTAGGACCAAGAAAAATAAGTTGTGATTTTATAAAACTAGTTTTAAAAGTTGTGATTTGCGAAACTAGTTTTGTGGTTTTATGATACATTGGAAAAAAATGTTATGATTTGTGAAATTAACTTTGAAAATTATTTTAAGTTCTGTCACATGGGTGACTGTTTATGGAAGGGATGTGTGCTTAAGTATGCTTCACGTACTAAGTCACCAACTATTTGCATTTGTTTCTAGGTTTCATTACAACTTTACCTCAATCATAGTTTGATTACCCCCCCCCCCCCCCCCCCCCCCCCCTCAAACCCGAGCGCAGATTGAAATAGTGGCAGACTTGGATGTGCTCTGTCAACTATGACAAAAATTACCGTCGTGAACGCTTGCCTAATTAGGTCATCAGTTTGGATCGAAGCAGGTTTTTGGTCTAGTCGTATCCGAGACAGTTGTAGTATTCTGCCGTAGTAAAACTCGTTGGTTTAATTATATCTTCCGTGCACACAACCGTATTCGAGCAGAAGCACACCAAACTGCTTGATAGTTCCACCGTTACCATACGTAGATGCAAGGCTCAAGCTAAGAGTTAGGCACGTCTAAGGGCTCGTTTGGCACGGCTTCGGATTATGCAGAAAACAGCTTTTGCACTGGATTCTGAGTTAAATAGCTTCTCTGACTTATTCTGGATTATCTGTCAAAAACAGTTTATCCAGTCAGCCCGTTTGGCAAAACAGCTTATCCGATTTTTTTCTGAAATAAATTAGCATATAAAATGACTGCAGTACCTCTAAAATTAAAACTTTCATTTGTCCACACCTTGTGTACCACATTGAAATAAAAATAAGTGCAGAAAATAAACTAAATATATATGGGCAAACGTTTTTTTTATTTTTTATTTTTGTAAAATAAGTCAAGTGTGGTCTAGTTTCGAAGGTCTCGTTGCAACGAACGCAACGGTGTAATCGATTCGTAATTTGGACATTCGTTTTGTAATCTACAGATTTTTAAACAAACTTAAAAGAGTTTTGTCTAGCGGGCCCGCTCAACAGGGCACGCACCTGACGCTTGTGTCAGGAGAATCCACCAAAAGCTCAAATCTCCGGCTTGCGCTTATACGTTGAATGAGAAAACGGATTGTGACAGGCATTTTGCTGAGAAGCTGTTTTCTATGGCACCGTTTGGCAATCTGCATTGAGAAGCAGAAGCAAAAAGCCGGTGAATAATCCGTGCCAAAGGGGCCCTAAGTGGTACTTCTTGGTCTAGTTGGGGTAGCTTATGCTGGTCAGGAGTCGCTTCAAACTGCGGCGGGCCGGGATGGGGTGTGTCGATTTTGTAATAACAATCTTATGAGGGAATATCAAACAAAGATTGAGATATATGTGTGTGCAATTGTAAGCCTAGAATTTTAACACAACGCTTAATTGATTTCAATATACTATATTACTTTAAGTATAGTCTTACCAAGGTTTTTTGGATTTTACCGTACGCAGGATTTTACAGCCGTGTATTTAACTAACTTTGCTAGTGCAGATTTAGACCGTTTAGCAACCACCTCTACGTCAAGATTCGTGCAAGTTTTATCCAGGAGGCGCTCTCTTCTTAGAGATAAACCACGACCGCCAGCTGTCGATGGCGACATTTTGAAACCAACGAGATAGACTTCAAACCGACGTCGCCCCCGCCTTGTTTGTTTGCTATATAAAAGACATCAGCGGAGACGATCTCACGTTTACGCGCGCGCCGATCGATTTCGCTCCTCGTTTGTCCAACTGCATGCCGCAGGTGATCCGCTCTCTCGTCTTCACCATCGTCATCGCGATGACGACATCCATATCGATCCATGACATTTTCACGTGTTTGTTTCGCTTGCAAGCAGCGCAGCCATGGCGGCAGCGGCAGCGGCGGTGGCGGTGGCGGGGGCGGCAGCGACGGCAACGGGAGGCCGGTCAGGCCCCATGAGCAGGGGATGTTTGAACGCGAAGGTCAGGAAGCGCAAGGCGCCGCAGCCGCGTGATCGTGAGCAGAGCGGGAGCCCCGACTCGGCCGTGACGACGTGCGCCGCGATGACGCCGGCGGCGGCATCGGGCGGCGGCGGTGGCGGTGGCAGCCGCGACGTGGAGGAGGTGCAGCAGCAAGCGAACGGGAATAGGCCGAGTACGCCGGCGGCATCGAGCGGCGGCGGCGTGGCAGCGGCGCAGCAGCAAGCGAACGGGGAGAGGCCGGGGACGCCGGTGGCATCGAGCGGCGGCGACCACCACGTGACGGAGGTGCAGCAGCAAACGAACGGGAAGAAGCCGAGGCTCGTGTGGACGACGGAGCTGCACGAGAGGTTCGTGAGAGCTTGCAGAAGTGTTGGGAGAGGTAATGCAGCGCCGCTTCTTGTTTGTGATTACGTTATTACACGCAAAAACTCATTGTTGTTAATTAATTTCTTCTGCAAAGAAAACCACAGAGAAGTTTTTGTGCGTCAGTTTAGAGATAAGTTTTTTTAAGAAAAAAGAAAGAGAGAAAGCTCAATCACGTCTGAGGGTTTTTAATTAGAGGGATCCAGGCACCTGAAAAGTTAATTAGAAGGATCTTAAGCCTATGCCAACTAAAAAATTACTGTTCTGTCATTCTTAAAGACTAACGCATTGGAGATTATCTTAGATGCATATGAACATAACAATTAAAATGGTTAATTAGTCTCTTAAGGTTTTTGGTGGGCTATGCGGTTCGCAGGCCAAAATAATTATTTCTGTTTTCGTCATAGAAGTTGTGCCGAAGAAAATACTTGAGGCGATGAAAGTAAATGGACTGACCAGGGAGAATGTTGCCAGCCACCTTCAGGTAATCTAACTGTTGCTTTTGACTACTAGTACCATTTCCGTACAGATCGGTTGTGTCGTTTTACTGAAAAGCAGCTACTTAATTGCAGAAATATAGGCAGAACATGCAAGGAAGAGGACAGGGTAGTAGTCGCCGGAGAGGTGGTGGTGGTGGTAACCGGACAGTGACGATGCTGCACACAGCAGCTCGATCCCTTCAACCAGCGTTTCCTCCTCAGGCTCAGCCGCCCGTCGCAGGGGCGGCGTTCCCTCAAGCACCATCATCCTCTGTCTCTGTGAACCCTCCTCCGCAAGGAGCATCCTTTGCTGTTCCCAGCACGATTATACCTGATCAGCTTCAAATGGGGCATGTCCAGCTAGTCCAGGCACTGCCAGCAGCTGCATTGGTTCATCATCATCATCATCAACCACGCCCGGAGTTTCCAATGCTGATGCAGACACCGATGCCGCAGCCGCTCATCTATCAACCGCCGCTGTTCCACCGGCCGGCTGCGATGGGGCAGCGGCATAGGATTATCATGGAACATCAAGCGCGACATGCTGCGCCGGGACACGACCACGAGATGGTGGCAAGTAACTACGAGCTGGGCGCGCAGACGCTGGCCAGAGCTCCGGCGGCCGGCGTGCAGAGCCACCGTCTGCAGCCCCACATGCAGGGCTCTCAAGCTGTGAACATGAACGGATCAGGTACGTACCTGATCGCACGTTTTAATTGCCTCTTCGCTCGCACATGATTGTTTTCCGCAGCTAGCCACGCAGTTACGCATTAATTAACGACATGACACGTATCATCTTGTCTTGTTTATTATGGCAGATCTTGTCGTAGGATTATGCTCGGTTCCTGAGCCCAACACGAGAGGTGGTGAACAGATGATGGAGACGCGCGTGGGCATGGCGCAGCTGCAGATCGCCGACGAGGCTCAGGTGCCGCGGGCCGCTGATCCAGATGGTGGCCAACAAGAGGACTCGTGCGACGTTCTGCATTTTTGGGTAATAACAATTTGAACTCCCTAAGAAACGAATTTTATTACATGGTTTTCCATCTGGATATATTCTGATGTGTTGTCTTCGCATGCATGGTCATTGCAGAACACCGATTCTGCACCTTCGATGGATCACGAGTTCCCTCCGAACAAACCAATCTGATTTGCTGCATGGTGCCTGACTGGGTGGCTGTGCGTGCCGAGACCAGATTCCCACACGAACCGTCGTCTGTTCTTTTGTAGGATTGATTAGAGCATGGCCTGGACTGGCGAGTTTGAGCTTCATCGTCAGCTTATTAAAGTTGCATGAATCGATTAAGCTCTCCTAAACAGGGCAATGCTTTCGGTAGAGAGGTTCTTAGAGTTTTCGCTGCTTCTTATTCATTGGTGATTCTTTCATGTCGTGGTCGTTTTGTAATGTAAGGATGTTAAATTGATTGTGTGGGACTCTTGTGATATCTGGATTTCTTTGACCATCGACAAGTACAACTTGTTCTAGTACCTTTAATCTACAGAGTTTTGACCTTCAAATCATTAACCTTTTATCTCTAGACTTTATATAGGAGATTGTTTTATCTATATCTAGAGAGTTTGGAGAATGGATTTAATTGCAGGAAGAGAGCACAGGTTTCCGCATGGAGAACATATGAAAGAAAGACCGACAGGGCCCAGCTCGAGTGCCATACAAAAGTGTCCAAAGGTACTCGAACTAGCCCAACAACGTTTTGCTAGCCCAATAAAGTTTTTGAGACACATATAGAAGCTTGTGAGAAGACTAAGTTTTCAATCTCCCTAATTTTGGCTAATAAATAATTTATATTCAAAATACAATTATCTCAAGCTATAATTTTTTGTGACTAGCAGAACGTGTTTACACATTCCGATCGAATCGAATGTTTAGAAATTACATGATTAGATACATATCATTAAGTTTCATGATATAATAATTTGTCTATGCTTCACCAATAAAGCAGTACACTAGAAGTACGACACAATTAAGGGATTTTTTTGATATAAAATACTTTGTCCTCTTTGGGACAAAGATGGAGTTTCTATGTTCATAAAAATTAAGTTTTGAGATTTGACAGTACCTTCATAGTGTCACCCTCACAAGTCACACTTAGTGTAAGAAAAAATATGTAAAGTGACAAGGATATTATTCCGTAATCATTAGTTGAGTTTGACCAAATTGAATTATCAAATTTGATGTAACAGTACACTTCTTTAGCAAGTATTATGAGCAGCAAAAAGCAGGCGAATCCTACGTAGCGGAGGAAAAAAGCAAGAGACAACCAAGCGGGCGGCTCGCGAAACGCCCGCTTGAGCCGGCGGAAGCGCGCATGCTGCGCTGCTATTTGCTAAGAACGCTGATGCACATTAATATTGGCGGGGTCCACCACAACAGGGCGTTGGGTTGCAGCCAGCAGCGGACGAAGGCCCTGTTCGTTTCTTTAGGCCTAAATTAGTTCTCGCACTAATTTACTATTTAGGGTATTAAATAAAGTCTAATTACAAAACCTTGGTACAGATGTACGCTATTTTGCGAGACGAATCTAACGAGCCTAATTAATCCATGTTTAGCTACAGTGATGCTACAGTAACTATCGTCTAATCACGGCTTAATTACCCTCATTAGAATCGTCTCGCAAAATAGAACAGGGTTCTGTAGTTAGTTTTATAATTAGATTTTATTTAATACCTTTAAATAGCAAATTAGTGCGAGAACTAAATTTAGGCCTAAAGATCCGAACACTCCCGAAATCATAAAACTTGCTCTTAGCAAACTGTTGAGTTCGTGGTTTTCGTGGTATGATCAGTAGACCGACCGACCACGAAGAATATGGGAACCGTCCAATTAATAGGCGCTGTTTACATAGCAAATTAGCAAATTTGTCGGACGACATACTATCAATAGGCGCTGTTACGTAACAAATTTGTCGGACGACATAGCGCTGTCCCAACTCGACCGTACGCCCGTGAAAAAAAAACGAAAGAACACTTTGCACGCCCCCGACGGAAAGGGTGCCGAGAACACTGACGCCCAAGCACGTCAGGAAGTAGGCGCCGCCGCCGCCGCGCGCCCAGCACGGCAGGTTGACGGCCTCTCTCGTACGTTGTGCTTTACTAGTTCAGGCGTGAAGCAGCTCCTAATTAAGGCCAACGTCGCGTTCAGGACCAACAATTCGTCAGTTGAGCATACCAACAATTCTGATGTAAAGCGGCGCAACTGACTTTACGGCTAGTAAATGTGACATTTCCTTTGTCGCGCATCTTGTAAACGTGAGGCACTGTCACAATTATTGCCATGTGTGGCAATTAAGCGCATGACTGTAAATTTATGAAGATCATGTTGCCAAGTACTGTGCTGTTAGTACTTTAGGATAGGACTATCATCAAGACTTACTAGGCCGAGATTGAGTTGTTCTGGAGCGCTGTGGATTACTAGTGCGTACCAAATGCAGTGTCTGCATCAACAGCAAAGCAGAGATGCTATAGCTCCATCACAGTCACTAACGTTCAATTACGCATTGTGCTACAGAAAGTTAAACAGAGCGTCACAATTCGTCCAACACTATCTCAATTAAGAGGAGTAGTACTTATATATCCATAAAGTTTACGGATAAACGAAGATTATGAATGAAGTACTAAGCAAGAACAGCTTTATGAACACGAATACAGCTTTGAAACGAGCCAAATGTTACTCCAGCTTACATGCAGTTCAAGTCCTGAGAATTAAAGCAAGAATTGGTACACCTTTGCTGATTATTACTACGCAACAGTCGGTAGCCGTAGGACGGCGGCGGTGGCTGGCGCGCCGGGGCCAACACCGTCCCCGGCGACGGCGAGGTGCCCGCCGCGCGCCAGTATGGACCTGTAGATCTCGACGAGCACCTTCTCGTCGTACTCCTTGAGCTGCGCCGGCCGCGCGAACGCGCCGTGGGTCGCCGCGGCGCAGTACGGCGTGCTGGCGCCGTAACCCACGGCGGGGGACGAGGCCAGCCGAAGCATGGCCGAGACGTACGCGTCGCGGAGCCGCACGAGCCACCGCCGCGGCGAGAGCGCGCGGAGCACGCGCCGCCCGAGGCCGCGGCGCACGCGCCATCCCCGGAGACGGCGCCGTCCGCCGGGGCGCCCCTCCTGCGGCGGCGCGGGGCCGCCGCCTCCGAGCTCCGCGGTGGGGAGCGGCGCGCGGCGCTGAGCGGCGGCGGCGTCGAGGCGGTAGTAGCCCCGGCGCTTCCAGTAGGCCTTGATGCCGCCCTTGTAGGTGCGGTCCATGGCGTCGTTCGCGGTCACCGGCGGACGCTGGCGGCTGGATTCGGACGTAGACGAAGCTTGCGGTCTTGCGGAGGAGCTTGGGCTTGTGTATTCAGATGGTAGTGTACGATGCGACGGAAGATGCGACGGAAGCAGAATTGAGGTATTTTTAAAGCATGAATTTCTTTTGTTTGTCGTGTGCATCTAAGCCCTTGCAAAATTAAATATTTTAATCACCGCAAAAGAATACACTAAACAAAGTTGGAACGGAACGTATTAGGAATGCATAGCAGCGACTGGTCGTTAAGCTTTCCTCTATTCCTCCCTTGTTCCAAAACAAACTATCATAATAAACAACTCTTTAAATTTAAATTATTTATCTTTTTATATATATTAGTCAAAGATAAAATTTTTGATTTTGACCAAAGCCTAAAAGTTTTATATTTATGGATGGAGGGAGTAGCAACCACATCAAGCTCGGTGAGAAAATTAATTTGGCTGCTCCCTTCCTTTAGGGTTGAGGGGTTTGGTTTCGAGATTTCACTTTATTCTGCTACAATTAATAGAAGCTAGAGGAAGGTCCCCAACAATGGGCACCAAGTGGCGCACAAACGGCAAAGTCGCATTTGTGGTGTGTGTTGTCGCACGCAGATGGGGGGAGGGGGCTTCATCAAAGAGTTAGTGGTGGGGGGGGATATGAAAGAGCGATGACAAACTATGCACGCGATGCGGTGATTCACCATCGGCCACAGGAGGCGATGGTAACTAGGTTTAGATGGGCCGGTGCCGCAGGCTAGCTAGGAGGACGGGAGTCATGTTGGGGGACGAGATGAAAATTCAACTTGATTTAGAAATTCCTCAATGGTGAGCATGCACCACCCCATGTGAGAGTGGAAATGTAAGCACGGAGCATCATTGTGGGGGGCAATGCCCCCTTTTACTTTGAAAATGACCCCCTGAATACCCCCAGGCTTGCTTAAAAATGCTTGATTTTGTCGTTGACATTGCAAAAATAAGTTATGCCCTCCCTAGTAATTCCAGTTCGTGTCCATCCGTGCACCTCATCAATCTGCACGACTCAACAATAGAAAGCTCACTGCATGTGATAATGTACCATATGGTTACTCCGCTCGTAATGATGGAAATGTGAGGCAAATTATTCCTATGATGGTTCCGGTGAATGACTTATCTCTGAGAATTTAAAGCCATATGACGCTACATGTATCTCTAGAACTGCTTGGGGGAGCTGGATGTTTGAGTGTTTGTGATGCTCATTTCAATGCCATGAACTATTCATACATCAACGAAGAGAGCATGGCTTCCACACTTGTACTGCTCAATCCGATGTCCTTACATATAAATTGCTTTTACCTAAGTCCACTACAGATCCCATATAGAGTGCCTCAACAAGCTACAGTTGTTCTTGTGTGAGACAATCACACCCGTTGATATTACTAGAGAGAGGAAGATGAGGCTGGATCCCTCGATCAAATCTCTCGTAAACGTTAGTTTCCCATTCACACATATGAGGGAGAGAGAATAAAGTAATAAGCAAATCAAGCTTGTCTTTCAAAGAAAAATAGCCTTCTGGAGGAATTGAGGGAGACAATATATCGTACAGTTGTCTACCCAAATCAGAAATCTATGTAAACAATTTTTCTCTCCATGATTTATCATTGATTTTTGGTGGTTTACAAGCATCTGCTACAGTTATGAAAGAAAAGTCATTAAACTTTAATCTATGAAGTTTCTAAAACACTTTTGGTAGTAATTAAATTTTTGATTTGTCACGTTACATTTTTATGGGCCCGAGTGGTTGATCTAGTCACGGGGATGATGAGACTGAGTGAACTGGGAGTGCGTAAAAGCATCAGCAAATGAAGGGACATGAATGATAGGAAAAAATAGAGCAAAACTAAATATAGAGAGCGTGTTTAGATAATTGTGGAGGAAGGTTTTTATTTTTTTGACTTGGAGGAAGGTTTTTATTGATTACACCCTAATTTAAGGTTTGAGAGCTACTTATTCATGAGGATTGGAGATGCTCTAACTTGAGACAAAAGTTTCCATCATAAATCTAGCAAACAATTTTGTCATACCGGCCCAATACTCGTTTGCATTAGCTTGAGAAAATAAATAATGATACACTACAATTACCAGCTGGGCTAAACAAGTGAATTGACCTTCTCCTACTCATCATCTTAGGTTTTTAGCGAGGTGATTGGTGCATAGTAGCATAATATGCTTGATATTAATATATTTTCCAATTCTGGTTAAGTTGCTTATCTATAGGAGTAGCGAATCAAGAGGTGCTGTTGTGGGCACTATGCTGCGCGCTTGAACAAGAACGCGCGAATTACTCCCTTCGTGTAAAAGAATAGACCTAGCTACGTAGTACCATGCACGTGACATCTAACGCAATCATCGCAAATGAAGCCATGATTTGTGTTGTTTCTTTCCCATCTGGTGGACTTTGGAGCGACTCCTCTAGGCTCTAGTCCTGCTCGCTCTCTAGGACCTCCTTGCATTGCCAAAGAACAGTACTAGTACTAGCTAGGCAAACGCATGGCACATGCCCGGGCTCGCGGCTAGTACACTGGATGGGACACACCACTTGTTCAGCTGTCTTTTGTCCGTGTTTCACCTGAGAGAAAGATTGCTGCCTTTTACTCCTAGCGGTACGATCGAGTTCCAAAACAGAGCAGAGGAGAGCAGAACATGAGTTTGCAAATACAGAGAGTAGCAAGGGCGTGGACGCGAAGAAGGGCATGGGATGGGATGGCGTCGCATTGAAGGAGGTAAGGGTGGTGGTTGGTTGTCCGCGTCCATAGCTCTGTCCCTCTGCATTAATGGCGATCGGTGTGGTGGTGTGAGGTGAGGCGACGGCCGGTGGTGTGGCGTGGCGAGATCCCATGCCCGGCCAGAGAGCCGTACCCCCCGCTGCATCGCGTGGCCCCGGCCCCCTGGGACCTCCTATGCGTCGATCATCCGACGAAATTCATTCGATCGTCGACAGGCCCACGGCCCGCACAAATCGGCCCATGGCGCGCTTCTTCTTCCTCTTCCTCGCACCACCGCCGCCAGCCGCCGTTCTGGTGCTCGCCCCCGCAGCCTCCGCGTCCCGCCCGGCTCCGGCGGCGCCCCGCCGCCTCCGCCAGCCGCCCTCGACCGCCGCCACGCTAACCACTCCAACACAGTGACCCCTCGCCCCTACACAACACCGCCCACCGCGGCGGCCACCACCCGCGGCCGGGCGGCGTCCCCGCCGCCTTGCCGCCCCGCCCGCATCGCGCCGGCCACCGCCGGTCCGGCCGGCGCCATTTTTCTATGTGCGGAGGGAGGAGGAGAGAGCTCGGGGGGTACAAACCTGCGCATTAAGGGATCCTCCGACGAGACGCCCCCGCCCCGCCCTCCTCCATCGTCTCCGGCGGCTCCCGCCGCCGGATCCGCGGCCGCCGCCCTCCGCCGCGCTAACCCGGCGTCGCCGGGCTCGTCGCCGTCGCCGCCGTCGTCGGGGAGGCAGAAGGAGGAAGAAAGGAGGATGACCGTTGGATAGCTGTGTTGCACGAATCGTAAAGCGTCCGAGAGAAACGATCCCCTCGGGCGACCTCCATATAGGATCCAGCCCGGCCCCTGCCATGCGCGTGGCAGGGCATGTGCGAGCGACGCTGCCATTTCGCGTGTTCCTGTGCCCGTGTCCGCGCGACGCACGGAGCTCCATGACCGCTCAAGCTGCGACGGAGTTAAGCTCATCCCCGTCCTTCTACTTTGGCCGGCGTGACTGGTTGTTAGCTGCTGATGACGACCACGATGACACCTATCGCCACTACTCTCTCTGTCCATATTTAGATGTCACTATTGACTTTTCGACATCACTTTTGACCGTTCGTCTTATTAAAAAATTATACAAATCTAAAATAAATATGTAATGATTAAAATATCTTCAATAATAAAACAAGTTATAAAACATAAATAAGATTTGCTTAAAAAATTTGAACAAGAGCGGTCAAACGTGATGTCGAAAAGTCAACAGTGACATCTTATTTTGAACAGAGAGAGTACTTCTTGCTGGCTGGGTTTTCCTGCCGAGGTCCTAGCCACCCCCACATATAAAACGATAAGTCTGTTGCGCGTACGGACGCACAACCACGCGAGCGCGCGTCTGCATGCGGCCCAGCCCAATAGCGAGGGGCGGCGAGCGGGGCGAGCGGCCGGCCGAGGGCGGGCGGCGCGGCGCGGCGGCGAGGGCGCCGCCGCGTCGCCGGAGGTGGGGGAGGGCGGCGGGTTAGGGTCCGGGTTGTCGAGAGAGGCCAGGGGGCCATCACCGTCGCCGGACATAGAAGGGAGGGATCGGGGGGCGGCGGCCGCGACCCGGCCGGCGGTGCGGCGTGCGTCGAGGCGGCGGTGTCGCCGCCGGAGCCGCGGGCGCAGGCTGGCGGTGGGGGGGTAGGCGGCGGGGGCGTCAAATCGCGACGATTTAGCGGCGGGCGGTGGCTTGCCGGCGGTGACGGCGGGTGCGGCGGCGCGGCGAGGCGGCGAAGCGCCGCCGGCCGCCGTAGGTGGTGGGGGCGGGGAAGGGGGGTCGGTTCGTGCGGCGGGCGGCGACGGCGCCCGGGACGGCGCCGGAGCTGCGGAGACAGCGGTGCGCCAGAGCGGGGGAGGCGGTCAGGAGGAAGAAGATGATGTCGGGGACACGTGGCGGCTCAGGGGAGGGGACGCGCGATCCGTTATCGCGCGTACGGACGCGCGATAACCTCCCCCATATAAAAAACCAATCCTTTCTCATGTTGTGCTCGTTCTTTCTTGGGTTTTCCACTCCACTCCACTTGCCAAAACCGAATGCGGGACAAGGATGCACAATCTGCTAATAACGACAGCGCGAGTGATCGATCGACCTCACGAATTAAAACCGCGCGCGCATGCATGTCACTGTCCGAGCTCTAGCTAATTGGTTATCTGAAAGCTAGCAGACCCGATGAAGCAAAGGGTAGGCATTGGCCGCTCTAATTGCTCGCGTGGTCCATGCGCCATATTAGGAACATTGATTAACACGTTTGTTAGATAGAGTACGAAGAAATAGTACTCCACTCGTACTAGCTTCATTCATGCATCTGTGCACGTCAGCGTTTAATCGCCGCACTACATACGAGCCGGACGTGCACTCTTGGTTACACCTCACATCCGTCGAGGAGGTCGAGGCATGACAAGCTACCAAGTACCAAGAGCAACAATGCCAACAACAACCACTGAAGACAAAAAGAGGCTGCAGAAACCCTCGAACAAAACTCGAAAAAAGAGGCTGCGCAAACTGGCCCAATAGAAGCAGTCCAGTTGATGGGTGGGCCAACGGAAACTGACCCGCACTGGAAGAAGAAATGGGCCTCACATCGGTACCAGCAGCTGAGATGTAGATGGGCTTTGTTATGTTCTTTCAGTCCATTTCTCTTCTTCTCTGCTGCATCGGGAGGCCCATAACAAGTCCGTTTAAAAAAAAGTCCGTTTGAAAAAAAAAAGATGACAGTCACATTAGCATGCAATTGCAGACAACGATTTGCAATTTTCTGGACTGCTGATCAATGATTATTACTGTAAAACTGAGTAGAACGTGATGCCTCTCGGCTTTCACGGTTGCGTGTTATATAGAGAGGGAACAGCCCCCTACGTGGCTTACAAGATGAGATCGATCACGGTGATCTCAACCGAACAACAGATAAAGAACTGACATCATTATCTACTTAACTTGACTCCCAAGTTACAACAATTGGTTAGCATCGCAACCATACCTGAACAACTAGATATTCTAACAACCTCCCCGTAATCTCAACGTCCCATATTGAGATTATATCTGAAGCTTACTAACTTCTGTACTGTTAACGCTTTAGTAAAGCCATCTGCAACCTGATCACCAGAAGATATAAACCTGATTTCTAACAACTTGTTAGCAACTCTTTCTCTTACAAAATGATAGTCTATCTCGACATGCTTAGTTCTCCAATGAAACACTGGATTGGCAGACATGTAAGTGGCACCAAGATTGTCACACCATAGACAAGCTGCTCTTGGCTGTGGGATACCTATTCTTTCAGAATGGTTTGTACCCAGATGACTTCAGCAGTTGCATTAGCTATTGATTTATACTCTGCCTCAGTACTTGATCTAGAAACCGTAGCTTGTTTTCTAGCACTCCAAGAAACTAAATTTGACCCCAAATAAACTGCAAAGCCACCTGTAGAACGCCTATCATCAGGGCATCCTGCCCAATCAGCATCAGAGAAGGCGCTCACAATCATTGAGCTATTTCTAACAAACTTAATTCCCAGATCAACCGTACCCTTTATATATCTCAGAATTCTCTTAACCGCAGCCATGTGATCAGTAGTAGGTGCATGAAGAAATTGACAAACTTTGTTGACAGAGAAAGCTATATCTGGCCTAGTTAGTGTTAAATATTGTAAAGCTCCAACAATACTCCTATATCTAGTAGCTTCAGCATTACTGAGCAGATCACCATTATATGCAGAGAGTTTCTCACTAACAGATAGAGGAGTATTTACCATTTTACACTTGTCCATACCAGCTCTCTGATAATCTCTGTAGCATACTTCTTTTGATTCAGAAGTAAACCATCTTTTCTCTGTTCAACTTCTATGCCAAGAAAGTAGTGCAATGCACCAAGATCCTTTAGTGCAAAGTCCTGTCTCAAGTCTGCTAGCATAGCTTCAATAGCTTGATTAGAGGAGCTAACAACAATAATATCGTCCACATATATAAGCAAATAAATTGTAACATCCCCTTTGTGATACAGAAACAAGGATGTGTCACCCTTTGACGCCACAAACCCAAGCTGGAAGAGTTTAGTACTTAATCTAGAGTACCAAGCACGTGGAGTTTGTTTCAAACCATATATAGCTTTATCTAATTTGCAGACATGATTAGGATATGCAGGATCTTCATAACCAGGGGGTTGGTTCATATAGACTTCTTCTTCTAGTACTCCATGCAAGAAAGCATTTTGTACATCAAGTTGCCTCAAGCACCACCCTCTAGTAACGGCAATTGATAAAACAATCCTAATTGTTGCAGCTTTTACTACTGGACTAAATGTGTCCTCGTAGTCAATTCCATACCTTTGCTTAAATCCTTTCGCAACCAGGCGTGCTTTGTATCTGTCAATTGAACCATCAGATTTCCTCTTTATTTTGTATACCCATTTGGAATCAATGACATTGGTCACACCTTTCCTAGGTACAAGGTGCCAGGTGTCATTTTTCTTGAGAGCCTTGTACTCATTGTTCATCGCTTCTCGCCATTCATCATGTTCCAAAGCCTCTTGTAGATTTTCTGGTTCCCCTGTATTAGTCAACAAGCACACATAGTCACTAAAATCTTTAGGTTTAGTAATATTGCTTTGAAGTCGAGTGCGCGGACGACGTAGCTGTTGTTGCTGTGGAGACAATGGTGCAGCAGCAGTAGCCAGTGCCGGTGCATCATCAGATGAAACAGCAGCAGCAGGTGACACCACTTCTTCGCGCGATGACGGTGACGGAGTAGCAACCGGAGAAGATCCTGGCTGCGCTGCTCCCTGCGACAATCTGGCGCGATCTGGCGGCCGATCCGAGAGAGATCCCTGGCGCACTGGTGTCCGCGCCGTCGCGGCAGGAGAATCACCCTCGGGATCGGAGCCAGGATCTGTTGCGCCGAGCTGATCCGTAGGTGCTTCCGCTGATGAATTAGCGCTATTTCCTATACTTTCTTCAAATGACAGCAAATCTGTGGACTCATTAGCAGGGTTAGGAGGATTAATCACATGATCAGGTTCTACTGTGTACCCCGAGCTCGAGTTCAAATCTTAATTGAGCACCGGCATTTGGTTGGAGCAAAGAGAAAGGGAACACGGTTTCATCAAAAATAACATCTCGCGAAATATAAACACGACCACTAGCAACATCAAGGCACTTATATCCCTTGTGCATGGAGCTATATCCCAAAAACACACAACGTCTAGATCGAAAAACAAGTTTGTGAGAGTTATATGGTCGAAGATTGGGCCAACATGCACAACCAAAAACTCGGAGTTGTGAATAATCTGGTTTAGTACCATGCAGCTTTTCTAGCGGAGATTGATGACCAATGACACGAGATGGTGTGCGGTTAATGAGGAATGCAGCAGTAGCAAACGCTTCATCCCAAAATTTTAAGGGCATCGACGCATGAGCCAACAAGGAGAGCCCCATATCAACGATGTGTCTGTGCTTGCGTTCCGCAGCACCATTTTGTTGGTGAGTGTGCGGGCAGGAAACCAAATAAGAAACCCCAGTTCGCATAAAGAAAGAGCTGAGTCGTTGATACTCGCCTCCCCAATCCGTTTGAACAGCCACTATTTTCTTATCAAAGAGACATTCAACATGTTTTTGAAAGACATGAAACTTCTCGATGAAACTTCTCGAAGACTTCAGACTTGTGGCGCAAGAGATAAACCCAAGTAAACTTACTAAAATCATCAATGAAACTCACATAATAATTATTTCTTCCAACTGAGGTAGGAGACCCCAAACATCCGAAAAAACAAGCTCTAAAGGAGCTTTTGACACACTAACAGACTTAGGGAAAGGAAGTTGATGACTCTTCCCTTGTTGACATGCATCACACACTGAATTATTGGACTCTCGAGAGCATGGAAGATCACTCTCACTAACAACTTTATTGACGATAGACATGGATGGGTGACCTAGCCTATCGTGCCACCGTGCTAAAGATGGCTTGGTGGTGATGAAAGCACACTTGGACGACGCCGACTGCTCCAGAGATGGCCATGGATAAAGACCACCCTTGCATCTACCGCAAAGAAGAGTTTTCCTCGTGAGCTGATCCTTTACCAAGAAAAAAGAAGGATGATATTCCAAGAAAATGTTATTATCGGATGTTAATCTATGAACTGAAATCAAACTCTTTTGGGTTTGCGGAACATGCAAGATTCTTTTGAGATGGATATTAAGAGTAGGGGTGCACAAAGTAGATTGACCAATGTAATTTATCCTCATACCTGACCCACTTGCTGTATGGACACGATCCTGTCCATTATAGCGTTCCTTGGTAGCCAGCTTGTCCAGCTCTCCTGTGATGTGCTCGGTGGCTCCAGTGTCGGTGTAGAAGTTGGTGTCCACGCCGTAGAAAGGTACAGCAGTGTTAGCAGACTTCTCTTCAGGCTTGAAGTCACGATCGAATCTCTTCCAGCAGCGGATGACCGAGTGCCCAGGCTTGTCGCAAAGCTGGCACACGATCTTGTTGTTGCTTGACACGCCACGACCTTGTCCTCCTCGGCCAAAACCGCCGCGCCCACTAGCATCACCGCGACCTCCGTCGCCGCGGCCTTGTCCTCCACGGCCACGGTTATTACCACCGCGACCACGGAAAGCAGCATTAGCGTTGATCTGGTACTGCGCCTGATTATCCAGCCGTGCCTCGGCCGAAAGCAACTCAGCGTACAGATCACTCAGGCCGATGGGATCGGCTCTAGCGCTGACATTCTTAATGGCAGCATTATACTCTGCATCCAGGCCAGTTAGGATATAGGAAACAACATCATCATCTTCCAATCTCTTACCAGCCGCCGCCATCTCGTCAGCGTACCCCTTCATCTTGGCGAAGTACGATGCCATGGGAGAATCACCCTTGCGGGTGCTTGCAAGCTTGGTGCGAAGGTGCATGATACGCGCCCTCGACTGTGAGGCAAACATGCCTCGGATCGCACCCCACACTTCAGCCGAAGTGGAGTACGTAGCCACCTGAGCCAGCACCTCCTTGGAGAGGGAGGAGTTGAGGAAGCTCAGTAGTTGTTGATCTTGAGCAACCCACGCAGCATGCGCAGGGTTTGGGACAGTCTCGATGGACTTGTTCGACTTCTCGACGTCGATCGTCTTCGACGGCATCTTCTTGCTGCCGTCGAGGAAGCCATCTAGCTGCGCACCGCGCACAGCCGGGAGAACTTGAGCTTTCCAGAGAATGAAGTTGTCTCTGGTCAGCTTTTCTTGGACGGGATGGCCAAGGACATTGGCCGCCGCAGGAGTCGATGAAGCACTCGCCATCTAGGCAAACTCTCGGTGGAGAAGAATGGCTCTGATTACCATGTAAAACTGAGTAGAACGTGACGCCTCTCGGCTCTCACGGTTGCGTGTTATATAGATATGGGAACAGCCCCTGCGTGGCTTACAAGATGAGATCGATCACGGTGATCTCAACCGAACAAACAGATAAAGAACTGACATCATTAATCTATTAACTTGACTCCTGTTGGCGCTTTCTAAGTACCCATTTTATATGCCAATAGCAGCCATATTCCTCCACATTCTCACCATATTCTTGTCATAATTGTGCATTATTACCCCTAACCTTGACGAATTCCACTTGTAGTGTGTTTTAGTGCTATGTTGCAGAATTAGGTGAAATGACACTATAATGGCTCAAATATGAGAAGGACCGACATGAAGCCCGACTAGCCATGCAAGGAGGGCTTCCCACTAGCCCGTGGCGCATCCAAGGCACCTCTGAACATCCATGGAACCCAACATGCAAGCCTAAGGTCGTGGCCCAATGCCTAAGGATTTCTAGAAGGTTTATCCGGAAGGAAAGATCAATTCGCGCAGTCCAGAAACAGCACTGTATGTCACACGGATTTCGAGTTTAAGACGTGCTCTAATGGGAATCTAATGTAAAGGAAAGTTGTAGATCTCGTCGAGAGGTTTCCGGAACATATATGGATTGTCCGTTTGGATTCTGGAGCTAGGAGATATGGGCCCCGCAAGGAAAACCTGCGCAGAGGAGACAGATATTTTGGCATCGCATATTTGGGAACCAAGAAGGCCGAATCTGGAGATCCAATGAGCACCAAAGTTGTGGATCTTTTCGAGGGCTATGAGATAGAGTCCAAGTTTGCCTCATTTGGACTCCGGACGAGGAAGTTATGGTCGTGGAAGGCGGAGCTGCGAAAAGGAAAATCAAGTCCGAATTAGAAACGACTCGTGCCGATCGGCACGACTTTGGTGCCGACCGGCACCGACCCAGAATTGCTTCCTTTCGCCTCCAAACGCCTCCCCACTGTATATATAACCCATGGGACGCCCTAGGGTTAGAGGGCGGCCGCCAGAGGGACAACACAGCTTGTAAGTTTAGAGCCACCGGGCTGCCCCGTTCTTCATGTTCTCTAGTTGTTGATCAAGAACCATCGGTGCTTAAGAGGTGATCCATCAAGGTAGGCCAACTAGATGGTGATGTATCTTGCACTATGTATTATCGAAGTATGGTTGAATATGTGGATGGGATGGTTTTGATTATTGATTGCCTGGATTTATGGTCTTTACATGCACTTGTCCTACGCTTAGTGACGACTAAGTATTAGATGTTATCTTAATTGTGGTGGCAATAAGAGGTGAGGGATTCAATCTCTCACTATCTCCATTGTGGTTAAGGTAGCATTGGGATCTTGTAATGCGCCATAATTGCACGTTGTCTCCGTACCTCAACAGCCGCTAATGCATACGCGATGATCCTTTGAGATGATGTGTAGAGTAGGAAGAGGTCACCGACTAAGGCGAATTGGTCGTGACAGGGCATTCCGGAAAGGGGTTCGACGTACCGATCTTCGGTTATCAGTAATTGAGTAATCCCGTTTATGATGCTATTCGATTAAGCTTTTGGTTACGATCTCAACTAGTAGACTTGGCTAACTTACCCCGTGATCTAATAAGGGTTCCTTAGGCCATTCAAGCAACTTCGGACAATTAGCTCTTGTGCCGATCGGCACACCACTTGTGCCGACCGGCACATCCCCCGACTTTCACCTTTTTCATGCTCTCGTATATGCAATAAGTGCTTCATGCTAGGATTGATTTGTTAGACGAAATAGTAAACCCTAAACACGGTTCTCTTGCTGATCCCTGTGGATTCGATATAAACCTTGGAATACTCTGAGGGAAAAAGCTACAATGTACACCGTCCACTTGCGGTATATAAATGGGTGCGATAAACGACCAACAAGGCTTTTTCTGGCGCCGTTGCCGGGGATCGGCAACTCGAACCTAGGGCGATCTATCTAGTTTATCGAACTAATCCTTTCTTTTTATTGCATATACCCTGTTTTCTTTGTTTGTGTGTGTCCATTGAAAACAGGTACAAAGCTAGGCACACAACCTCATCTGGAGCACGACGATGTTGCTTGCTCCATAACAGTAGGTGCTAACTTTGTTAGTGGCCCATCATCTGCTATGGAGCCCCTCTCCGTAAAAGACTCGCTTGTGCCGATCGGCAAACGCCCATGCCGATCGGCACCACACTGCTCAAGACAAGATACGCGCTCTTGTGTAATTGTTTTGGACTAATGCTCTGCGAAGATTTGGCTTGTTTACAGCAATAGGTGATGGGAGAGAAGATTGAGGGCTATTTACCATAAAGATCGAGGATTTCAATTGATAACATTGAAGGCATGGTGGATACGTTCTTGATCATGAGTTGTTATTCTGTTTGCTGACTTCCCGGAGGTGTGCACTTCAGTACAGAGGATTGCAAGGCCTACAAATTTGATATTCTGAAAGAGCATCAAGTCTAGTTTGCAACGGTTCAAGTCTCGCATTATTTGGAGCTTGCTACAAGGATTTATGGCCAAAATACGAGATGCTGCGCAGGCTGTTTGGATATTTCGCGAGAGATGCAAACAATTTGAAGTTTGAGCCAAATATGAAATTAAAGTCCAATATCCACGTGATCTATGGGTTTCCAACATTTATAAGACTTCCTTTTGATGATTGACACGGATTCAAGTCATTCCAAACACGGAGTTTGAATATTTGGAAAGTTTGAATTCAATTCGGATTCATCGCGAGACAGCCTGACATACCTTCAGAAAAAACGGCCATATCTCCCACATACGGAGTCCAATGAGGACGCATGAGTACTCGTTGGATAGATAATTTGATGCCCGATGCAATGGCACAGGTCGCAGCCTCTAATTCCTCCTGGTCGCAGCAGAAAAGCACAAACAATCGTCGGCTAGAAACAGGACATGCAGATTTCTTCGGAATTATTTCTCCCGTCAACTTGGTGGGATCAATAGGCAAGCTTTGAGAAGTTGCATCGACTTACATCATCATACCTTGCTGGTGCAACATTATAAAGATTCACAAGTCATAGGACAAGCCGACACATGCTCCGATGCTTGAAAAGATGAAGTCATCAAGATTCTCCGGAAGACGAAGCAAGAAGCTGAAATCATTGGTAATTCTGTGAGTTCTCCGAACTGATCAATATATGAAATTTCATATCTGGATAGAGCTTCAAGTCTCCTTTCCAACGCATCAAACGGTGCTGGATTTGGATGTTTCTACAAGGATTTATGAGCTAATCATTGGACGCTGCGCGAACTGTCAGATTTTCAAACAGCACGCAGCCTTGGAGTAAAAACTCATAAGTCCTTCATACGGAATCCGTTTGAGGGTGTATGAACACTCTCGAAAGATATTTTTGCTACCTACGTTATGGTACAGGTTTTAGAACCAGTTTGTTCTGTTGGCAATGCGAAATTCAGAAGGAACAGGAGCTGCAGATTATCAATGGCAAGATTAAGGAAGGAGACGAAGATGACAACAATGAAAATAGCTTGAGCGATTTTCCCATGAGCAAATGATCAGAAGTTGAACAAGATTGAAGACTCAAGAGCATTATATCATTTACACACATTGAGCAATATGCAACACAATAAAGACGGGCTATGAGTCATCCACGATGAAGTTTGCATAGTACAAGCTGCATGGATATCATTGGGATCTTACACCAAGAACCATGGCTTCGCGACAATCAGGTATGTAAGAAGTCTAGCTATTCGACTATAACTAAGCGCTTTTCGGGAGGCAACCGTGTTTTGAGTCTTTTGTGTGATTGTTTAGTGCTGCTAGGAGGGCAACCTAGAGTTTTTGCTTGATGTGAGCTTTACCCAAACTCAATTTGGTTCACTTGTTTCTAATTGGTTCTAGTTTAACTTTTCTTTTTAGACCACCATCATTATGTGTTTGTTTGCAAAAATCATTCATGCATGCATAATTTGTGAGAACTTGCTTCGTTTTTGTATTTGCATAATTTTTTCGCCTGCATGCATTTAACCATCTAATTTCAGCCTACCTAAGCCTTCCACCACCCATTTTTCAGAGCCAAGACCCATGTGCCGATTGGCACGATCCATTGCCGATCGGCACAAATGCCAAATGCTTTTCTAAGCATTCCATGATGCCGCCTAACATGTTTTTATTTATTTCACACTAGCCTCTGACTTTGCATGTTCATTTCGCTTCATCACTTGAATAGCTTGCTTTGAACTCTCCAATGAGCACTTAATTGGCTTTGTATACACTCTCTCTAGCAAATATAGGTGTAAACGTGGTGTTTTACTTGTTTGTTGAACAACATTGGATAGTAAATTTGCATTGCTATGTTTTGCATCATTTGCATTGGTTGATGCTACTCTTTTTCAATGCGCTATCTTTCTAATCCAGCGGAGTTTGAAATGGCTAAGTCGTGATAAACATGGTGTTTAGACTTTGGTTGTTAAAGAATTTCGTTTAGATTGCTAGCAATCTAGTTGTAAGCATGGTGCTTAGAGCTAGGTGTAAACATTGCTCTTGTGTTGCTTCCACGCCTCTAACTTTCATTGCTAACTTCAAAACCTTTTCTTCACTTTGATAGCATTGTTTCAAGACTAAATAATGAGTAACTTATGTCTCTAGAATTGTGTATGCAGCATATTCTTTTAGCATTTTTGTGTGAGCATGGTGTTAGACGAAAATGCTGATCAACATTGTTATGGTCTTGCTTGTTAACATTGTGATAGCTAACTTCATGCATCCACACTTGTGCACACACGTACACCCGTTAGGATTTTGTTTTATTTTCTGCTAGAATCAAATTGACACAAGTGGAAACTTTGAAGTTGTTGTTAGTGGTAGGTATTCCTCTACTCCCGACCATCACCTCGGGGGTAGTATGGTGTGCTTCATTGTTTGCAGGAAGGAAGAATAAAGAATCGACCTCACAAGAAGGAAAATTGAAGGAATGAGGAGAAACAGCCGCATGAACAAAGAGAGAGCAATGGGACGGTAGCTACAAGGCGATGATCGAGTTGAATGAAATCCAAAAATGATGCTGAGGATGGAGTGTGCCGACCGGCACCACTCCCTGTGCCGATCGGCACACTACCTGTGCCGACCGGCACCACTTGTGCCGATCGGCACTCAGCTGTTGCCCCTACTATCAAGTTTCTCTCATGCAATTCAGCAACATTTAAGCATGGGGGAGGCACGCTCTGAACTTCAATTCACTAAAAGGACGGTAAACATCTCTTTGTTCCTTCTCTTCTCTAATCCTATTCTCTTCTAATTCGCTGCTCTTGCCTTTTGCTATCAACTTGGGTTTTGCTTTTTTTATGGTGTGGTACCCTTCTCGTTTTGTTCATGCGGGAGGTTGTTGTTGTAATTTGCCACTTAGAATTTAGAATGGACAATGACATATCCTAATAGCTACCTTAGGGTGACCAAATGTCATTACTCTATCTAGGGGAGCTGGCTTTGTATCATCACCACCTATGTGCTTGTGCTTTCACTTCGAATAATACATATTATTATGAACTTGCTCGAGATATGATGAAAGTTGCTATTGTTGTTGGAACTTGCATGTATGATTCGTTGCATATAATTGTCCCCGCTGAATTTAATGAACTTGAACTAAGCACCAATTCTATAAACTCTATTTGCTTCAGTGGTGGTGTTTGTTGACAGATGATTTGATAGAGACCCCATATGATTGAATTGTTCTTCATGACAACATGCTTTGCTCTCTAAAAGAAAAACTCCAACATAGCTTGAGTCCTTACTAAATTTTGGAAAATTTAATGTCTTATGTCTCTAATCCTTGCAAATATTGCTCTCTTGCATTGATCATACCTACCAAAGCCAAATATGCTACATTTATATGATAAACCTGTAGATTGCAACATCTAATTTGGTGAGTTGGGTCAAGTTGTGTTCTTTTGGTATGAGACTTAGAAGCTGGCCATTCCGTTTGCCTAACTATCACTTGGTTTCTAGCCTTATTTATATTCAGCATTGCCTATTCTACTATGGAATGTGTGCATACTTCGCTGAATATTCCCACCTGTAAAACCATATTTCTTTTGGTGTGTCTAATCTTGTCCACAACCTATGATATGAGTTCTCGTCGAGCCGTTGCACTATTCTATGGTTTTATACGCAAATTATCAAGATATCTTGCTAAGACGAAGATTTTCATCACCAACCACCTCTGAAGACTCTCTGAAGCACAAAGGATCAATTTGAGGCAAAAACGGAGAAAAGTTGGGTCCGTGCCGACCGGCACAAATCGTGCCGACCGACACAAAGTACAAAATCAGCGAAAAGCCTCCTGTTATCTCTAGAAATCAAGTATATGTGTTTCAGATGGTCAAGGAGAAGAAATAAAAGGATTAACTAGTGCTTTTTCTTTTTCCACTTCCTATGCTCGGACGAGCATCGTTTAAGCATGGGGGAGTTGGATCGTCATCTACATTCCGAAGCACTAGTTAATGGACTTCAAAGATTGTTGATGGAAGATCAAGATTGTTTATAGTGTTATATCAAGTTGCAAGAGTGGACTTCATAGAAGATTGTGCATAAAACCATCATATTCAAGTAAGTGCATTCAATGGGCTGAAACTCTATCCTTCAACCATGTGCAATCCGATTTTGAGAACTTTATCTTGAGACCATTCTTTGCCATTTGCACATGTCCACCTTTCTAAAGCGTGTGTTTTCCTCTATTTCGTCATGTTATTCCAATGGCCTTTTTGACAAGTCTCTGTAAAACCAAGTAGAACTATCTTTGATTTGACAATATTCTAAGTTGCATTGTTTTGCTAGTTGTTTTCCTACCAAGCTACACATAAAGCCTTCCACTAAATATTATAGATAGGATCACTTCTAGTTGTTCGGTTCGTGAGATTTGTGAGATGAGTGTTGTCTTGATTCTTTGCAAGAGAGTGTTTTGTTTGGATGAATGAGACTGAATTTTTGGAAAAACTTTATAATCTTAAGGCCTAGTTTGAGGAGTAATCTGCTTTGGGAGTTGAAGCTACTTTATTTGATCATTGTGGTCGGTCTAAGTCATAATCTGTTCCCCACTAGTATCTTGAGTAGTAGAATTGGTGCAATATAAAACTCTTGTGCTATACTCTTAAAGCGGGTTGGATAACATGTGCTTTGACGAATGCAAGTGAAGATAACATGACTGCAACGCTGATCTCTCCTTGAGAGGGTAAGTAATTTATTTACTCGAGGACGGCAAAGGTTTAAGCATGGGGGAGCTGTTGGCGCTAAGTACCCATTTTATGTGTCAATAGCAGCCATATTCCTCCACATTCTCACCATATTCTTGTCATAATTGTGCATTTTACTCCTAACCTTGACGAATTCCACTTGTAGTGTATTTTAGTGCTATGTTGCAGAATTAGGTGAAATGACACTATAATGGCTCAAATATGAGAAGGACCGACATGAAGCCCGACTAGCCATGCAAGGAGGGCTTTCCACTAGCCCGTGGCGCATCCAAGGCACCTCTGAACATCCATGAAACCCAACATGCAAGCCCAAGGTCGTGGCCCAATGGCTAAGGATTTCTAGAAGGTTATCCGGAAGGAAAGATCAATTCGCGCAGTCCAGGAAACAGCACTGTATTGTCACGTGGATTTCGAGTTCAAGACGTACTCTAATGGGAATCCAATGTAAAGGAAAGTTGTAGATCTTGTCGAGAGCTTTCCGGAACATATATGGATTGTCCCGTTTGGATTCTGAAGCTAGGAGATATGGGCCCCGCAAGGAAACCTGCGCAGAGGAGACAGATATTTTGGCATCGCATATTTGGGAACCAAGACGGCCGAATCGGGAGATCCAATGAATACCAAAGTTGTAGATATTTTCGAGGGCTACAAGATAGAGTCCAAGTTTGCCTCAATTTGGACTCCGGACGAGGAAGTTATGGTTCGTGGAAGACGGAGCTGCGAAACGGAAAATCAAGTCCGAATTGGAAACGACTCGTGCCGATCGGCACGACTTTGGTGCCGACCGGCACCGACCCAGAATTGCTTCCTTTCGCCTCCAAACGCCTCCCCACTGTATTATAGCCCATGGACGCCCTAGGGTTAGAGGGCGGCCGCCAGAGGGACAACACAGCTTGTAAGTTTAGAGCCACCGGGGCTTGCCCCGTTCTTCATGTTCTCTAGTTGTTGATCAAGAACCATCGGTGCTTAAGAGGTGATCCATCAAGGTAGGCCAACTAGATGGTGATGTATCTTGCACTATGTATTATCGAAGTATGGTTGAATATGTGGATGGATGGTTTTGATTATTGATTGTCTGGATTTTATGGTCTTTACATGCACTTGTTCCTACGCTTAGTGACGACTAAGTATTAGATGTTATCTTAATTGTGGTGGCAATAAGAGGTGAGGGATTCAATCTCTCACTATCTCCATTGTGGTTAAGGTAGTATTGGGATCTTGTAATGCGCCATAATTGCACGTTGTCTCCGTACCTCAACAGCCGCTAATGTATACGCGATGATCATTGAGATGATGTGTAGAGTAGGAAGAGGTCACCGACTAAGACGAATTGTCGTGACAGGGCATTCCGGAAAGGGGCTTCGACCTACCGATCTTCGGTTATCAGTAATTGAGTAATCCCGTTTATGATGCTATTCGATTAAGCTTTTTGGTTACGATCTCAACTAGTAGACTTGGCTAACTTACCCCGTGATCTAATCAGGTTCCTTAGGCCATTCAAGCAATCTTCGGACAATTTAGCTCTTGTGCCGATCGGCACACCACTTGTGCCGACCGGCACATCCCCCGACTTTCACCTTTTTCATGCTCTCGTATATGCAATAAGTGCTTCGTGCTAGCATTGGTTTGTTAGACGAAATAGTAAACCCTAAACACGGTTCTCTTGCTGATCCTTGTGGATTCGATATAAACCTTGGAATACTCTGAGGAAAAAAGCTACAATGTACACCGTCCACTTGCGGTATATAAATGGGTGCGTATAAACGACCAACAACTCCCAAGTTACAACAATTGGTTAGCATCGCAACCATACCTGAACAACTAGATATTCTAACAATTACATGGCCAGACAGTCGAGATTAGGTCAAACAATCAATCCGTTGCGCAGAAGTCAACATCATAGGAGCATCACTTGCTGCAGTTAACGGGAACCTGCAGAGTCAATGAAAGCATTATTTTACAGAATTTATAAACAAACAGCGCCCAGCTATCAGTATCAAGGCATCATTGGCCGTTGCGTTATGCTAGTACTGAATAATCATTCCCAGAGATTTATTTTTTTTAAAAGGAGGCCATTGCGGTAAGTAACGACGGAATCCCGACCTGCATCAAACCAGATTGACGAAAGGAGATCAAAGTGGCACTGTCACCCTGCAAAAGGGCACTCTGAAGTGGCCACTGCACGGGTCGTTCTTTTCAGTTCGAGTGATAAGCAGTTCCTTTGCTTGTAAGCTTTCTCTGCAACACATCGATCGATGATGTATAGCTCAGCTGCTGATTAGTGTGTTCTAGCTCCATCATGTTTTAATCTCTGGATTGGCACTCAGCAGCTGGTGAACGATCGAGTACAAATGCTAATACTATACTGCTAGTAGGGCGTCAAGTTCTGTGCGCACTAGCTTACACAACAAAATACAGAGTCCCCTAACCTAATTCAGTAGTATAAAAGAATACACGAATGTCTCTCTTTAAGGATTGGATGAGGAATGGTTTTACGTGTGTCAGGATTGAAGAAATACTCCGAAAGCAGCGGCATGCATGATCTCGTGAAACAGGATGCAAAATCTGAATTGCTACTGCCTCCGAACTTGTACAATGTACTAGTACTTGCGCAAAACCAAAGTATGACAGAGCGCTCGAAGCAGTTCAAGTTCAGATGCATAGCAAAGGTAGTGCGATGATCCAGAGGTGCGAACCAAGACACGTCGATTGGTGGAGCATGCACGTTTTATTTTTTGGTGGGGAAGCCATGCACGTAATATTGACGACGCTTTTACCTCCGCCGTCCATTGACTGATTGACCACCAACCAACCAAAAAAGTGCGTGACAGCATCTTCTAATAATCCGCCGAACAAAAGCAACGCATTGCATTTTCTCCATGGGGATGCGGGCTGCGGCCCCCGTACGTACATGTCCAACACGCAACAGCTTCCGCCCATTTTTAACCGCCGATCACCGGGTCCAAGTGGCTCTGGTGGTCCACGTACACTGTCCCCAGTCCCCAGCCGGCCGCCGGCGGCGAGCACACTCTACTCTCCACATGGCCGCCCGAAAGATTCCACCGAACCCCACCACTACCACCTCACCTTATCCCCGTCGTGTTCCCCGCTGCCTGCCCATGGCTGTTTCTCGCCGCACGCTGGCTATAGCTTGGGTAGCAGTGCTACCTGTTCATCCGTCGTTTTGGCAGGCGGATACGCCCGGACCATGCACACATGATGACGCCCCATGTGCAACGTGAGTTCTGCTGGAAGGTTTGGTAGCAGTGACAGTGAACCCGAGGTGTAAAGCGGTTCCAGAAGTACTTATATGCACCGTGCTCGTGATACTACCGGAAAGATGATTTTGCACTTTTGCCTGAATAAAGAACGCAGAAAGCCAGAAACGTGTTGTACGCTTCAGTTCCAAATCGATCAGAGCGTGTTTTCATACTAATTGCATAAGATTTCGACTGGGATGGAAGTATGGGGTCCGACGGCGACGAGGTACGTGAGTGATCGATGTGAAAATTAGGAAGGGCAACTGGGCGGCTCCGTGGTGTGGGCACGTGCGCCCACCTACTCTACGTAGCGGTGCGGTGACCCCTGGATCGCATTCGGACTCCATGCTGACCCCTGCTTTGGAGTGACTGTGTGTGGAGGACCAGTCTCCCTTCAGAAATCGACGACGGACGAAGGGAGGGAGGAGTCGCCGGCCCGCCCCAGCTGGACCGGATCTGCACAAGCGTGCTTGCGTTCGGATGGATCCTAAAGTAAAAACTTTATCAATCGCAACACCAACACAGCCGGAATCTCATCTCGGCGTCCCTGCTCGATCAATCGGCTGTAGCTAGCGAGGTGGATCGCGCGCCGGCGACTGTTTCGCGGCCGCTGCCTGCCTGCAGCTCGCATATGTTCCACGCAACGCCCGCCCGTCGAACACAGGCAGCCCCGCACGTGTTCGGTCGGTCCTTAGCCGCGGTGAAGATGCGTCCGCGCAGCTTCCGCGCCCGCCCGCGTCCAGATCAAACAAACACGCGTGCGGCACGAGACCTCCGCCGCTGCTCTGCGCTCACTCGTCTCCAAGCCGGTGCGTTTTGTTGGCGGCTCGAGCCAGTCGAGACCTGCAGCCACGGTGCTGGACACGTGCGGCGGGTATGGCCTGCCTGCCTGTCGTCCACAGATCCACCATTCCCGGCCACCAGCATCATCTCCTCTCCTGCTGGTACGTTTTCCACTGTCACTGCCGCTGACCCAAGACGTTGGGTGCATGCGGACCCACGGCAAACGGGTTGTTCTCAGAAGCCAAAGGCCCAACCCAGTGTTGCCAATCCCGTCCGTGCCTGGCGCCGTGTGTGTATCCATCCGCTCCGATCAAAGGGTAATCTACCACGTCATCGTACGGAGTACCTATCTAGTTGACGACGGGCGTCAGCGTACCTGGCACGGGGTATATGCGCATCCAACACTCACATTCCAGTGACGCAATCGACTATCCGTTGTCCGTTCCATGGCGAAACAACTCCGTGCAAGCTACCGTGGCGGCGTTTCACACGACGCGCCATCTCTCTCTCTCTTTCTTCACGGACGCAACGCAGAAAGGTGCCGGGAAAAAAGAACGTAAAAGTGACGAGGCGCGTAGCAGTTGGTAAACTAATCTAAACGAAACCGAGGCAGGCAGCCGAGCCGACCACGCCACCTTCCGTTGCGCTTCTTTCCAAATTTTAGGGTGCGTTCGGTTCCTCTTCTAAAAACCCTCTAAACTTTATATCTCTCTAAAGTAAAAAAAATCTTACTATTTAAAAGTACTAAATAAAATTTAATTACAAACCTTTCTGTAGATGAGCGCTCTTTTTCGAGACGAATCTAATGAACCTAATTAATCAATGTTTTGACACAGTGCTGCTACAGTAACTATCGTCTTATCGCCGCTTAATTACTCTCATTACATTCGTCTCGCGAAATAGATGGAGGGTCCTGAACTTAGTTTTGTAATTGACTTTGTTTAGTACACATAAATACTGCCGGCATCTTTGATGTGACCCCTTTATACGCCTCTAAAGTGATCCGAACGCAACCTTAAGTACCCACAACACCTCTCACTCCCCACACCACACTCATCACACTCCCATCCCCATCACCACTCTCCTCCGTCCCCCACCATGGCTGCTTCCCACCACCACCACCTCCTCCTCCTCTTGCTCCTCCCGCTCCTCCTCGCCGCCGGCATCGCCAATGCCGCCCCGGCCGACGAGAAGCCGGCCGTGATCGTGCTCAAGGACGGCACCACCTGCACGCTCTGCGCCTCCTGCGGCAACCCCTGCAACCCCTCCTACTACCCGCCCCTGTCGCCTCCGCCGGCGCCGGTCACCACGCCGTACCAGCCAGCTGTCCAGCCTCCGCCTTCCTACCCGTCCGGTGGCGGCCCCGTCGTCTACGCGTCCCCGCCGCCTCCAGTCAACGTCGGCGGCGGAGGTGGTGGAGGCTACCATTACCCTCCTTCGACCGGCGGAGGAGGCGCCGGCGGCGGCCAGCCGGGCGGTGGAGGCGGCGTCTACCCGGCCCCGCCGCCGCCCAACCCGTTCCTCCCCTACTTCCCCTTCTACTACTACAGCCCGCCGCCGCCCTTGGACACTGCTGGCTCGACCCTGACCGCCGCCTCGTCGTCGACGATGCTCCCGCTCCTCGTCGCCGGTCTGCTGCTGCTGCTGTGGTGAGGGAGCGACGCAGATCTGTCGCCGAGCTGATGCGCTAGCTGGTTTCTTTACACTAGCTACTAGGGGTGGTGAATACAACTGGTGATCCGTTTCATTGCGTCCTGTGTAATTCTAGTACATTTTCATTGCATTTTTTTTCTTCTTATTCTTTTCTCCTCTTCTTTGTTGTTGATTTTGTCGGTATAAAGATGAGAGAACTTGTAGCAGCAAACTGTACAACAAGGGGAACGGGTAATAATTTGTAGTAGTACTGCATACTCTACTCATTTAGACAGATCTAATTCGATGGTTCTTGCCAAAGAGTGACCGGATTAGCCTGTTCATCAGATATTCATTCTCTGAAAAACATGCAGCCTCTGCTCAGTGCTCACTTGGACGACCGGATTAGCCTGCGATCGGCTGTGATGGTTCTGGAATTTAAAAGTGCTTGCATCAGGCAGCATCTAGTATCAGCAGATTGATTGTGCCCTGCGCTGCCAGATGGCTAAGAGCGTACAGCCGCGCCCATGTGTTGCCTAGGCCATCACATCTTCTGCCATCTTTCTTGTGAGAAAAAGAAAAAACTCCGTATTTTTACCGTTGGACGACCGCACATCCCAAGCGTCCACCGACAGTTGAAGAAGCTGCAGTAATAGACAAAAACATGTACTAGTAGAATTATTTTTGTTGCGCAACTTTCCTTTCGTTGTGAGCTTCACATGCTACACACATTGTGGTTTGATTGAGGGAAAAAAATTCAGAAACTGTAGTCGGCAAAACAAAATCACTGGTTCTGATCTCTGAAGAAGAAACTGTACTACTAGTGGACGACACAATCTAGTTGGCACGTTGCCGTGCCGGAGCCTCGAATGGCGAGAGCAAACATACAAACTCCAATGTCCAAACAGGGTGTAAGAGCGTCTCTAATGGTTAGAGACAGCTGCTAACTCTTAGAGGGAATTTTTCTGTGTGGAAGCCACGCGACAATGTCTCATTTATACTAAGAGTTAACTCTTGAATAAGAGCTAGCTGCCTTCTCTCTTTTTTTCTCTAATAAACAATTCTAAAAGCTAGCTTAGAAACTACAATTAGGGACGCTCTAAGGTCCAGCAGAAGCAAGAGCCTTCGGGTGTTGCGTTACTTGCGTATGCGTCATGCAAAACAAATTAATAGTATACTAGCCTTTCAACCCATGCATCGCACGGGCTAGAAAACTATAAATACCATTTTATTCACTTCATGCTCCATCTTACACTAAAAATCATATTTCCAACTAACGTATTTCTATTTTATATCTAGATGCCTATCTTTTTTAGTTATTTTATATGAATTTTACTTATTTATTATTTATCGGATCTTTTTAAGGTGTGTTTCCCTAACAATTGAAAGAAATTATATTTTATTTTCATATGGGTCTTATTTTGAATTTCACATGGTTTATTAATTTAGTTCAAATTTATTTTTTATTAATAATGGCATGATGGGTAATGTAGAAATAGAAATTATGGGTATTTTTTGTTATTTTTTATAATTCCCAATTTAACTATTTTTGACTCACAATAGCATGGTGGTTAATTTAGAAATAGGAATTATTTATAATTACTAGTTTAACTATTTTGACAAACAATGGCATGGTTGGTAATTTAGAAATAGAAATTAAGGATATTTTTAGCTATTGTTTCTATTTTTGATTTATTTTTTTTACTCATAATGGCATGGCGGGTAATTTAGAAACAGAAATTAGGGGAATTTTTGGTTATTTTTATAATTAAGAACTTATATATTTTTACTTGTAATGGCATGGTGGGTAATTGTAAATAGGTATTAGGAGTCTTTTTGACTAAGTTTTTTGTAATGGCATAGGTGGGTAATTTATATCACGTTAGATCTGAAGGCTATTGTTTGTCTTACTTTAATTTGTATGGCAGGATGTTTTTTTTTGTGAGAATTTCTAGTATTTTCTTCCGATTAACGTGGAGGCATTAAAAGGAACCCCCAATTAGTAAAATATAAGATAAGATTGAAGTTATGTGATGAACCAAATCAACCTGGTTCAATAAGTGTGACAACTATAACTGTAAACATGTTGTTTTATTTCTACAAAACTAAATTCTTTACAATCTATTTTGGAAATATCTTTCTACACATAGATATATAATACAAACTATTCTATATGTTGTTCGAGTGAACTAAAAAAATATAAGTTTGTGTGTAGTTTTTATTTTCTGTTAAACTAACCGTGAGATAGCAATGTGTAGAGATACACCTGATACGCCCTCAATTAATCCTTCCTGCCTCACTACAGAGAGCGATCCCCATCATCCAATTCCAAAGTAAGAATAATCCATTCCTTTCCTCTGTGTTTCCTGTGACTCACCTCGATGGACGATGACAGCTTGGCCTAGGCTTCCATTGTACCACTTCAACCAACAGTCAGAGCTCGGTCCCATGACCACCTAGCCAGAATATATATAGCTTTGAGTCATGGGCTTCCAGGACTTGACACTCAGACCTCCACTCCTCGACTCTAGCCCTTCAGTTTGCCTATGCTTACTGCCACCATATCAAAATAATTGAGAAATATATGCCCATCAGTAGAAGATATTGTCCAAATAAGATGCATGTGTGCAAAGTAATTGAATTAATTATATCATAGTACATATCAATTTACTCTCTCTGTCCCAAATAGTTCACTTAAAAATTTATCCCACAAAGATGGTCACTTTCGCTTCCCAATATAACTCTCTATCTCCCTCCTCCATCCCTCGTTGTTTTATGTGCAATCTTTACTTTTCCATACCTCCTAAATTCTCGCGTTGAGCTCCTAAAACAACATCTATTTTTAAACGGAAGGAGTAGTCAAGACAAATGACCAGGTTGATAAAAATTACCTGCTTACTTATGAGAAAATGGCATAATGTATGGCAGCAATTTTCAACCAACACGGTGAAATAATGTGATTTGCTTTAGGTCCTCCGCTTGTTTCAATAATCAGCTCGTTGGCCACAGATATCATCTCACCGAAGTATTTCTTGGTATGACAGATTGTCAGCTTGACGGCACTATCGTAGCTACGGCCAGAATAACATATACCATGACGAATAGTTGATCCATCGGTGAAGTAGCAAGGAAGAATGGACTTATTAATACTGGATAAATTATCTTGCATCGGCATGTCATGGAGCTGCTAACCAAGTTTATCTGCAAGATGCTAACTTGCTGGATGCCGGGATAACAACTTAGTGATGATATGAACTCCCGTAGCATATCGATCAGCACACACCACATTTTTTTTTTTAGCGGTTGTCACAGGCGCAGGGCTCCTTCATCAGGATCAGTTGCGCCACGTGTTCTATCTCTGGATCCCATCTTGCGAGCTTCCTTTTCCTATTGGCATGCAACAATGGCACCTGAGAACCGTATCTCCTGTCGTCGCTTGCATGCTTCACTGACCTGGCCGTTCGAGTTGCCAAGGTCCTTGCTGCATGACACGATTTTCTGAGGTCAGGCTGACCGGTCCTTGAATTTTTGCAATTGCTCGATCGCACTATCGATGGATGGCGGCGCTAGGGCAGTAGGACGGTAGAGAAAACTGAGAGGAGGGCGATTGGATCGGAAGTTTATTGTTAATGATTGCAAACATGAGACATATTTTGTACTATTTTAATTGTAATGGCAGAAGTGGGTAATTTAAGCCAAATTAAATCCAATGACTATAAGATTAGATTCTACCGAATCAACGGCTGGATGTTTTGCTTTTTTTGTGGTAATTTCTAGGATTTTCCTTCAATTAACGTGGAGGCACCGAAAGGAGTCTCCAATTAGTAAATATAAGATTGTTTTTATCTTAAAGGTGTAGATCTAGCGGAAACCACAGCACTGACAACTTGCGCTCACAATGCACCAGCCTTGCACGCTCTTCCATTGCAAAACTGTTTTTTACCAGTACAGAAGCTTTTCTAAAGGTGTTAAGTGTGTGGAAAATGAAAAAAAAAAGAGAGGGATTTGGAAAGTACCTTTATTTCCTGGCTAGGAGCTCCACTTTCTTGTGGTTTATCTAAGTACCCGAGTGATTGATGGGAAGCATAAAAATTGAGGGAAACAGGGCAGAAAAGCATTGTGTCACGAAAGTTTGCAACGCATTTCATCAGACCGTGAGGAGCCGCAAAATGTAGGATACTGGCTAAACTGCTATATTTGGAGCGAGCTAGTCGTTGTCTTTGGAGTTTGGAGGATGATTTTGTGCTAGCAGATATACTGACACACATTTTATTTTTAGCATCATATGCTGAGACACATGAGTGAGTTACATTTGTTCCTTGTTCCGAGTAAAAATAAAAGGTTCTAATGTCGCGTTACATCAAGCTCAAACTTATGATGGGCCGCTTTCTCTGAGCCCATTTCATTAGTGGGCATGTGAGGCCCACATGAGATTGCGCTACTGTGACGGCACATATAAGCCAGAAAAGGGGAGGCTGGAACACCAACCAGAACAACTATCTCTCGAGTCTTCCTCTCTGCTACAGTTGAAAGGGGCGATTCGGGAGCGATTTCGTTTCAGGCGGCGAGTTCGCCGGTTTCCCCTCGCCTCCGGTGGCCGAGTCGGCGATGGAGGTGGGTGGGAGTCGCGGATTCGCCTTGCGGTGTATATATCCTTCCCTGCTTCCTTAGGTTTAGGTAGGCTAGGGTTAGGGTTGGACTTCCTCGCGTCGTCGTCGTCGTCTACAACAGCGGGGATCTTTTGTGCCGGCGGAGCTCACGCCAATGGTGGCTGCAGCTGCTCTTGGCGGGCTTTGTGGCGGCTTGATTTACCGGCGATGGCTTCGTGCCGGCGGCCGGTTCTTTTGACCTGTCAAGGATTCTCTGGTGGTGGTGTCACGGCGGCGCAACTTCTAGAGAGATTCTTGTGAGGTATGCTTTACTCCTTCCTAATGGTGTTGGGTTGGAGTCTTCAGTCCCCATCTTGGGTTCTTCTTTTCTTGTTGATTGGGTCACGCCATGGAGACGAAAGGCGGCAGATCCCGGTCGCTATGACGATGTGGTGGCTGTCGGCCGCCTCCTAGCCGGTGCGTTCATCGACTTATGGCACGATGATGTGCTACTGATGGCGTTCTTCAAAATTGATGATGCTTCGTCTGGACGGGGATCGGCTTCGAGACTCCGGCAGCGAAGATTCCAATCAACAAGGATGGCGGAGTTCCAGGAGTTCCTGTAGTGGAGTTGAATGTAATTTTTCCTTTGTGTCGGGGGCTTCTTTGCAAGGGGCTGGATGTAAAATTTCCTTATATTTAATAAAGTCCAACCCTTTTCTCAAAAAAAATATAAGCCAGAAAAGGGTCTTTTGATTCTCCTCCTAAAAAAAAGAAAGAAAAAAGGGGTCTTTTGATTTGCTCAAAAAAGAAAAATAAAAAAGAAAAGGGTCTTTTGAAGAAACTGGCTCAGCCCATAGAAAACTGATTGCTCGAGTTCCAAAAACAGATGCCTAGATTTCAGTTATCTACCTTAAAGTAATAAAGTTTTCAGTTTCACCTCCTGAAATCTGAATTTCACTTCGGATTTCATAAAACACGTGCACGCGAGTATCAGTCGCATGTGTACTTTTGTAACATATATATAAATTAAACATGTAAACAATGAGAGCTACACTAAGTGTAGCTTAGCCTCGTAATAAGTCCATTGTAATGGACATCTCCATTTGGGTTTTGAGTTTTTTACTTGGTGAAATCCGTAGCATATTGACTCAAAAAAAAAAAAGAAATCCGTAGCATATAGTCACTGCTAATTATTACTCCCTCAATTCACAATTACATGCTATTCTAAACTTCTCTAGTTTCTCAAATTACATGTCATTCTCACTTTCTAATGCACATTTCTTTCATTCCAATACATATTTCCCTCTTCCCGTTATACCTCTACCTCTCTCTCTATCTCTCCTCCTTGTTTTCTGTGCACCTACCTTCTCTACCTCTGCTTAATTCCTGTGCCCGGAACTAGAATGACATCTATTTATGAACGCATGTAGTATTCCATTAGTGTGTTTATGAAATCAAACATGAGACTAATAAATTTTAATAAGATGGAATGTTTCTAAAAAAATGAAAAATATTAAGAATTGATTTGATTACATAATATAAAATAAAAATACCCTTGGCCATAATAATTAATCTAATAGATAGATGTTAACATGCAGGGGAATATCTGCAGGAACAGCAGCAGAAGAGTATGTAACTAGCAGATGGGAATGTAGATATCATAAAAACATAAAGTACTTTCCTTTACCCAAGGGGATTCTTCAGGAGTGGATATCCTCCACAGCTCTCAAAAGAGCTCATCTTTTGACCGAACGTGCCTCCATCCATCATCTTTTCATCCTTTTATCTACTCTGTGTGGGCGGTTACTCGATATTCCCATCCTCTCCCACCAATGAATGCCAAATTTAAAACCACAAACAACTCCAAGATGGAGGTGAACTTATCTGCATAAACCAGTCATACCCAGGCTAGGATCCTAAGAGAGAATGGGAAGCCAACGAATCATTTGTTGAGACTGACTGCTTGAGATAGATACCCACAGAGAGATAACTGATACTAGCAATATCACTGCAATTCCAAAGTCCAAACATCAAGCAAGGAACATAATCCGGTACTTTGAAAAAAAAGGAGAATAGAAGCCACTATGGAAACTTGTACAGAAAATAACACAATATAGGTGATACCCCGCGCGTTGCTGCGGGAGTACAATTATATTTTGATATGAACTTTAGAGGTGCAAAAAAATAAAACAAAATAATTCAATGGAAAAATATACTAAAAGTCACATCAGATAAGAGGAGTCATTTGTTAAATGGCTACTACGGGAAAAAAAAACCATCTTCATATTATGAATTTGACACAATGGAGCAGGATTGCCAGAGTAACACTGATATGAAAAAGAAATACTTTATAATTGAACATGAAAGCATTCGTGCCAATCACTTTTAAAATTCCATGTACTAAGTGGTACGCAAGAGAAAGTAGCGGACACCTTATGGACCGCCGCTGCAAATGATCTCAGATCATTTGGAAACACAGCTATGAAAAATTTTGTAGTAATCCTTACTAATCCACAAAGAAAAAAAATAAGACACTGATTGTATTAGTCCTTCATTCCTTGAATCAGACATATATTCAGACCAGTACATAGATAAAAATGAGCATACCAAGAAATGGGATAATAGAAAAAAAGTCAGAGAATTGCACACACAAAGAGAGACAATGGTATGACTGTGCCATCCGAATGGCAAGAAAAAAAATCTTGCTGCGACGAACCAATCAAAGCCTGAAAGGATGACTATTTTGAACATAGGTGATGCGGGATGTTTCGAGTATTCATAGCCAGTGATTCATTACCCACGCTTTGCTCGTTGGGCTCATCAGATTATATTCTGAGACCTACTAATCATTAGTGGTTGCTTTTGGGGAGGAGCCCCCGCGTCGCCCCTCTCGGGCGGCACGGGCGGAACCCTAGCCCCGCACCGCCGCCGCCGCTTCCCCGCCCTTCCCCCGGTCGCGCCGCCGCCAGAGCGTGCCGCCGCGAGCTCGCGCGGGTGCCAGGACGGTGGCGGCGTGGCTCTCCCCGCCTCGGCTCGCTCTCGAGAAGTTGGCGGGTCGTGGTGTCTTGGCGGCGGGCCGGCGCGTCCGTGGCCGGTTCCAAGGGGCAGCAACCGGATCCGGCTTCGCCAGGTCCGGATCCGGTGACGGCGAAGGTGGCTCGGTGGTCGTGCTTGCTGTGGGCGACTTCGCCGTAGGCGGCACGGTGGGCGGCGGGGGTGCTTCTTCCTCCTTCTTCCTATCGCTCCCTCTCGTGGTCGTGTGGTCGGATCCGCGCAGGGGCTTGTTACCCGCCGATCCGCGAGCGGGAGCTTGGTCGCGACCATGCGGGACGGCAGAGGTCGGTGCGGCGGCCCGGCATGCCGCTCTTCTCACGAGACTCGGCAGGTTTCGTCCGTTCGTCGGCCTTCCCCACCACCGCCGACGGATCTCGCGCCCACCCCTTCCCTCGTCTCCTCGGCCTCCCCTTGCGCTCCCGTTTGGGTTTTGCCTTGGTCGTCAGCCGCTACCAAGATCCGGTCGTCTTCTCCGTCGTCCGCCGCTCCCAAGATCCGGTCTTCTTCGTCGGCGTCGAGCGAGTTCTAGTCGTCGTTTGCCGGTGCGTCTGGGGCTGTGAGCCTGCATCCGTGACGCTCGCCTCTCCCCTCACTGTGGTCGCTTCGGCACGGCCACCCTCTCTCCCTGTGGCCGCGTCGACGTGAGGTGGAGGGGCTCGATGCGGGCGATGGGCAGGATATACTCCGGCGACTCGTTGACGCGGTGATGTGCTCGCGGCCGCTTCCCTCTCTCTCTGGTCGCGTTGTGGGTTTGATTGGATGGCGGTGGCCGGATGTGGTGGAGCGGCACACTAGCTACTCAATTACTTGTCGCGCTGTGGTGGCGGGTAGGAGGTCGTCCGCCGGAGCAAGGGCAGGGGTGTGATCTCCAGGTCGAAGACGCATCTGTAGAGGACGGAGTTCTCATGGCATACTGATCCTTGTGTGGGCGGCTGTTCGTGGCTCATCGTCGCCGGTGTTGTGTCATTCAGGTCGCAGTTCTTTCTTCCAAGGTCGTGTCAGTGGTGTCCCTTGTGTTCGGGAGCTTCTAGCCTAGCAGGGAGAACATCAATGCAAACTTGATAGTCATCGGTCGCAGGTCGCTTAGGTTGGTTTCGGTCGTGCATTTCCAGGTGGTGAAACTTGACAGTCATCGGTCGCTCAGGTTGGTTTCGGTCGTGCGTTCCAGGTGGTGCTCTAGGTCGTCCTCGTGTGCTTGTTTGCCACGTGGCAGAGTACACTCAAGGCCTTGGTCGTGGTTCGGCGTGCTCTCGTGTTGGTGGTTTGGTCGTGTGCCTCTGTGATGGGTCGTTACAGGTCGCTAGTTCTCTATCTTGGTCGCGCTGCTTGTTTCTAAAGTTGTGTGCTTGGTCGTCTGGAGGCTTCGGAAGGGACGGAACAAGAAGTGTTCCACTCCAAGCTCTCTATTTGGTCGCTTTCCCCAAGGAGTTCATAGTCGAAGCTCATCATGCGAAGCTGCGGAAGATCTTTTTATCAAGGATGTCGAGCTAGTTTAGGCCCTGTTACTAGCATAGGTCGTGTTGCTAGTGTTTGGCAGCTAGCCATTTGTTTTCCTTCTGTGTTGTTTCCTTCTCTTTGCTAGGCCTTCGGGTCTCATGTAATAGTTTGTAATTCTTCTTCTTCTTAATGAAATACGTGCTCCGCACGTTCTCAAAAAAGATTATATTCTGACTCTTGGTGGGCAATTATATTGCTGGCGTAGTGGTAGGAGAGTTGATTGCACAACCTCTCTCTAATCAGTTACTGAAAACTGAAAAGTTGTGAGGTAAAGGAGCCTTGAATGCCTGCGATGGAGTACTGAAGCACTAATGATGTGCAATTGTAGAGATAGCAGGCGCGGTCCATTGGCGGGAAGCAATCTGAAATAGATGGGCAGGATGTGTTGCAATTTGTGATCTGACAGCTGAAGTTTCCGGGATGATGTGGACTCATGAGAAGCTAGCTTTATAGCAATAATGACATTTAGTGGGTTATGTCTATATAATATGTATAGATAGATGGGCCAGATGCAAGATAATTAAGACATAATTATTAGGTGGCCATTGGTAAGTGAGAGGGATGCTGAGAGGTAATGGAAGAGAATTAAATTGCTGGCATATTGTGACACGGGCTAATTGAGCTTGTAGTGGTACAAAATCAATCCAGCAGTTAACATGATGACCTTTAGTGCTCCTTTAGTGTGGCGACTGATGAATTGTATAGAAGAATGAGCGGACATGATCAAACAGGGACCTAAGATCCAACGATGGTAGTTTTAGAGGTGATGTGGCTCAATGTCAGAGCTTCTTTATAGCAATCAATGATTTTAGTGGGTTGCTTCTATATAGTATATATAGATTACGTAGATCAGTTTGTTTAATAGCCGTCAGTATTACGGAGTCTGATCATCCCAACCAACCTTCCTAGCGGCTAGCATAAATATTAATCCAAAACCATACCATTTCATTCAGGCATCGTTCACAAAATTGGAAGCAGAGTAGAACCTAGTAGCAGCTGAGGTCTGCTTTACCAGAAGGTTGTTTCTGGCTTAATTTCTGCTGCAGTATGTTGCAACAACTATTGATGAGCGGAATGATGTTCTGTGTTGATATACAAAACTAACATTTGTAAATTTTACTATTGTGAAGTTGCTGAGTCACCAAATTATGACTAACCAGTTCATTTGCTGTTAGAGTGAGGTTATTTGAAACACTGGGATAAATGAACCGGAATGAAACTAATTAGCGCATCCTCGAACCCACTTTAGAGTGGCACCCCGGCACAAGTCATGGAAAAGAAGAGAGGTTTATGCCAGGATGGAGCCACCTTTCAGTGATTCTTTGGGTGACCCACATAAATTGACTACCAAATGTTCTGTCCTAGCCTCCCGAAGCAATACCATATAAATGCAACTCCTTGCATGGTCCTTGACTCCTACCTGCCCTGTGGTAAGGTCTGAATCTCTATCAGGACTTAGGATTTGCAGCTTCAAAGGCCCAACCCAAGTATCCTGTTCAAAAGTTCAATAATGACGACAGAACCAGAGGTTTGTGTACTAAAAAAGAAAATCTCTGTAACATGATTTCTCGTTCTAGTTTTCCCTAAAGATTGTAAAACAGTGTAACTATGTGCATAATTAAAAAAGTAAAGTTTGCAGTTTTATTTAGGCCTGTGTAAAGCTGCAGATAACACCACGGATAACAGAGCTTCATGTAAGGATGGACTGCAATGGCTGCGAGCACAAGATCAAGAAGATCCTCCGTGCCATTGAAGGTAAAACTAACTCTGAAACTCAATTATGTTCTCGAGTCCCCCACACTCAAGCTTGTTTTGTGATGATGAGAATTCTGAGAACATCTAGAGAATGTGCACCAAATTTTACGAAACAATGGAACGGTTTTGTGCAGGTGTCAGCGAAGTGTATGTAGATCAGGCAAACCACAAGATCACAGTGGTGGGGATTTCCTCAGAGGATCGTCAAGGCCATCAGGAAGACCAAGAGAGTGCCCACCATCTGTTCGCACACCGATCCATCCGCCGAGGCTCAACCTCCGCCACCGCCCGCCGACGAAGGGGAGGCTCCACCTCCCGCCGACCCGCCTGCCGACGCGCCTCCTCCAGCGGAGGCGCCACCGGAGAACAAGGAGGAGGCGCCACCGGCCGAAGCGCCGGCCACGGACGCCACCGTGATACACACGGTGCATGACAACCCGTACAGCCACGAACACCATCTGTACAGGGAGCACTGGGCGAACCACCCCATCGACATGCGTGGTGCACCTTACCAGGTGACGCACAGCTACAGCCATCGCCGGCCGAGCCCTTACGTCGCCGAATACGGCGGCTACGGGGCCTCCCCTGTCCAAGAAGGCAGGTACTACATCCATGACTACTACCCGGCAAGGGGCAAGGGAGATGGCAGCCAGATCACCTCAATGTTCAGCGATGAGAACCCAAATGCATGCAGCATATCTTGAGATCGAGAGGCGCTCTGCACAGCAGGGAGTTTGTTAATTTCTGCATGCATACCCTTGATGCCAAAGAAGGTTGCAGAAGGCAGAGACAGGTGATGCTTTGGCCTCTGTAAAAGGGCCGGTGTTTAGTGGTAAGATTTTAAATGTGGGTTAAGATTTGTGCGATGCAGTAAGAGGGGGAGTAAGGTGATGGAAGAGGAATAACAAGATGCTTAACTTGTAGTGGGGAGATGATTTTCCTGGCAATCACCACTATTGTCACTACCCCGATCACCGTCGTCTCAAAAGAATCTAAGAAAAGCAGTGGCCGTCTATGTAGTAGAAGGAGGTGGTGCAGGTGTTCCACTGTTTCATGGCCAAGCCTTAACATTTGTCCTGTCCAGCAAGTAGCAGCATAACAGGGATATGCGCTTCACGTGTTATATTCTTTTCTATTGACAGGCATCAAATGACAGTAGCCTTAAAATGTTTACATCTGACAGGCATCAAATGAAGTATAGTTTTCTTTTCTATTGAAGAGCAACACCACAATATGGATTTTCTTCAAACATAAGGCTTAGTGTGTTCTCGAAAACATAAGCTTGTATCTATATGGGCACCTGCGCTTTGCTGTGCAAAATTTCAGAAATGATGCAAACTTCCTCTTTTTTTTTGTATTTTCCATTTTATTCAGTGTACGAATGAGAACTGCTTAGGCCTGTTTAGACGCCTCTGTTTAGATCCAAATTGGTTAAATTTAGCTAGCTAAATGTTTAGGAGGTAGATTCAAACAAGGAACTCAAGGATCCAGGCTGCATAGAAATGAAGAAGCTACATGTACTCACTTGCAAAAAGGAAAGAAAAACATAAATACATAAGTGAACAAGGTATATAGTAAATACAGGGACAGATATAGAATGAACAATATCGGCAAATGAAATTGATTTCTTTCAAGTTTTCTGAAGGTATAGTTTGCTTCTGCTAAAGATGATTCTAAACTTACATTTTTTCTTGCCGAATTTAGTGCACAGGACAGAAAACTTATTAAGCAACGACTGATGTAAATGATACCAAAATATTACAGTCTTCACCATTGTAGGACCATTCTGAATAGAAGCAGCATTGAGATCTTCTGAACCCCGGATAATGCTCATCATTTCAGGTAAAAGTATTTGAATTTGCATCACCACATTTGTGGAAAGTAATAGAATAATCACTTCCTGTATGACTAACCTGGGGAAGAGCCGGAGCAGCTGTACAATCTAAATCATCAGAGTTCGGTTCAATGGGATCTCGCACCAATGGTACTGAACTTGAAACTGATTGTAAATCAATGCAGCAGTTGAACTTCGAATATTCTGAACAAGAGGTGTGAATTGCCTGAGAAGACGTAAGCAATGCTCTGCTTGGGCAACTGCAGTAGAGGAGTCCCATAGGCATGCGTATTAAACTGAGTGTTGTGCTTTCTTGACAGCAAGTTGTCTGCTTGTCTTCAACTCCCCAAGTTGTTCTGGCTTGCAAACCAGCTCGAAAAGAATGGTTAGGGGATAACTTCTTATATTTGTCGAGATGCAAGGAATCGTAAGTTTAGCTTCTCCCCTTCTGCGAGATCATGGAAATCTGTTGGACTAACAAGCCAAAGAACCTTTTTACCATGGTCTCATCCACTCATAACTACTCATTTCCGAATGTTCACACTTAGCATTATCCAGTTTGTAACCGTAACTCATTTAGAGATCCTTTACTGGGATATTTAATTGTTGTGCTTCATTCTTGGTCATGTACGTTTTCTGCAAGTATTGATGCAATCATGAACAATCCAACTTAAAAAAAAAAATTCTACATGCTGCTTTTTGTAGACTTATCCAAAGGTAACGCTGCCAACAATAGACAAGCGATCTAAATTGCCATCCTGGTGTCCTTTCGATTTTGAAGGGAAGGCATGTGATAGAAACTCGATAGCTACAACATTGTACTCTCTCTATTATTTTTCTATAATGCTGGTTACCTCCAACGTCATAAAAACAGAGGGAGCATTCAGTGAGCCTATAAGTTAACATTAGAAACATATGACGTCTATTCCCTTTGCTGCACAAAGCAAAGCTTGTTGACTCCCGCCAGGGAATGCGCCGTCCCGCTCCACTCTCTTGTATTTTATTCACTTGAATCATTATCGCTATCGATTTTAAATTTTCTCACACGGGAACACTTCTAAAAAAGACATTGCTTCCAGCTTTGTGCAGTCCTATCGATCAAGCACATGAAAGAAGAAAGCTTTGATTGATATATTTTTGTCACAAATTATAAAAAGCTTAGTTAGATGCACATTGAAAGAATGCTTTGCTAAATTAATGAATGATGCCAGTGGATTCTATCATGAATGAGGAACATAGCATATCCGGTTTTAGCTTGGACGTTATCTATCATGGAGGTAGCCGTTCCAAGTCACAGCGATTGGGACATCCAAAGTTAATCCAACCGATTAGCCTTAACTAGTACCAATGCACGTGCGCCACGCACGTGTCTAAGAATTACACCACCTGGCAAGACCATTAAAATTATGAAACACTTAGCATGAAACAATTATGTGAAACCTGCCAAAAGTTTCAATTTCGGATTAACACATTGGTGGCATTGATCACCAGCCAGACACATGTCATTTTCACGTAATAACACATAATATTGTCATGGGCTTCAATCAAAACCAGGTGCCTAAATAGATTATCTAGCATAAATCTCAAGTGATGGAGGTTGCTAGCTTCATAAACTTGTCGGGTCCTATAGTTTTTCTAGTGTTCATCATTCATTTTTAAAACATGCTTACATTCGTAACTAAATATCGTGTAGAAAGCACAAGGATTAGAAAGTTTGAGGCACAAACTAACATCCAATAGTGCCCGCAGCCCGCTCAATAGCAAAATAATCCAGACATGAAACTGACAAAAAAAAAGAAATAATTTAGTCAAGCTCCGAGCTATTTATCACAAGAATACATCAGCTCGACTCATTCCTGAACAAATGGAAGATCGGCTTATCCCTGCAACAGCTCAATAAGTTGGGCAGTTCCTTATCTCGTAATTTTAGTATTCTACCAGAGGGAAACCCAGATTTCTGTCTACAGGTCCCTAGCTAACAGTTGTCTATCGCAGCTCTGAACTTTTTGCGTCTTGCTGGTTCCTCAACTGAACACGTTTCTTCTCATATGTTTGTCGCATTTGACCTAGAGCATGCACAGGATTGATCCAAATCTATACAACATAGATGCACATAAGGTAACTGACAACACCTTAGATTCTAGATGTGGCAATGAATAAGTCAAGTACGTTGAGGCATATGCATCTTTCCAGTTTATCAAAATCAATGCATAGAAATGAATCATTGCAAAATATACATGAGGTAAATCTTACTTGGGAGGCAAAGCAGTGTATTGGAATCTCAAATGAAACTAAATAACAAATTTTTTCACGAAACTCAAGTAGACTAAATATGCAAAATTAAATTTCCTAATATGCCATTTCTGTGGTTCAAAGTACTCATTTACATCATGGTTCTTTTCAATCAGTTGACATGCATGAATGCAATCTAACATCAACATGATGAAAATATGTAATACAAGATTGCATGGTGTTTCAGTGAAGATGTCCCTCACCCCCGTCATCCATATTTGTCTGACCACCAACTGCTGTGCACCCCGTCGTTCCCATTGTTGGCCTCACCTCGGAGTTTTTGCCCCTGGCATTTTCTGTTCCATCAATCCACTGGATCATGGTAACAATGTTTTATTGAAAAATACAAACTATGTATGTATGTGAAGTAAGTATGACTATTTTATTTAGAAAGGCCCTATTCACTTAAATAATGATTGGAGAGCTTAATGTAACTAAACAGCAACATAATAGTGATAGAAGTCTCTATAAACCGCTATGGCATATCCAAAGTCCATCAAAAAGGAAAAAAAATATAAGAAAGTGCCGTATGGTCTGACCATAATCATAAACCATGATTGGGGAAAAACAATCTACTTCTGCAAAAAAGAAAACTGTCAGGATTGAAAAACCAAAAGTAAGAATGCAGGAATATTCAATGTGAAAGAATATTACAGGACATAAAAGGTACCTATAGAATGCAGGACATTTCAACATTTGACAAATTACAGTCTACACTATAGGTTGCTCACAGGCAAATGAATGAATCAGCCTGGACAATATACACTGATCCATGTATTCGAAAATGCAAAAGCACATATGGAGGGCACTTGTGCAGAGACCACACAATTCGGATATTGATATAATTATTCTTCTAATATTCTCAATACTCCACATGCTTAAACATTGATCAATGTTTTAGAAGTTAGCAGCATATAAACAATGACACTGATGGCTTTTGGAAACACATAAACCATCTCTAGGAATATGGAGTGGAATACAAATACCGGGAAATAGCAGAAGGGTAATCTGCCAAATTTATATGGAATTAGAAGTCAGTAAAAAGAATTATAAAAAAGGTGATCTCCAGGCATAGCATTCCTTCTACCGCCAAGATTTCCATCTTTGTGGATGCTGGATCATTTGTGCAGCCAATGCAACCAGATTGGAAAAAGCGCCGAGGACAGCCAGCACATTGCCTTGGTCATCAATTTTGGGCTGTTGACGGAGCTCCAGGAAGCTGCCTTATGTACACAAAAATGAATGTAAGCTGGATCCAAAAAACATAAGATCCATCTGAATATTATGTTGTACAAGAATGCAGTCATCAGTCAATGCTGTCACATAGATGTCAACAATGAATCTACAATCGGATGGTCATTATATTTGTAAATCATAAAAAAAATATATTCATTTTACCTTGTAGAAAAGTTATCTAAGTTCACTATTTAATGAAGGAAGTGGAGGGAGTTACCAACCGTTAATAAGAGCTATAGTTTTTCTTAGCTTTTATGAACATCAACCGTTAAAGGTCTTAGCCCGCTATTTATGAACATCAACTGCTAAAGGCCCTATCCCGCTATTTAAAACATTGATTTTCACATCATCCAGCAGCTGTTCTTGCAAGAACAGCTCGTTCCAGCTCCCACAAATAGTGTTGCGTTGCCGTGCTGAGATGAGGCGTAGTTCTAGAAGGAAACTTCTATTTTTAGATCCAGACCAGCAGTCATTCTAGATAGTTCAGAAATTTGTTTCTCACATACCACCTCTGACATGAGCTCTCACTGTCCATCGGTCCCTGTTGGAAGATCTAGTCCCCAGCATCATGCTCCTCAGACAAGCAAACCATTATTGTAATATTTTCTGTTTGATGCACAGGTTGAAAATATTTTTTGAGAAAGAAGGTTCTATTATTAACATATTGTTAAAAATGAGTATTATGTGCTACCAATATGTCTTTTGGAAAAATCATTTGTCTGAGTGACAATGCATTCAAATAAAGCAACAGGAGCCACACCAATTCAGTGACAGCATTTTCCCTTAAAAGTCACAACATATTTGGCCATCTCCCGGTTAGTTGTCTATTATTTCCCTAAATACTAACATAAAAAGTACAGCAGCTAGGATATTTATTAAAATAAATAACTCTAGACACGATCAGGCAATACAGATGTATTTTTTGCTGCCGCCTTGCTAAACGCACAAAGAAAAACATAAATCTGTCACCGGAGTCAAGTTGTATGCCATAAATAAAAGAAGGCATGAGTATATGGGATGTTGACACTACAAGATGTATGTCGTCAAGAAAAGAAAGCATACATACTCCCTATGCATTCTAATTATTCCTTCTCAGAATAAATGTATATTTCATCAGAATTAAAAGAACCTCACCTCTAATCCTTTCCAGGGAAGTGATGTATGTAGTAATGGCCAGAAGCTACTCATTTATCTCACTCTCTCCTTCGACAATGGAGAAAAAATAAATTGATCGAGACCAATTAGTCAAATCAGTTGACAATGAAGAAGGTGTACATGTGGAACTGAGAAATGTATCATAAGGAGGGAATGTTAGCATAAGCAAATAAATTGATAAGGCACAGAAAATATACCATTTCTATTTCTGTAGACATACATCGTTCAATCAAATGGATAACATTGTGAGGTTCAACAATTTATTTTTCCCTTGAGAAATGCAAGCATTGCAAATCAGCAGGGAAATAGGAGATTAGCCAATGTAGCTCTACAAATAAATTAAAGCAGTTAACAGATATATACCGTGTGCTACCTATCTTGTTCGCCCAAAAAAAATGCTTCTAGATTTTTTTTCTCGCTTGACGTGGATAGCAATAGCTCTTCAGAAAAGAATGCTCGACAAGTAGCAATGCAGCATCAACAAACGAACTCAATGAGTACAAAATTTAAAGTTCAATTAGTACGCATACCCTGATTGCATAGATCTGACAAATGGTAATATACAGGAGTAGCTAGCGCTGCTTGATCCATAATTTAGAAATCACTCTAGTTGCCATCACCGGTATTGCATTCTGGACAATTTGAGCTCAACCAGATTGTATGGGGGTAAATTACCAGATCGATGTGAGCTCAATCCAAATGCTGCCGCGCCGGTGATTAATCTGAGACGACGCTGATACAAAAATCATCATGGAACTAACCTGGATCAAGAATCAGGAGGATTTATGCTTGCCGCAACCTTTTATATATATATTACTTAGCTTGCTGCATCCTTGATTTCGCTGTGGCAGAAAACCTGAACTCGTCACGCCGTCGTCCTCCTGCACGGATAAAGATAAAGAATAGGGGGAATTTTCCTGCCAAAACTTAAGGACACGCTTATCAATCAATAAATGAATGGATCAAACCTGAGAGGCTATCTTGCCGCGGCCTCGACGCGCCGAGCAACGGCAGGGCTGAGCTCCCACGGTCCTGATCATCGGCGATCACGATTCACGACAAGGCCGACGCCGTCGTGGTCCTACTGTCCCAGATCGAATTGGAGAAGGGAAACGAGCAAGGAGGAAGAGAAATGAAAAGAAATCGAGTAAGGAAACTGTGATCCTGTTATGCAAAAGAAGGTTTCTAATTCTGCTATGGGAAAGAAATCAGTGCGGGGCACTAAATGTATTCAAAATCGTGTAAACAAGGAAAAAAATAAACATGGAAAAGAAATATGCAAAGGTGCCGTACACTACATGTATTCAAACCTTCCCTCAATAAAAATGTATTCAAACCTTCCTAATTCTGTTGTGCCGGGCACTTTGACAAAAGCATGCCGCCAGTTTAAACAAGGAAAGATTAGCGTGGCGCATGTTTGATCAGGAGCAAATCAATAGGAAAAGGTATTGAATGTTTGAACCCAATTACTGTGACGTAAGAAAGGAAAGAATAGCAGGCGGGTACGTTTCGGCGTGGGTGACAAAAAACCCTGCGGAGGTGTACGACACACATGTAAATGGAGTAAACATGTGAAGGAATTTCCTTCGTTCGGTGGGCCCTCTACAATTGTGCGGTTAGATGGAAGGGTAGGATATATGGCAGGACGGTTCAGATGGCAGGGTAGATAGGATGGCAGGGTAGAAAATATTTTCCTCAAAACTGGTGCTTTATTGGTTTAGATTGGGAAAAGCTTAGCCAGCCCGGCTCATCGTTAGCATCAGTAGACGCGGCGAAGCAATCCAACGTTACCAACCGGGCAACCCCCCATCGCCTCCACCGCATCCCCGGCGGGGAAGCATTTGCAGTTGCGCCCCTGAAAGAAAGAAAGAAAAAAAAATCTTCTTGTCGCGGTGACAGGCCCCTCGCCGTTCGCCGCCGTGGCCGGTGGCCATGGGGACGGCGACGATGGCGGCGGCGTTGGGCGGGGCCATGGTGCTCTACTTCGTGCTGAGCCGTCGGCTGGCTAATGAGGACGTCGTCGTCGGCGGCGCCGGAGGGGGAGGGGGAAAGCGGCGGAGGGGGCGCGTGGCACGGCGGCCAGCGCAGCCCCCGGCGACGTGGATCGAGGCGGTGGGCACGCTCGCCGAGACGCTGCGGTTCACCTACTCGGAGACGCTCGGCAAGTGGCCCATCGGGGACCTCGCCTTCGGGATCAAGTACCTCATGCGCCGCCAGGTGAGTCAGAGATTCCTCCTCGCCAACTGGCAGTCGGATTTCTTGCTGCTCGGATCCGACGGAAATGCTGCGGCCTCGTTTCATGTGCGGCCACAAGTTCGCGTTTTGGATCTGAAGTGGAAGTGCTCTTAGGTTTCGAAATGTGTTTCCCAAGAGCGTTCTTCGTTGCTGTTAGGAATTTCGGCTCAAAACTTGTAGGAGTTGATTGAAAGTAGAGTGTCGCTCGCAAAGCTTGATGAATTTGGTGCTGATTGGCCTCCATGCTGCTACATACTGCACCTTAAAATGTATCAAGTTTGTTGGTTTTGTGGTGGAAGTAGGGCTAATTCTAGTATTCTGCAGTTGAGCTTGCTATGTTAAGGTTGAAATGGTTTAGTATTGCTGGTGGACTTAAGTTTACAGAACTTTGGTTGGGAACGTTATCCCTGCATTAAACTATTTTAAGTTTCAAGCTGTACTTTTTGCTAGTAAATTTGCCTGTACGAGAAGTTTCTGATCTGGTTAGCAAAATTACCTCAGAAGGATTAATATGGTTAAGCCCTTTGAGGTAAGATGCTTGTTACCATGACTTAAGTTTTCAGAACTTTGGTTGGGAACGTTATCCCTGCATTAAACTATTTTAATTTTCAAGCTGTACTTTTTGCTAGTAAATTTGCCTCTACGAGAAGTTTCTGATCTGGTTAGCAAAATTATCTCAGAAGGATTAATATGGTTAAACCCTTTGAGGTAAGATGCTTGTTACCATGACATCGGCTTTCATTTGAGGGGTGCAGAACTAATCTACTGTTTGCATAATTCGTTAAAGAATGTCAGAGTCTATGTATTATTCCTTTACACTTATTCCGTGATAGATACGACTTATTGTGCTTAATTTTCTTAAGATCCTGGTATGCCTAAAAATCCGCTATAACCTTGCGCTACTTTACAGGGCAATCTGCATGTTGCCAGTGTATATGCTGGAAGCAATTGCATTGAACTGAAAGGATCTGAAATCATGGAAGAGCTTATTGTTCTGCGACGATTGATCGACTTGTGTTTTCTTTTCTCCAAGAAACCGTTCCCGGTTTTCTGTGAGTTGGCTGGATTTTCCCAAGAGGATGTTATTGTTGAGGAACCAAAAGCCGGGGTAAGTAATGGTTTGCTATCTTAGTGTTCTCTTTATTTGTTAACCATGATTAGTTTATAGTGATAATAGGAATTTAGTTGCTTGTATACCTTTTCCTTTTCAATTTCCAACATTCATCCCACTCCTACAGATTTTGAAGCCTGCTCATACAATTCTACGTGATGAGTGCACCAAATCCTTTCTTGTTTTAATTCGAGGGACTCATAGCATGAAGGACACTCTGACCGCTGCCACTGGGGCTGTGGTACCATTTCACCACTCACTTTTAGACGAAGGTGGTGTCAGCAAATTAGTGTTGGGCTATGCACACTGTGGGATGGTTGCGGCAGCCCGCTGGATTGCAAAAAGTATAACACCAAGCCTTCGTGAAGCAGTCAGACAACGCCCGGACTACCAAATCAAGGTGCCTACTCTGTCTTTTCTCTTCTTCAATTCGTGGTTCAAATTGTCAACGCCTGGTCATGCTCTTACAGTCGTTAGGATATGCCATGGGTAAATGATAGCATCAATTTGACTCTATCATACTTGCTCGACTATTTTTTCATTTGAAGAACTTATTTTATTCTGTTATTAGATTGTTGGCCATTCTTTAGGTGGTGGCACTGCTGCATTGCTGACCTACATCCTTAGAGAAAACAAAGAGTTCTCTACAGCAAATTGTGTTGCATTCGCACCAGGTATACGAACTGTTATTCTGCTTCCACTACATTGAGTTGGAATTACTAACATTTGATATTTTGTTGTCAGCTTCGTGCATGACATGGGAGTTAGCAGAATCTGGCAAGCACTTTGTGACCACAATTGTGAATGGAGCTGATCTTGTTCCGACAGTATCAACTGCATCCATTGATGATCTCCGTTCTGAGGTTGCTCTATTACATCCTTTATCCCTAAGCTGATTGTTTTATTTATGTTTAAATCTTTGTCGAGAATTGTGGTTTTATTGTTAGATATGTTCTTCATTTGAATGCACCTTAATAAAGGCTTAATTGCCTTAAAAAAGGCTTAAGCATCAGCAAATGTGACAACATTGTGTGTTTCTTCATAACTTAGTAGCAGTGAATTTCACTAGCTCTTACCCGTACCTCACATCTTATCCATCGTCTAGGTGACAGCATCATCATGGTTGAATGATTTGAGGGATCAAATACAGCAGACTCGTTTCCTAAATGTCGTTTACCGGTCCGCGACTGCTTTGGGAACTCGTTTGCAATCTTTCTCTGGTGCCAGAGCAAGGGTTGCAGGCGCTGGAGCATTTCTACGTCCTGTTTCAAGCAAGACCCAGGTAAATATTTGACCAGAAGCTAGCAAACTGTATAGTATGGTGTTGATGACTTAAGCTTGTGACACAGTACCCGTTGATAGTGTTAAGCTTAGATATGGTTATTCAAATTGAATAAAAGCCTTGAGGTATTTCTAAATCTGATTGATTATACTAAAAGTGCTGAAGACACCATTCAAATATTCCATGCACGAAAAATGTCTGTTATGTGCTTTTTGTCTAGCTTTTTTTAAAAGGAAAATTTCATCCACCAAACCCAAAGAATTTACAGCCTTTCTTACAAATGTTGTAGGTTGTGATGAAACAAGCACAAAGTGTTGCACAGGCTGTTGCTAGAAGTCGGTCAGCATTTTCTTCATGGTCATGCATGGGTGCACGTCGTCGAGGTGTAGGCGTAGTAGCACCAAGTCCTAAGGGTGATATAACCACAGACACACATATAACATCTACAGTGGAATCAGAGACTTTTGTCGTAGAGCAACATGGCACCAACACCGTCGAGGAACTGCAGTATTCTGCAGCTAGTGTTTCAGTTCATGAGGAAGCAGACGAAGAAGAGGCTCTATTGAGTGAGCATGAAACCTCTAGGGAGCATGGCGAAGAAGAAATAACTGATGGTGAGATGTGGTTTGAGTTCGAGAAGGACTTGGATCGGCAATCTGAAGTGGAGGCACAAACCCGGCAGGAAGAGGCAGCTGCAGCCAAGGAGATAATAGAGGAAGAAACTGCCGTCCTAAAAAATGTAGAAGATAGGCAGTCCTTTTCATCAGATATTTTGGACAGCCAGCAATTCTACCCCCCTGGCAGAATCATGCACATGGTTGCAATGCCTCCCACAGATGCTGATCCGGAGGATCCAGTTGCTTCCGATGAGTGCTCAGTTGGAATATACGAGACCCCTAGAGATCTTTACAGCAAGATCCGACTCTCAAACAGCATGATTAATGATCATTACATGCCAATGTATAAGAAAATGATGGAAATACTGATCGAGAAGTTTGCCAAGGATGAGGACAACCCTTGTACAGATTCTATTGTAGAATAATAGTATGAATGGTCAAAGCATACAACAGTTTCGTGTCTGATTAGCTGTGATAACCATTATATGATATTGCAATATACAAGTCATATGCTGAGCTGACCCGTTCAAGTAGGTTTTAGTTAGGGTTGTATAAGTCATAAGTGTAACGTGTAAATGTCAAAGAAATGGGAATTGCAGTGATATACTTCAGTCATATTGTCCCTCTGGATTCTGGATGATACGTTATATTGCTTGGAGTTTTGAGTGTTATGATTTCTGACGTTATAAATAACAGAATCTCGTAAAATTGTAATTTCCTCGGAACATTTATATAGCCTGAAGTACTGTATAAACTAACAGTGGGATGTTTTTAACAAATTTGGGTTAATAAATACACAAATGTCATGTATGAAGCCGTGGATTAGAGAAATTGGCGAACGTTTTATTTCACGATGATTGACGTGTTTAACGTTTTATGAGCCGCCAAGACTAAACAATCTCATACTTAGTTAAGAAAGAAAAATTATACAAAGGGGATGTGAGTCTGTCGTGTAGGCCCCGTTTCCCAGGGCCTTCCAAAAATTGGCGCGCGAGCCCGCCCAAAAGTAGGGACGGGACATCACGCGCACTTTGGCATTGTGTTCGAGTATGCGGGTGTTGGCGCGACACGTCTGTCTCTATACGATCATCAACGGGTCACCACTCACCCCCCGCAGGGACAGGTGAGTTTTCCCTCCAGCCGCCCGCGCCGCTTTAATAGAGCCCGGTCGCCAGCGCTTCGAGTTCGGTTGGCGATGTGGGACTAACAAGGGAAAAGTCCTTTCCGTTTTCCAGTGGAGGATGGCCCGCGCAACAGCTTCAATGGGCCGCGATTTTGGAACAAAGAAGCCCAATGGCGTGCATCATCAGTAAATATCTATACTCATGATGAAAAGAGGGAAAAACACTCGCTGATAAAACAGCATCACCTCACTTGATTAAACGGCATCTAAGCTAGTTCGTGTACTGTATCTCCAGTACGGTAATTCAACGAAACACGCTTCGTAGAGTATTTATGTTAATATTCGTACTGTATTCTGATTAAAATACTTGCAATAAAAGACAGTCAGATCACATGTAATTTTAGTTGCCTTGATTTAGCGAAACTTCTCACATACATGCATGCAGAATCCCTCGCAAAAAAAAAAAAACATGCATGCAGAATAATCCTATGAGCAGACGGGAAAAAACTGTCAATGATGCATGTCACAGACTCACAGGTACCAACTTTTAGTACCTTTTATTTCTCACCGACAAAGAATGAATCGATCCGTGTAACGTTTTTCTTGTCCGTATCTCTATGAGAAAGGAACAACTATACATAGCCCAGTATATACTTGAAGTATACGGTTTTTTTTTCTTCTGGTTTTCCTCTTCTGTATGTCCAAACATGAGATCCATCCAAAAATGCTAAAAGGACACCACCTATCTCATTTACAACTAGTCCTAAAGGGATGAATTTGTCAAAGAGAACAGATATAAGGAGCTAATGGAAGACTTGTGGGGATGTATAGAACTCGCTTTCGCTGAAATATGGTCTCAAGTCCTCTTGGCACATGAACTCCAAAGGGAACAAAACAATGTGACCCCGAACGGCCTGCAACCTTTCCATAGGATCGGTACTTGCCAGATCGCCGTCCTGTTGAGTTCCTTGTTTCTCTAGGGCAACACCCAAGTCAATGGTTGTATGCCCAAGTTTTTCCTTCCGATGAGCAAAGCTTTGCCGAAATTGGTACCTACAGAAGGATGGTATCGTTTCAGGGACCAATGAGAAACAATGTTTCGACTGAAATGGAAGAAAACTGGTAGACAGATTCTGCATTCTGCACCTAGAATGGATGTGATCGTTGGGAACACACGAGAACACTTGTTGGTAGATTGTGGTATTCTCCTGCCAAGTGTCAGTTTATTCAGTATGTGCCAAAAAAGAAAAAAAGGAGTAAAGTGCTCATGATATAGCAATCCTATGGGCAGAAAATGCAACACAAAAGTATCAGCAGGCATCTGGCATAATAGAAACATTCACGGCACTATAATATTCATATGCTCAACGATTTCCAAGTTGAATGGCTAGCTTAAAACAAAACAGTTCAGTTTCTTACTAGCTTAAAGAAATAGTGCCTCAGGATACCAAGTCACCACAACTTACCTTAGCAGTGGCCATCCAGATACTTTTGTATGCTGAATCGTCCACAGGATCCATAATGCAACTAACCTGAAAGTGAGAAAAACACATATTAAGTGCAATAGACTTAAAAGGAGTTCCCTTATAAGGAAGCACTTAGGACTGTAACTCTGGAAGGGGTTGTGTTGAAACAGATTTAAGCCTTTAAGGTTTCTCAGGTTTAAGAAAATGTTCATTTAGATGTGTTCAGATACGTTGAGGGGATAAATGTTTCCTCCACGTATGGGTCAGTTCAAATCCCCTGCTGAGCCTCTCTGTTTCCTCCCTTTGATGTGCACTGTAACTGCAGGCCTGCAGCACTGATTGTTCAACTCGACACTGGATGGCCGCTTAATTCTATTACATGCTAGTAAGAACAAACAAGAAGACTGACAGAGTCTATGTCGTCCTTTCCTTCACACTACCTTCATAACAAACAAGAAGACAGTGATACAAACTATGTCGTGCTTTCCTTCAAACTTCCTTTAATTCTGTTACTATTCTCAATTTTAAGCATCTAACGGTAACTTGAAGTGAAAGATAGTCCAAACCTCTCCTGGGTGAAGACCAAGGTGTTCTGCCCATAGAGAAAGTCGTAAGCTGAGGGAGAACTTCCCAGCTTCCCAAGGTCTTCCATCCATTGTAGAACTGACAACCTCTTTATCTTCAATAATCATACCAATCTAAAATAACCAAAGAGAGAGAGAGAGAGAGAGAGAGAGGAAAAACCATCATAATGTTAGCAGGAGGTACCAGAGCAGCATAGAGTACATTACCTAAGTTAATCCAAGTAATCATATGTAATTTGATGTTAACTATATGCAGTTGACTAAGAAAAAGACTACTTTTCACTAAAAATATTTATTTTAATATTAACAAGGAAATTTAGGAATTTCTTTACTAACGAGAGTCAAGCATACAAATTGTAATACCTAATGAGTGGCTGAATAATTATTACATTATACTACCTCCGATCTTGTTTTATTGTCGTTCAGACGATCAATCTAGTTCATTTTTTAACTAAACCCTTTGTCTTAACGACAAGAAAAAAAAGAAAGGAGGAGTAGCATTCAAAATAGAGAAGCGTACAAGTTTGTTATGATTAAAGCTGTACCTCAGAATCCCTTGATCCAAGCAAGCTTCTATCATTTACGTTAGCTGAGCCAATTAATGTCATGCGGTCGTCAATAATCATCAATTTACTGTGCACATATATCTGCATTATCCGTGTTGTTAGCAAAAGAAATGAAACATAAAGAAAACATTTACTTAGAGCCATACCAGGTGACTGTGACATCATACTTTAAAACCGAATATTTTACCTGATTGGTGACCAAAGGACCTCCATCACCAAGTCTGCCGTGTGCTCTAAGCCCATAAAATGAGATATAATCATGTGCTTTTGACCCGATCACATCATATAGATTCTTAAGTATTGAATTAGACCCTCTACAAATAGTTCGGTATTGCCAATGCATAATTGCCCTCACAGATGCAGCTCCACCATCATCAATGCCCCCCTGAAACAAATGTGTTACTACCCAGCAACCATGAAGCATCAAACCACATAAACCACTATGGAAGTACTACCTGAAAACCGGGTAAAAGTGGTATGACGATAATGACCCGAAAACACTTTTTCTCCTTTTCTGCTCGAAGTATGCGCCTGTATAATGCTTCCAAGACACGATTCTTAATTGTGTCATCTCCCGAAAGACCTGATATGAAAAACTGATTCTGCAAAGCCAGCAGAAAGATGTATATTATACAAGTGGAATCATTCTATACTGCAACTATGAGAATATAGAAGCTTTCAGTTCTCAAATGATTCTCACATACATGACCAATGCATAGGTATCAAGTGTTACATTTGACTTTCAGCATTTAGAATTGAAAAATTTGAAATGAAATACGCACCTCGATGTACACAAAATGTTCTGCCTTCTCAATAAGAGAAAAATAAGCATTGTGGATGCTTCCTTCAATTTCAGTTGTCCCTGCTGACCACGGGCCAACACTTCTCACAACCTGAACCACAAAAAGATTCTGTCAGTTGAATATATCTAATACATTTGATCATTAAACCTATAGTTTTATGATATTTTTCTCTAGACTATCCGTAGTTTTGTGAAATTCACTCTATGAAAATTTGGATAAACTATCAATACACGACCAGAAAGGCGTACAAACAACTCCAAGTAACAAACACAGGAAGATGATCACAGTAAACAATCTAATTAGTTTAGATTTCTCCCATTAAGATGTTCATGGTATTCTTGGTAAGGTGTAAAGATATGCCCACCCATGCTTGATCACTGTTTTTATTTGTTGGTGAAACAAAAATTTTATAATGTTGCAATCTTCTGATACATTGACAAACACGACTTTTGTTCTCTTCTCATACAGGATTATCATGCTATATTGGTTTTCAGAGAAAGCGGTCAGGTTTCCTTGAACCTATTGCATAGGGCTATGTGTAACAATGAACAATTCTGAGCAGCTTGTGGTATAACATTGGACAGCTAAATCTGTAAACCACAGCATACCACTAAGCAAACAATATACTCCCTCCATTTTTAAATTGTTGACGCCGTTGACTTTTTATTTTCGTTTGACCATTCGTCTTATTCAAAATATTTTTAAAATTATCATATATCTTGTTATGTTATTACTAAAGAAAAATGAAGCATACTTTTGTATATTTGAGCTAATATTTTGAATACGACGAACGGTAAAACGTAACTAAAAAAGTCAACGGCGTCAACACTTTAAAAACGGAGGGAGTAGACATTAAGCAATTATTATATCAGATTAATCTGTGCAACGACACGAGCACACCTGACAACGACAAGCTGCCTGGGGACCAACTTCTCCAACATCAAGCACAGAGGTAACTTGATCTCCTCGCTCCTGTGTCTCCCACCACTCCTTATCCGCGTGAAGCAGATTTGATTTTGAGTCGTCATAACGCACAACTTGTGAAACTTCAGGGGAACCAAGATTATCCACAAATCCTTTCATCTGTAGGTCTTGTAGAGAAAGATCTTGCTTGACCTTTCGGTTGGATGGTGGGCGCTGGTTCCAGCTTGTTTTAGTTGAATGATTTGAAGAACCATTATTGATATCTACACTATGGAAACCTAAATCTCCATTCGGCAATGCCTGGTGGTCAGGCTCATGCGGCAAAAGCAATGGAATGTCCTGGCATGATGCTGGCGTTGTCAACGAGTTTAGCCTACTAACTTTAGCATCCTTATCATGGGTCTGTTTACTCTCTGCCTCCTCATCTGTCTCTTTGCTTGCACCCATATAATGAGGAATTACCATGTGGTGATGAGGCATTAATAATGGAATTGCTTGCTCATTTGGCGCTTTGTTCCTCTGCAATAGGTGGATTATCAACTTTCATGCAATGAAACAAATGTCAGTTATTTATAAAGTCAATAAACCAACCTTTGCGTAGTTCCATCGCTGAATAAAATGCCTTGCTACATCTCTACATGCTGGACCATAAAGAACACACTGAACATCGTGCCAAGGCATCCTAGGATATTTAGCACGATCAAGCTCATCTTTCATTGTGTCCTCCCAAGAATTTGGCTCAGATTCCCTTACAAAAGGTGAAACAGCAACAATAAGAATGCGCCCAAGCTAAAGAGTTATGCGGAAGTTTCTATGCCTGAAATATGAGATAGCAATATGACTAGCATGAGATGTCAAACTTTACCTAGGATTGTAGTAATCCTTTCCTGGCCATATTGAAGGGGGGAAATCCATAACTTTGTGCTCAGGAGTATCATAACGACCAAAGCATAAATCGAGGCCACCAATGTAGCATACTTGATTATCAACAATAACAATTTTCTCATGGTGAGACCTTCAACCAAAGAAAATCAGTAAAGTATCAGAATTTTATTAAATAAAACAAATAGGAAATAAAAATACAATGATCAAGTTGTACCATAAGTATATGCCAGTTGAGAAATGATCTGGATAGCGCAGAACTTTAACATTCTCATGAATGTTCAGCAATCTTCGTTTACTGAACATGCTGTTAATTTTCAATGCAAGAGAAACTTCCTTGTACAAAAGAATGTAAATCTGCAAACAAATATAGCATTTTATGTGTCTGATTTCAAATTGGTTTCAGAGTTAACCACCAAAAAACTTGTCCAGGTACAAAACTTGGATAAAGAAAGCAAGTTCTTGCAAAACTTGGATAAAGTACCGCGGGGTACTCCCCCACAGTTTTGCGTTAAATAAAAAAGGTTTTGCTTTCACAAAACTCAATATAAATAGGTCAATAACTAAAAACCATTTCTAGATAAGCAAAATCTCGTAAAATGCAATCCTAACTGAATAACTTGAACCACTACATAAAGCACATATTACTCAAATTTGTAACATAGATTTTTGTTTTTTGTAAAACCAACCAGTGAAACACTTCCAAAGAACAAAAATACTTTGAAAATGTTTTTTTTAAGCCGATCATCAAAACTCTCCAAAGGTTCATCAAGTGCATAATCAAACAAGGTTCTAATACTTTATCTGATGAACAGTAGAAAAGAAAAACAACCAAATACCTGTACACCTTGCTTTGCCCTTGATTCCAGAAGAACATCAAGCCTAGAGGACCCATGACAGTGGAAAGGGCGTCGAAGATACAATTCTGGGCAGAGCCACCAGTCAGTAATAAATATCTGCAGTCGACGTTTAATCATCTTCATATCATGACAATGATTTTAACTCCTTGCAGAAAGATTTTATTTTTGAGAAAATTGCAGATAAGATTTTCACTTCTTCAAGTACACTAACCTCTGACTTGGCTTCCTCAATTGAAGAAGCAATAGCATCAAATGCAGCTTTCCCATCAATGAACCACTGGACCATACTACCATCTTCAGTCAAGCCCCTAGGTGGTGCAAACGAGCCAAAACGATGAGGGGAACACCAACCCTCTGGGGGTCGTCGAGCAGCATTTATAGCAGTAACCCAATCTTTAACCTTGGCGGAACTCCTTGTTCTCAACTTTATTGTCCGTCCCCCAGAAGATACCTTCCAAAAGCAACAACAGACATAAAAAAATGTGAATCACGGTCAATACTGCTTAAGGTAACCATTTCAAATCATGGCAGACGAAAAAAATAATAAATTGTGTTGGGTGTGACAGATAGGTCACATCTGATAGAAGTACCTAATGCATACTAATAGGATATTGCAGAAGGGAGATTTCATCAAAACCAGGTGAGTCTGGCTAAATTTATCTGAACAGCTCACAAACATCAACATTTACACTCTCATTATAATAATTAGAAGTCCTAAATATATAGACATGAGATATCTTCTGTAACATGAGTCTCAACCTAGATAAAATGCATCATTTATTCGACAAAAGGCATGCCTTAAAAAATAGTGGAATTTTGCATCAACTATTATAATTCTTTTGCAAATTGCTCTATAAAGCAGAATATAAGCCTGTTGAACCTTGGTAACTTTGAGTTCAAATGACCCCATTGGAGTATATTTAAGTCTTCAAGTACAAAGCAGTAACACTTGTTGTTCACATCAACCTTGTTTAATTGGCAGGATATGTCAATCTGTTAGACAAAAATAAAGCAATGACAAGGAAAATCAGTACCTCAAATCCAAAGTGCAACGGATTACGTTCCTTGATCTCCTTTGCTAGAGTGATTTGGCCTTCACCATTTCTATCAGTGTGAGGTGATACATCAAAGATGACTATGTCTAAAAGCTTTGGATCAAAGGGATCTTGTAGCAAAGCCAGGAATCCTGGCTTCAGTACAGCCCAAACCTATAAAAAAAATGTTCAATTTAAAAACTCCAATACATGGACCGTATCCTGTTAATTAACAAAATAAAAACAATGGAATGATGCTCCATACCTTTTGCCAGTTACTGCTGCAGAAATGGAAACAGCATGAACAACATCTCTCTTTACTGTCGGTTTCAATTTTCGGCAAGTGCCTCACAGTAACATAATCCTCTTTTAGCTTAGGCCCATACTCAGGCAAAAATGATAACTGCGAGACTTCCAAAAATTTGCAAACCTGAATTTTTCACAGATCAGTCTAAGACAAATGAGCAACAAGATGATCTATTCTAATTGGCATCCACAATGTTTCTATGTTTTTTAGAAATTTCTATAAAAAAACTAATATGATGTCCTGAAATGGGGAAAAGCACCTTCTGTTACCTCTCGTGAGTTGACGATATCCAAGTTCCCCAAGAAATGGTTCAGATATTCTTGCATGGCAACCTTTGCACGATCAGAAACAGACTGTTGACGACCAAGAGCTGGTCGAATAACTGGCAAAACAGCCCTTGAAGGAACATTCCTGCAATGACAGTTTGCAAGATTTCATCATTGAAGTTTCCATTTTTGTTTTAGTACAGTGAGGCAAAAATTATTAACATGGACAGTATTTTACCTATTCTTTAAAGAGTGTTCATCATGTTGTGAAGGAATATGCACATCATCAGCTTCATCGTCATCATGTACAACTGGCATATGTTCCCCAATTCCCAAGTTTTGAAGCCATTCTTTGACCTTTTTGTGAAAAGGAAGTGGTGATTAGTTCAACGTCATGCTTAAGAATTTTTTTTTCCGAAGATTTGGCATGGATAATGATATGTTGCCAAGTAGAAGGTGAAGGTCAAGGATAGAACGAAGCTGATCAGAAAATCCCTAGCTTTAGAAGGCATCCTTGCATGGCCCAATTATTAGAAGGCATGTATTTCCAAGTAGCTCAGATGGAATATAATGTGTTGGCCGAAGCAAGTGAAAATACTATAAAATGAGTTGAAGAAAGTGCATAAAAAGTAGTCTAGAAGCAACTCTAACAAATTCTTGAAGTACTGCCAAGACATGTGGTGTCTAAATTCTTCACCTGAAGTATTTATATGTCCAACAATTAGAGCATTTAGGAAAGGATAAATATATATACACAAATATACAGCTCAGGATAATTGTGATGATTATGTTACTGACCTGTTCCTGTTTCTCATGGAATTCCTCAAGAAATACACGTCTCTTCAGTGCAAAATGGAGGTACAGCACTTGTGGGGCCTTCTTATATAGACGCCACCTAAACTGATAGAAGAACTAGTAAACATTATTTCATGAAAATTTAAAACTAAATTTTTTGGGGAACCGCAGGTCCTAAAAGATGCAAACATGTCAAGGTTAGTGAAAGCAAGTGCATACGCTCAAGATCCTCTGATACTAGTTTATTACACATCATTCATTGAGTCGTTCATTTTTGTTGTACTATTTATGTTCCAGGCAATTGATTCTAGCCTGGGTAACGGTAGCTCCCGTGACTTGCAAAGGGAGCCACAAACAGGTTGTCTCTAGTGCAACCTGAGCAGTAAGAGTTCCCATTGAGGTCACCTGTGCACTTAACAGGAACGAGGAAGGTCCCAACCCGACTCAACACTGTGCACTGCTACAAGAAGTTCCCATGATCTGTTGCACCTTGGGAGATCTTTGTTAAAGAGGAAGCATGAGCCGATGAGCGGGGTTTCCTCTTGTGATCATCCTAATAACTTGCTACAGGCAAGCTGTACACTGCTGAAAAATGGGGATCCGATGAAGGGAAACCCAAGAGAACCCAGAAGCAAGGGATCTCTACATGAGGGCCTTAAGTCAGGGGCTCATTTTCTGCGGGAGAACATCTTTACCCAAGGTGCCGTAAATTCTAGTCTCGTCTACAAGGCCATGAGCATATAGTTACCATTTGGGATACTGTGCAAGACAGTTTATCAATAGTACAATCCTCATGGCACCCTTTAAAACACAAGAGCATTGCTATACACAGCTGATTTATCCGACTGACCCATAAAACTGGAACAGTGGCAGCACATGCGTGAGGGTGTGATGCATATGATGACATATGACTTGCTCTTACGGAACAAGGGACGGGCGTCGCGTGCAAGAGCTCTGTGTATAGCAATTTCGTAAAAGCAAAAACTATAGCAGTTCTACTGGTTGAGACCCAATCATCCAAAGGCATGTAGTAGTATTTTCTACTATGTCTTGCTTAAATGACCATGTCACAGGCCCTTCACACAGCCACAACCATTCTTAGCTAATGAACTACTTCCTCTATCAGAAAGCCAAACTAAACTACTTGAGCCACACCCAATTGTATCGCAAAGGTGCAGTGATATATCAAAAATGTTACTTGGTTCCAGAACTACCAACTACAAGTCATGCATTGTGCCACCAAACTACAAACCTAATAGTAACATAAATTCAATGTTTATAAACCCTGTCGACAGCCAAAAGAGGAAAACAGAGCTGACTGAAGTCCAGGTCAGCATACTTCTATTAATTTAATATTAAATGGTACTACTAGGACTCAAACCTCTTAATTGTATTAAAATAACTTAGAAAATGAATATATAAGGGAGTAACATTAACTACAAACTACTGAAAACAGCTGACGCCAACCAGTATGGAATCTAACTGCCAATGCGAAGAATATTCTAGCATTTCCTTCAAACGGGAATAATCCAGGCTGCCTTAATTCGGACCCACCAATAAGATAAACAAAACGTCAGAAACAGAATTGTGCAATCATTGATCTTCTATATCCCAAACAGTCGAAAGCCACTTTTCACTGCATCGGAACACCACGAATTCGACTAAAACAGGTACTCGAGGAACTTTCAAGTCGAAGGAGCTATTCAAATCCCAACTCCAGAAAAACTAATCGGAGCAACAAATCACCCAAGTGCTCGATTCTCGGCGCAATCACAAACCGCCAAAATGTCAAGCACTACCGGAGCCACCCGACCCAGCACGGAGCGGTGGATCACACATTCACGAGCGGCTAGCAGAATCCGGAGCGAGGGAGGAGAGGGAGGGGGAGGAGGCGCCTGCGGCGAACGGACCTGCTTGTAGTGGACTTCGATGGTGTAGGAGAGCAGCATGGGCGTGATGTCCCCGGCGTCGGGGCGCGAGACCGCGACGATCCTGGCGCGCGGCAGCTCCTCGAACACCCGGGACGACTCTGGCAGGCGGAACGACGCCGCGGCAGCGGCAGCGGCTGCCTCCTCCGCCGGCTCCGGCGGCATCCTCACGTACGGGTACCCGTGCCACTCCTCTTCCGCGGATCGCTCTTCGCTCATAGCTTAGCTTATATTGATGGAATCGAGAGAAATTGGAAGGGGCGGTGGGACGGACGACCCACGGAAGGGAAGAGATGCGGCGAGCCGGCGACTGCCAAATTTGGGCTCCTTTTTCTCTTCCTTTTGCGCTTGGCTTTCCGATCTGATTTGGGTTTTGTTTTGATGGCAAAGCTAGGTTGAGACGGAGCCAAGCAGGACTAGGGAGTCTAGGAGGAGAGCATAGACTGACAGATGGACATGTCTGCCCCCGGTAGTTAGCGGCTTTGTGGGGCACGTGGTGTGACGTGGCAAATGTCATGAGCCACATCATTTTGCTCATGAGGCCTATTCCGTCTATTTCCTTTTTTTTGTTAGCATATATAAAGAGAAGCATGATACGGTACTATGTTAGACACCAACGCATATTGGATCTGTGGATCACGCGCCTCGATGGGCAAAAATCCGAGGTTTATAAATCTTAAAGTCGTGAGATCACTTCTTATATTGGACCATACGGTACTATGTTAAACACCAACGCATATAGGACCTACATTTCTTGTTTAATACCAAATTCTCAAGTGCCAAGCCCAAATGTGTTACAGTCTAGTCAACCATCATTCTTCGAGTGTTATTTACTAATGGTTGACAATGATCCTTTTGTTGTGATTCTTGATTGGTGATTTTTTTTTGTTGGTAATTTGGTTTCATCCTTCGAAAATGTCCAATCTAGAATAGAAAACTCAACTATTTGATGAAATTTACATAAAGTAACAAAAATATTAGGAAAAATATTAGTATCTTGTAGTGAGGATCGGCAGCCCAATTTTTGGCTCGTCAACATGTTGGCACAAGCGAAACGGAGGATATAGAACATGACACTAACAAAAATGTTGTCCGATAATAGGAGCATAAAGAGCGAGTACAAGTTTTAAAAGGTGTAACTGTGTACTTTTATGAACAGAGCCCGTTTGAAATTTACTGGACCAACGGCTAGCTGGGCGGAAAGGCACTATATTTGTCACAAACCCGGACAGAAACTTCGTTCGTCTTTTTTTAACTAGCTTCCACTGGCTGTCCCTTTCAGATGATAAGGTAAGTTGAGAAGCAAAAGACAAGTCAATTTAAGTGCTCGATTATGATACGTCGATAGGGACAGATGAGATTAGAGGAGGGGATCGCATGAAGGAGTGCAGAATATGCGGAATTCGGTGCGGAGATCATTCCTTGCAAGATACCACGAACCAACGCAGGTTGTTGCGGCCTCGCCCAAGTGATTCAGGGATTGGTTCATTGGAAGATACCCTCCTCTGCTGCATGATTGGTGGATCTTGGCTTTACGTGCGGAGGATCTGTGCTAATGTATTGTTTCTTTTTTTTCTTTTTTTTTTTTTGAGATGTAATGTATTGTTTCTTGACTGGTAGCAGTAGTTGTGTCTGCTTCATCGTCCTTGCGTATGAAGGAATGAGACGTTCCCCACCGGCAAGCTAGTCGCCACAGGATCACCAATCAACCCAGCCAGATCGCATATGATCTGAATTTGCTATTTTTATTCATGAGATGCAAAGTATTTTTTTTTCCAGTTGAATTCCGTGCAAATGTCTTCCTGCAACGACCGCGAGGGGCATGCAGCTCGTTTTTCTTCCTAACCAGCGGTGCAACACTATCTTGGAGATAACAATTTCGTTAGATTTCAACACTATCTTGAAAATGCTTGAAGCGAGTAGCTGTAGTTAGTGCATTCTTCTTCTTTTTTTTTTCAACCATTCTTTGTTGTACATTATTTTTCAATTCTTTTTTTAACAGGAGCTATTCTTCGACACTGTTCTGGTAATCAACTCATGGCCCAGGCCAACTAAAAAAAAAAACTCATGGCCCAGGCCCTGCCCAGATTCTCACCAATTCAGCCCACCAACATTCAAATTTCTCTCATACCCATATGGACTGGAAGGCCACTCGATGTCTACCAGTTACCTAAACATGCATCAATCCACCAAAAGAACTACTCTGTCAATTTTTATTTTGTTGACATTAGGACTGCTTAATTAGTACAAATTTTCACTTACTGGGAACGTCAATAAAAAGAAAACAGAGGTAGCATAGTAGGATAAATAGTACTAGCACTCAACCATCAAGCAATCAGGCATATGGGATCAAGCTGGGTTGATTGATGATCCAGTCTCCATCACCAGCGGATCAAGCCGTCCATCCACATCTTGCCCACAACGCACACCGACGCCCCCACAGCAGACAACCTATAGTAATAGGCAGTCTTTGGCTCTTTCTGCTACATCTTTACCTTTCAGACGCCTTCAAAAGGGAGAGAGAAAGATAACTTGTTACATAATTGAGCTGTGAGGCAACATACTGCACATATATAACTAGTTCGAAAAAGAATAATATGATAAATAAAGTACTAATGCCCCTTCATCATAAATTCTAAAAAAATGCTCCCTTGATAAAGGATTATGAATAGTTCCACCGAGAGCCTTAAACATTGACTTCCACCTATTCAACCCCAATAATGAAGGTTGTATCTACCAAATCTTGAATACAAATAGCTTGTGCCTCATGGATCCGGTGGAAATTACCCGATTGAACAAATAGCTTTGTGTGGCTGGGACGATGAGGTGCAAGATGTCCCGCCTGCTCTTGTTCCGCTCCCCCACACCGAGTTCTCGCCTTCTCGGTGGCGGCCTCAAGCCCGTCGTCTTCCTTGGCTAACTGCAGTCTGCAGCACCACATCCACCACACCCGCGAGCTCGGCGAGGCGGAGGAGAAGAAGGAGGGCCCGCCCACTCCACCTCCACCTCGACCTCGTCAAGTCAATCGGCGAGGGGCGCTCCAAGGCCAAGCTCGAGCACCTCAGCGCCGCCTCGCTGACCCTGACGTCCCTCGGCGACGACGGATGAAGCTCAGGCTCGGGCTGCGTGGAGGAGGGGGAGGGGATCCGCCGGGCCGGCAGCAGAGGAGCTCCGCGGCGGTGTCGGCGCTAGACAGGCGAGGGGGAGACGCGGCGGAGAGCAATACGTCGCGGGGCGGCGTTACTCATTTGTGGGTCATGCGGCAGGGGACTCCGAAAATGGGTAGGCCTTTTAGAAACCTGCATTTTGCAACAATTGTTTTTTTTCACAATAAGCTTACTTCTGTTTTTTTAGAACTAGGAATATATTGATATACCGGCTCTGCATTGAAAAGATGCATATAGTCCAAAGCACTACAAGTAACAGTTCCGTTGTAATAGGTACCTATTGCACCGAGAAAATTGTAAATTTAGATTCGCACAAGAGGGTTTATTACCACAACGGTACAATTATGAATGCCACCGAGCCACAAGGCGTTTCCTAGGCTACAGCCAGTGTCAGCCGCACATGTCCTAAATTATCGGTGTTACAAAACAACGTCACATGTCTTCTAATTAGCGAATGCCACGTAAGTCCAGCACACGCCCTAAATTAAAGATGTCGCGGAATGACCACATTTGTACAAGGGTGTCACATAACTACCTGAAAGCATGCTCTGAGTTACAAATGCCACGGGAATGCTCGCACATGTACTACATATGTTTGTTGGGTTGTCAAGAAATGCAGATATAGAATTTTGTTTAATTTTGACACGACGATGATTCATCAATGTCCAGGCGACAGATGTGATATTAATTGCATTGCTCCAAGTACGCGTTAGTATCTCTATAGTTCTTCGACGTTCCATTACCATTGTGCTTATGATAGCTTTTGTTTGGTTCATTGAAATCATATGGACCTATGTTGTCTCGAAACTAATCTTATAGCTATAACTAGAATTACATCTTATTGCTACTTCTAGTTCATCGTCTTACCGCATGAATTTGTCCACTTTCTTGCAGAAATATACTGCATTGCTAAGGACACAGGGTTCTCAGGGTAGTGTCAATGTTCTGATCCGTTAACCATACGTGCGATGATCCATTTTATTACGGTTGTAGCTACCATGCATACGAGAATTACATCTTTTCCTTAAATCATATGACCACGTACGAACCAATTACATTAGCTTGAGGCACATGTTTCCGATCAACGCCCTGGCCGATTGCGTGAATATGGTATCAAAATTGATTATCATACGTATCAGGCACCTACTCCATTACAACACGATCTCTGCACAGTTACTCTTTAGATGAAAATTATGATGTTTCCTTAATTCAAGTAGCATCAGAATATCTGGCGTAATTCTGCAGTAACGGCACTGTTGGTCGTTTGTAACGCACCTTACTTATATACCGCAAGTGGACGGTGTACGTTGTAGCTTTTTCCCCCAGAAGAGTATTCCAAGGTTTAATCGAATCCACAGAGACCAATGGAAATTAAGCAGAATTGTCAGTAAAAGAGTTAGCCAGGCTTTCTAGTGAGCGTGAGCGCGAGTTTTGGGAGAATTGGGGGATGTGCCGATCGGCACAAAGGGTGTGCCGGTCGGCACAGAGGCTGAGTCGTCCGAGTGTTGCTTGAACAGCCTAAGGAACCTGATTAAATCACGGGTAAGTTAGCCAAAGTCTGCTAGTTGAGATCGTAACCAAAAAGCCTAGTTGAATAGCATCATAAACGGATTTACTTGATTATTAAAAACCGAAGATCGGCAGGAAGAAACCCCTTTCCATTGAGCCCTGTCACGACCTAACCGCTGTAATCGGTGGCCGCTTCCCACTCTACACATCATCTCAAGGATCTCGCATATTCCAGCGTGTTAAGGTACGGAGACAATATGCAATTATGGCGCATTACAAGATCCCGATACTACCTTAACCACAATGGAGATAGTGAGAGATTGAATCTCTCACCTCTTATTGCCACCACAATTAAGATAACATCTAATACTTAGTCGTCACTAAGCGTAGGAACAAGTGCATGTAAAGACCATAAAATCCAGGCAAGCAATAATCAAAACCATTCATCCACATATTCAACCATACTTTGATAATACATAGTACAAGATACATCACCATCTAGTAGGCCTACCTTGATGGATCACCTCTTAGCACCAGCGGTTCTTGATCTAACAACTAGAGAACATGAAGAACGGGGCAAGCCCCGGTGGCTCTAAACTTACTAGCTGTGTTGTCCCTCTGGCGGCGGATCCCCAAACCCTAGGGCTTTTACAGGTTTATATAGGGCTGTGCTTCGAAAAGGAAAAGGATCTCGGAAAGGGAGCCCTCGTGCCGATCGGCATAGAGGCTGTGCCGATCGGCACACCTCGTGTCCAGCTCGGTCTCCTCTCTAAGTCGGTTCCAAAGTCCTAGGTAGCTTCCATGTGGGCCTTCCAATCAGTTTTCTTCGAGATCAAGTCTTGCATTGCTCTTTTAAATCTTCGAGTATCTTTTATCTCTTCGTGACGAATATCTCCCAAGATTGGTTCGAATAACTTCCTTCTAGAATCAACTGAATGGTGGGCCAGCCTCGATGGCCCTGAAGTCCCTTGTGCCGGTCGGCACAAGGCTGTGCCGGTCGGCACAGTGAGCCTTTTCTGCTGCTTCTCTTCTCTTCAGGTCCAGATCAGCCACAATGTCCAGAATATCGTCCTTTTTATCTGTTTCTGCAATAAATCTCCAGAACGACATATATACAAATATGGTGCTATTATCAAGGGTTAATGGCCTATAAAGATGACATTTATGCTCTAAATAAGGCGCAGTTGGCATATAAAATGGTATGCTAGAAATCGCCAACAGGCACCTACTCCATTACAACGCGATCTCTGCATAGTTACTATTTAGATGTGAATTACGATGTTTCCTTAATTCAAGTACCAACGCGTACCAGAATATCTGGCGTGATGCCGCGGTACGACATCGTTGCACAAGCGCCACGACCCCTCCACGATTGTGCCATTCGTTGCGCACATTGTGGCACGAGAGAGTCCCCCGTTACTAACGGTATATCTGCAAGGAATGCGGTACATCTCACTTTCGGATGATTAACCGAGCGCAAAGGCAACGGTTTCGTTTGGAACAGTGCGCGAAAGGCGGAAACTCCACGGCTACATGGACTCAACCCAAACCATTGGATCCAGATTGCAGTCCATCCATCCACCCTCTCTCACTCAGTGTGCCGAGTGTCTAGGGCACTCGGCAAAGCCCGATTACACTCGGCAAACGGTACCAGTTTCGTTTGGAACGGTGCGCGAAAGGCGGAAACTCCACGGCCACATGGACTGAACCCAAACCATTGGATTCAGATTGTAGTCCATCCATCCACCCCCATCTCACTACGGGAAAGGCTCAGTTTGCTGAGTGTCTAGGGCACTCGGCAAAGCCCCGATTACACTCGGCAAAGAGCACTTGGTAAAAAAAGACTCGGCAAAGAGATCTTTGCCGAGTGTTTGCCGTGTGTCATTTTGCACTCGACAAGTCTAAAAAGAAAAGCCGAAAAAATAGGATTTTTTTTTTTTTGAAAAGGGGAGACTACAAGCCTCAATTTGCCGAGTGTATAGGGCACTCGGCGAAGCCCCGATTACACTCGGCAAACGGCAGCGGTTTAAGTTTGGAACGGTGCGCGAAAGGCGGAAACTCCACGGCTACATGGACTGAACCCAAACCATTGGATCCTGATACAGTCCATCCATCCATCCCCATCTCACTATGGGAAAGCCTCAGTTTGCTGAATGTCTATGGCACTCGGCAAAGTCCCGATTACACTCATCAAAAGAGATCTTTGCCGAGTGTTTGCCGTGTGCCATTTTGCACTCGGCAAAGTGTAAAAAGAAAAGCCCGAAAAAAATAGGAATTTTATTTAAAGAGGGACCCCCATCAGCCTACTAGCTCGTCCCTGTCATTTTTCGCGCGCTACGCGGCCAGTGGGATTCGAACCCGCGACCTCCACATTGGAGTGTTTATTTTTTGACAGCTTTCCTGGCCAGAGCACCGCCCGGTTTCTATTCTTAACAGCGCAGTTAATGCAGTAAAACCTCTGCCAAAATGTCGTGACTGCGGTGTAGGAACCCTCGCAAAGTACCACTATTGCTTATGCCATTGAGTCTGTCGGACCAGGGGTAAGGCCGGCCGGTACATTAGATGGAGGTAAATGTTTTCGGCCAACACCCCGGCCGATTGCGTGAATATGGTATCATTTGATTATCATACGTATCACGCACCTACTCTATTACAAGGCGATCTTTGCATAGTTACTTAGTAGACAAGAATTACGATGTTTCCTTAATTCAAGTACAAACGCGTATTAGAATATCTGGCATGATGCAACGATAACGGCACCATTGCACAAGCGCCACGACCCCTCCACGATTGTGCCATTCGTTGCGCACACTGTGGTAGGAGATAGTCCCCCGTTACTAATGGTATTTCTGTAAGGAATGCGTCACATCTCACTTTGGGATGATTGGGCCGAGCGCAAAGGGAGCGGTTTCGTTTGGAACGGTGCGCGAAAAGCGGAAACTCCACGGCTACATAGACTGAACCCAAACCATTGGATCCAGATTGCAGTCCATCCATGATCCATCCACCCTCATCTCACAACGGGAAAGCCTCAGTTTGCCGAGTGTTTAGGGCACTCGGCAAAGCCCCGATTACACTCGGCAAAGGCTTTGCCGAGTGTAACACTCGACAAACGGTGTCACAGAAAAGCCGCATGTGTCCTAAACTATCGGTGTTCTAAACTACGTCACATGTATTCCAAGTAGCGAATGCCACGTAACTCCAGCACAAGCCTTAAAGAAACTCCAGCACACGCCTTAAAGATGCCACGGAATGTCCACATTTGTACAAGGTGTGACATAACTACTGAAAGCATGCTCTTAGTTGCAAATGCCACGGGAATGCTCGCACATGTACTACATACGTTTGTCGGGTTGTCAAGAAATGCAGATATAGAATTTTTTTTTTAATTTTGACACGACTATGATTCATCATTGTCCAGGCAACATATGTGATATTAATTGCATTGCTCCATGTACGCGCTAGTATCTCTATAGTTCTTCGATGTTCCGTTACCATTGTGCTTATGATAGCTTTTGTTTGGTTCATTGAAATCATATGGATTTTTGTTGTCTCGAAACTAAACTTATAGGTATAAACTAGAATTACATCTTATTGCCAGTTCTAGTGAATTTGTCCACTTTCTTGCTGAAATATACTGCATTGCTGAGGAAACAGGCTTATCACGGTTGTGTCAATGTTCCGATTCATTGACTATACGTGCAATGATCCATTTTATTATGGTTGTAGCTACCATGCATACGAGAATTACGATCTCTTCCTTAAATCATATGACCATATGTACGAACCAAATACATTAGATGAACGTACATGTTTTCGGCCAACGCCCCTGCCGATTGCGTGAATATGGTATCGATTGCCATACGTATCGGGCACCTACTCCATTACAAGGCGATCTTTGCATAGTTACTCAGCAGATGAGAACTACGATGCTTCCTTAATTCAAGTACCAAGGAGTATCAGAATATCTGGCTGATGTCGCGGTAACGGCACCGTTGCACAATCGCCACGTTCCCTCTATGATTGTGCCATTCGTTGCGCACACTGTGGCACGAGAGAGTCCCCTGTTACTAACGGTATTCCTGAGCGCAAAGACAGCGGTTTCGTTTGGAATGGTGCGCGAAAGGCGGAAACTCCAGGGCTACATGGACTGAACCCAAACCATTGGATGCAGATTGCAGTCCATCCATCCACACCCTCATCTCACCATGGGAAAGCCTCAGTTTGCCGAGAGTCTAAGGATGTGTTTGGTTCTACTTTTTTACCTGCTTTTGCTTTCTAAAAAGCCCACAGCTAACCAAAGGCCTCGTCTGTGTCTTCCCTTCTTCCGAATAAGCAGCTTTCACGCAAGCCAAATTTCACAGCAACGAGCGAGGTGCTTTCTGCGGCTGTAGGATTGTGAAGTTGGAGAAAATTACCCACTGCCACTGGTTACGTACGTAACGTTTCGTTCTATCTCCTCCTCCTTCCCCATTCCCCTTCGACAAAACAGCAGGCGAGAGGCGAGAGGCGACGCGATGCGCCGCTAGGGTTCAGTGGCCGCCACCGCGCCTGCCCGACGGCGACCCTGCCGCCGCGCCTGCCGCCGCCCCCGCCCGCCTCCCAAGCACCACAGCTCGACGCCAGTGCCGTTCGTCGCCGCCGCACCATCTCGAATCGAAGGACGACGTCCCTGTCCAGCTCGTCAGAGTCCGTCAACGGGCAGGCAACGCCGCCGGTCGGCCGTCCCTGTCCGACCTCCCTGCTGTCTTCCTCGCCGTCCCTGCTGTCTTCCCCGTCGTCCCTGCTGCAGATCCACGACGCCCTGCAGATCAACGACGCCCCCTGTCTGATCTGCAGCCGCGCCCCTGCAGATCGACGCCGCCTCCTTTCTGATTTGCAGCAGCACGCCCCCAACTGCAGATCGACGACGTCTTCGCCTCCCTCTACTGCAGCTCGACTCCGGCTTCGCCTCCGTTCTGCAGGACAGGTACGGCAAGGCCCTTTCCTCCTAATTCTTCCTTCCTTCTTGTACAACAGAGATTGATTCGTTGAAATTAGTTTTGGGTCATCAACAGACATGTGAAATTGTTCCTGTGCCTGTGATGTCAATCCCCTGATCTGCAGCAAACGTTAGATTTGGGCTCGGTGCCACTGCGAGAGAGAAAGGGAGGGGGGCGTTGGACAGCAGAGCTATGAGCTCCGGCCATGGCTGGCTTGCTGGTGAGAGAGAGAGAGAGAGAGAGAGAGAGAGAGAGAGAGAGAGAGAGAGAGAGAGAGAGAGAGAGAGAGAGAGAGAGAGAGAATGAGTGCTGGCCGGTGGATAGGATCGACCTGAAGTGGATAACAGGATAAGGCAAGTGGTAGGTGGGATGTGGGCGTTTAGGAAATCATTGGATTTGGGTCATCAATTTGTTGCATTTGGTGCAGTACAAAAAATTTGTTACATTGCTCTGGTAGTGGTAGAAGAATCATATGGCAGTAGCTCTTTTTGTGATTATTGAACTGTATTAAATCGCTCTTTTGCTTGATTTAAAGGATGTCTGATAAGGCAGACTGGCGTGATGCCAATATGAGGCATTTCATTGATATATGTAAAGGGGAAATAGAGGCAGGGAACAGGCCAAATGGACAATTCACTAGGAATGGTTGGAAAAATCTGATAAGCAAGTACGAAGAAAGAACTACTCTGAAGCAAACTAAGAAACAATTGAAGAACAAGTTGGACAATATGAAAAAGGAATATACATTTTTCATGGAGCTCAAGAATTCTGCCACTGGACTTGGATGGAATGAGGCCAAACAAACTGTTGATTGCCCAGATGAATGGTGGGAGAATCACCTTGCTGTAAGAACTAAACTTGCATCGCTAATTTATTTTTTTCGCATGTTTTTGACATATACGCTAACTTGTTTTATTTGTTTACATTTCATTTCAGAGATGCAACAATCTTGAGAAAGGTATCAAGTGCAACCATGTGAGGTTCAGAAAAAAAGGACCGAACTATCTTGATGACTTGCATATATTGTTCGAGAAGGCGCATGTTACTGGGGCTAGTGCATCATGTCCTGGAGATATTTCCTCTGATGAGTCGAGTGATGAGGATGTGTGTGAGGTACAAAAATCTCCGGATAGTGATAACGTGAAGCTGGCTGCTCTGAAGAAAGCAAAACCAAGCAAAAAGAAGCGCAAGGACATGTCTAGTGGTACTGAAGAGAAGGAGGAGAAGAGCCCCTTCCTTCGACTGTACAAGAACACTTGTTCCAAGATAGGTGAAAGATTGTGGGGTTGAAGAGAAAACTGCTCTAATGCATACAGCCACTATGTTGATCATGAAGCCTGAATTTAGAGAGGTTCTTAGCGCGCTTGAAACAAATGAAGGAAGGCTTGATTTGATTGAGAGGGAGCATCGGAAGCGGGAGTAGACCTCTTGCAATCTATTTCCTTGTGTACTTTTAGTTGCATGTAAACCATTTCCTTGTTTATTTCAGAACCATTTGTAGTTGCTTGTACCGTAAACATGATTTCCTAGTGTTATTTGAGAACCTTTCGATGTGATGGGTGTCATAAATTTTCAGATTGTGTCATTGCTGCCATATATTTCAGATTGTGTCATTGCTGCCATAAATTTCAGATTGTGTCATTGCTGCCACATCTTTCAGATTGTGTCATTTTCATATCATTATTAATCCATTGGATGTTTTCTGCAGATGGATGACAACCTGCGTAATTTGTAACATTTGGAACATCTAGCTCAACTTTCCCAACATGCTGCCATGCATGAAATGGGGAACCAATACACTCAGCGGTATTTGAACAAAGGACCATATAGGGAGACACCAGAAATAGGATTGCAATGGGTTATGAGGTGCTTCGGTCGTCCGAGGTACTTCTACAAGATGTTTCGCATGAGCCCTGAGGTTTTCATGAAACTTCATGATTTGCTTGTTTCATAATATGGTTTGACATCAACTTGGAATGTAGATTCAATTGAGTCATTAGCCATGTTCTTATGGATTGTTGGAGGACCCCAATCATTCTCACAAGTTGAAAACTGTTTTACACGGTCAACATGGACAGTTCACACCAAGTTTTATGAAGTGTTGAAATGTTTGCGCAAGTTAGCAAACGATAATATCAAGCCAAGGATCCTACTTTCTGTAACGATCATGAAAGTGTCTAAGAAGACCGTTTCTGGCCTTATTTCAAAGGTGCCATTGGAGCTATTGATGGTACACATGTTCCAGTTGCAGTGGAACCAGAGGAAGTGGTAAACCACACTTGTCGACATGGCAATACAACTCAGAATGTGCTAGCAATATGTGACTTCGACATGAGGTTCATCTTTGCGGTAGCTGGTTGGCCGGGATCTGCACATGATACTTGGATATTGAATCATGCATTAGCAAATTTTTCTTCTTTTCCGATGCCTCCTAAAGGTATACAAGGTTTCCACACCTTGTCAGTATATCTATTTCCATTAGTCCTGCTGAGGTCACTTATTTACTTTTGTCGTTGATTTGTTTTTGTAGGAAAATATTATCTTGTCGACTCCGGTTATCCAAACAGAGTTGGATATCTTGCCCCTTTCAAAGGAAGCACATACCATATACCGGAATTTCGGGCTCGTTCTGGACGTCCTCCACAAGGGAAGTACGAGATGTTCAATTTCTTACATTCATCCCTTAGAAATGTCGTTGAGCGGGCTTTTGGAGTTTTGAAGCAGAAGTAGCGCATTTTGAAGGGCATACCAAGCTTTCCTATTCGTACTCAGAAGCATATCATTCTAGCTTGTATGGCATTGCACAATTTTATTCGTGACAGCAACTTGAATGATAAGGAGTTCGCCAGATGTGATGCAGATGAGGAGTACGTACCACGTGCCACACGTGCCACAACAGGAACACAAGGAGATGAGAATGCAGATGGGGAGAACGAGGATACCATGAATACCATTCGTAGTAGGATAGCTGATGCGTTGGTTAGAGCGAGAGGGAGATAATTATGTTGTTAGAGGATATTTGTATCAACTAGACTCTTTTGTGTAATGCTATCGTTATTTTTATGTGGACCAAATGTTAAAGGTGGATGCAACACTTCAAAATATTTGAGATTCCCATTCTACAATGATCATTTACATGTTAATATCGATACAAGACAAAGTTTTACGATTAATTTTCATATAAACTGTTCCTCAGACATTCAGGGGGTTACAGTCATTTCACAGCTTTTCCACAGCCACAGTCAATTTCAACCAAACGGCTTTCAGCTTTTCCACAGCTCACAGCTCACAGCTGCTTTTTCCACAGCTCACAGCCCACAGCAGCTTTTTTCACAGCCACAGCACAACCAAACACACCTTTACTCTAAGGCACTCGGCAAAGCCTTTGCCGAGTGTAACACTCAGCAAATAGTGTCACAGAAAAGCTGCACGATTCCTAAACTATCGGTGTTACGAAACTACGTCACATGTCTTTCAATTAACGAATGCCATGTAATGCAGCGGTTTCGTTCGAAACATTGCGCGAAAGGCGGAAACTCCATTGCTACATGGACTGAACCCAAGCCATTAGATCAAGATTGCAGCTCATCCACCCAACCTAATCTACCTCCATCTCCCACCTTCGGCTGGTGATCGTTGCCAATTCTGGCGCCGGATCACGGTCAACAGCTTTCCGAACAATGATTGTGTGCTTCAAAATCTTGCAGTCGCCTGCTTAATTTCTGCCCAGCCAGAGCACCACCCGGTTTCCATTCTTAGCAGCGCATTAACGCAGTAACCTCTGCCAAAATGTCATGACTGCGGCGTAGGCACCCTCGCAACACGATTGCCCTCGTACCCTTGAGTCTGTTGGATCGAGGATAAGGCCAGCTGGCCGGGGGCAGAAGGGTAAATGCTCTGGCCTGGACCGCCGCTGCCGTTTCCGCTAGCGGGGCTATATAACGTTGCAGAGCTCCGAGCGTCGAGGAAGGGAAGAGGAGAGGAGAGGAGAGGGGGAAGATGAACGGCGCCAGCGAAGGAGGAGCGGCTGCGGGAGCGGGAGGGAACGGTGCTGGCGGCGGAGGCTCGGGTGTGCGGGTGCCGTAGTGGAGGGAGCGGGAGAAAAACTGGAACCGTGAGCGGCGTCAGGGGGTGATCGCTACGGCTTGAGAACCTCATTGTTGTCGCAGTGCTTGGGGAGCGATCGCGGCGAAGATCTTCACCGGGCTGCGCTCCTACGGCAACTACCGCAACCCCAAGCACTGCGACAATAATGAGGTGCTCAAGCTGCTCTGCAACGAGGCTGGCTGGACCGTCGAGCCCGACAGCCACCTACCGCAAGGTACCATGCATGCATCCTCTCTTCTTCTTCTTCTTCTTCTTCCTCCTCGGGCATGCTCTTTTTTGTTTCGTTTGGGTTTAGCTGCCGTTCGTTCGTTTCGTAACACAACGTCACCTTCCTTCTTCTTGTTTCGTGTAGAATTCATCTGGTTCCATTTTGGTCTTGTTTCAATGAACGCGGCGGCTCGTTTTGATAGATTTCCTATCTAGTTTCGCCATGAATCTCATCTTGTTGGCCTGCATCGCTTTGGTCCGCAGAGTTTCGTTTTTTTTTTGCCTCCCTAGGATAGATTGCTTGGCAGCTGTCACACACACACAAAAAAAAAAAAAAAAAAGATTGCTTGGCAGCTGAGTAGTGTATACAGTTGTGATGAGTCAGCCTTCCTTTCCATTTCTTTTTATGTCGGCCAAAATCCAAAGTTTCCTTTTTTTTGTTACAAAATAAAACAAAACTCTCGTTATCCGTGTGCCGTCTCGATGCCTTTTGGCTTTCGGGTGGCGTAGCGTTGAACAGGAGCGGCAGCAGCACTTGTGGCAGGGGTGGATGGAAGAGCAGCTGCACGACCGCGTGGAGCTGGACTAGGCAATGGGGGGACGCGTCCTAGATGGGGAAGAACCAGGCGGCAGCGCTGATGTGAGTTGGAGGAAGAGATAACAAACCAGGAAGAGGAACCGGTGTTGAATAGGTTACCTAGACTTATCCAATGGTCCACATTGATTCTACCGTCACAAATTCATCCGAAGTCCGAATCCAGCGTATGAGTAGTCAAACGTAATCGTTCCGACGAGCTCTACGCATCTACGGTCTCCAATCGTCCATCCGAGCAACGGATCAAAAAGTCAATGTTTGGTCAACTCCAGGAGTCTTCTTGATTAACTATTTATTTTGTGTTAACAATCGGAATATTACATTATCCCCCCCCCCCCCCCCCCCCCCCCCCCCCCCCCTTCAGCAGAATTCGCCCTCGAATTCTTCACTAACGATGCTCAAGAAAAGGTAGACAAGAATAACTTGAACGAAACGTATGGTTAGTCACCAGAGGGAAACAAATAGGGGTACTTCTCACGCATGTCTATTTCGAGCTCCCAGGTTGCTTCACGCTCGGTCTGGTTCGTCCAAAGAACGTTCACATACTTGATCTTTTGCGTCTAAGAACCCTCTCAGCCGTCTCCAGATTCTCACTGCGCTGCCCTGCCCTGCCCTGCCCGCGCGTGTTTTTTCCCTCTGCGCGCCCAGGCTAGGGTCCCTCGCTTCTCGACCGATGCGTGGGGCATGGCACGGTGTGCGCGACGCAAGCTTGAGCATCACGTCGCGCACTGTCGCAGCGTGGAAGAAGCTACAGCTCTATGTCCCGTGACTGTACACCACGGTAGTCGTGCCTCGTTCTAATATACAGAGCTTGTACGTACGTGCTGTTCGTGATCTCCCTGTTCGTTTATCCTTTTTGGGTTGTGAATTTTGGCTATTGTTTCGGTCCTGATCGCGGTGTGAATGCATGGATCATGCCATGCCTAGGTTTTTAGGATGGGAAAGGATATTCTCTCACCTACTAAAGCTCATACCTTCTTTCCTGACTTTGTTAGATGATCTATCTATTTACAATGTGATGCATCATGTTTAGTTTGTTTACAAGTATTTGGTTCCATTGTTTAGGATTACAAATTTATCTTGATGTCTTGTACATGAGCTCGGTTGATGACTTGAACCTGCAATTAATGCACATTCCTTTGTCCCTTTTTTTCTCTACTTTGGAACTGAATGGAAACTGAAATCGGGCTTGCATGCTTCAGCAGCGATAGGATTATCTCAATATGTGGCCCATTTCTTCTATTTTATCCTGCAATTGCGCATGTGTTGCACGCTGCATTTGTTTGTGCTTAGTAATAATTTGTCAGTCTCCTGCTTCCGTCGATCAAGTTTTTTGATTGCTAATCATTCCCTGATCCTGCTGTGACTGGACAGTAGTTGTTCTTGTTCATGTGGAACAAAGGGGTCGGTGCAGACCCGATTTTAGGAGACAAAAGGTAGTGGCATGGTCATAGGACATAGGCAGGTAGACATGGGCATGGACCTATGGGTGCGTTTGGTACAGCTCTAGAATCAGAAACATTTCAGATTCAACCTAAAAACGTTTCACAACTTGAAACAGAGTCATTTCAGAAACCGTTTGGATTGTTTCTGGTTTTAGTTTCAACAAATTGAAAAGAATGGTCGAAATGACTCATTTACCCTTAGTTAGACTATATTGTTTTTACCAAGTTATAAATGAAGTCTCGTAATATAAAATACTTATGAGTGTCATAGAAAAAGGACGCGGTTATCGCGTGTACGGATCGCGCGTCCTGCGCCAGCGCCTGCCACGCGTCCGACCGCTGGTCGCCATCTTCGTCTCCGTTACCAGCCGCCGCCCCCGCCTCGCCGCGCCCCGCCGCCTCCGTAGCCGTTGCCGCCCACCGCGCCGACCCCTACCCCGCCCGCGACCACCTCCGGCGGCCGGCTGCGCCGCACCGCCCGCAGCCATCGCCCCTGCTAACCCGTCGGGACGTGACGCCCCCGCCGCCTACCCCCGCCCACCGCCCTCCTGCCGCCCGTGACTCCGGCGGCGCTACCCCCTCCTTGCCGCACCGCCGCGTCGCCACCCACCGCCGGGTCGCGGCCGCCGCCCCCGGACCCCTCCTTCTATGGCCGGCGGTGATAATTGGCTCTCATGACCGATCGACAGCTCCGGAACCCTAACCCCCTCCGCCTCCACCACCGCCGGCGCGGCGGCGCCCTCGCCGCCGTGCCGTGCCGCCTGCCCAGCCGCCGCGCTCCGCCACCGCCTGCCTTCTTCCTCCTCCGGACGTGGGCTGGGCTGCGCAAGGGAAGCTAGGCCGCGTACAAGCGCGTACAGCGTTAGGCTCATCATGTGTACACGTTAGGCTCGTCTTCTTCCTCACGAGTAGCACAGATCGAGTACAAGGAAGAGAGAGAACAGTAGAGGCAGGGGTCCGATTGGTGGCGCTGCAGTGGCTAATCGGAGGAGGAGAATTAGGGGAAATAATCTACAGATCAAGAGGAACCCATTTTGAGGTCGAATTTGAAGCAAAAGTCCTCTTTGTTAATGCGGGCCTCTAAAATTTGCCGTGCGGAGGAGGGAGTAGCGGAGGCGGTGGCATTTTTGCCGTAATTCATCGAACTCGAAGGGGGGAGCGGGAGGGCGAAGTCTTTCAGGCTGCAGAACACCTATTCAGGTGTTTCAGCACCGTAGGCAAAATTCACGAAACGTTTCGCTCCGTTTCACCATCGAATCGATTCGAGGAATCATCGTTTGGCAGCGATTCTACCGTTTCTACTGTGAATCAGAATCATTTCGAGCAGCCAAACGCACCGTAACATTAGAGAAAGCCTTGACACCAGAGAAAAAACTGTTGTGCGTTACATAATGACGTTCTAGACAGTACTGGTTCTAGATAAGCATCATCATCATTCGTTGAGTGCAATACTACTGCACGTTTAATGCGTTCGGCGGCGGGAGCAGCAGCAACAACTACTTCCCTGGCGTCGGCGGCAGCACCAGCCACTTCATCCCCTGGCTCAAGTCCATTGCAGCCTCCGCCGGCGGCGGGCCTCCCTTCCCGGGCTACGGCGCGAACTCCTTCAGAGCGCCGGTGACGCCGCTGGGCAGCTTCCCGTCGCAACCATACAATCGCAAATACGCCCTTTTGCCCGGAGTGGAACGGAGGGAATGCCGAGCAGGGGGGGGGGGGGGGGGGGGGGGGGCACCGTCCGTTTTCCTGCCATTTCTCTCATTTTCTTTCCCAGTTTAAAGGTGCGTGCGATTGGGGTTTGTTCAAATCTTCATGGTTACGATGGTTGATGTGGAGGAGAAGACTTCGTCAAATTTGATTGAAAATTTTTTTGCCTTTGTCTTCTCTGTACTGCGTCTTGTTTTCCTTAATATACGTTTGGTACCTTCGGGCGTCTTTTGTCAAAAAAAAAAAGTGCGTGCGACAGCGAGCTTGCCCAAACGGAATTTGCTCGTCGCGGCTCCAGCTCTCTTCAAGGAAGGAGAGGGGCCGTGGGATCGTGAAACATAGGATGCTGACATGGAACCGGATAAGTGTCCATGCAGGAGAGGAGAGCGGTGTGTTGCGCCTGGGTTGCTGCTTGTTCAGGTTCTATGGTCGCGTCACAAAGACGTGAATGCATGGTTGCATTTTAGCTAGCACGAATCAGTAATTCTTAACCTTGGGAACAGTTAGGTCTTTTGTTGGAGACTGTTTTTCCCTCTTTTAAGACCCATTTGGTGACTTATGGACCAAATGGGTGAGCCGATGGAGATAGCTTTAGGACCATGCACGGATTCATTTTTTCAAATACACAAGAATTATGATGCTTCCAAAGAAGCCAAGCGCCCATGTACATTTTCTCAAAGGTGGGATGGACCCAAATGGGAACAGTGCCATAACCAACTGCCCTTGAAACCAGCACTGTAACAAGTTCCATCTATGTTATACGTTTGGCAGTATCTACATTTTCTCAAAGGTTGGATGGACTCATTTGGGCACTCCTTGTTATGCCCAATTATGAAGGCATGTTTAATTAGCAGTGGCTATAAAACTACAAATCTTTTCACAATTTTCTTGTATAGCTCGCATTATATATATTAACATATTAAGGAACTGAGCCTAGCTCAGTTGGTTAAGGGTGTAGATGTGCACCCTGATCACCCAGGTTCATGTCCTCTTTGATGTGAATTTGGGTACCTGTTTTGTTTTTTATTAACTGCCACCTAGTTCCTTGTAGGTTGGTCGAGTTTTTAACATATTATAATGTGGTGTGTTCGAGTATCATCAACAATAAACTAAATAAGCAGAGTTATCAAACACACACAAAAAAAAGAAATCGTTGCTCAGCAAACATGAGGCACAACCAACAAAGTTGCAATGCGGTCTTGTGCACACTGTTGCCACCAATGACGCAGACCACCTTCAGCTTTATCTGCCGCCTCCCCACCCTTAGTTGAGAAACGTTGTGAGACCTGCAACATGCAGTCTGATTAATCCAGGTTCTATTCAGCGACTGAACTGTGCCAGTGAAAGATGAAATTAATAGAAGCTGTGTTTAATACATGTAGTTTACGTCAATATTCTTATCCAATAATTATCAAGTTTAAATCATATCTTAGTACAACCTATCATTATTCTTGGTCAAAAGTTTTCACCACTAAAATACAAATGAATGTATAATTAGCTCGGTAAGAGCATCTCCCAGACTATTGGAGTACTACTGTTGGAGGGAGGTATCTGATCTTTGGCTATAACAATATTTGTGATGGCCAATCAATCCTCACTTGTATGTTGGGATTCAAATTTTCAGGCACTATTGGAGATGCTCTAATAAAGAAAGAAGAAGACCATAGCGATAAAATGGAAACAAGGGGTGCATTGTTCTAGCTAGGATGGTTAGCGACATGTACTGCCAACAAACTACTTGGCTGCGAAGTATCAGCACATTAATGCTCGCCTTTCCAACAATGAAAGACTGAAACTATATATTAATGCAAGTGGTAACACAATTTAATAATCCACTAAAGCTAAAATTCCAATTCTGATTCAGTGCTGTATTCCTTTCGATAGGCAAAATTTTAAGTTCTTGCTCTGAAAGATCACAAGTTTTGGGATGTACTAATACTATTAAAAGAAGGGCCTGTCGCGGCCTCAGGTGACTGAGATTTGAGTTTTTTCTCAGTCACATTTTTTTTGCCCATCCGATGCTGATCGAGCGCCAGAACAACCATTCTTATGTGGTGGCCTGGTGGGCAATAAACAGCAGGAGCCCATGGAGTTCTGGACCGGGTCCGCCAATTAAAGAAAAGAAACCCGTTAAGAATTCGGCCTTCTTGTAACGGGTCCGCCTTAAACAAAGAACCCAATAGCTTCGTGGTCATGTTTGTTTCATGAGCTTCGTTGCGCTTATAATTTTGGTGGCAAATCTATATGTTTTGTTATTTTTTGCCAGCTTGTGTTTTGCAGGCTTTTAAACATTCTGCCTCATTTTCAGTGGGCATTGTAATTTTTTCCCCTGAGCTTTAAAAATAAAAAAAATGTATCAATAAGGAACCCAAAAGCAACTAGTGCACTGGATGACAATGCTACCTGGCCGCAGAAACAAAGTAGATGTCGAACATATATGTCAAGAATATTGAGGTATGTTTCAATATTGTGATAATCACAGTTCTCATCAAAATATGAATCCATGAAAACAAAGAATCCATCTCATATATCAACAACAAACAAGAACCAATATTATTATGGATGATTGGGAAGTGAAAAAATTTAAGTTTTACATCACATAGCCTAAGATCACAAAAAACCAGCAAAGGAAGATACATATCAGAATACAGAATAATGTACCATGTCAACAAGGTTTCGCAGAAACAATATGCAATCTCTTAAAATTGAAAGACTGATGGTCCATGAGATAGTCCTATGAACGTAGCCCAACTGCTCGACGTTTAGCCAGATCAGGGATGAAGTTTCCGTAAGATATGATGGACCATAATCACAAGATATGATGGACTATCATCTTCCCAGATTCTCATATAATTTAGAGAATTAGACTGTACTTCAACAAACAATTGGTGAGTCTTAGTTCCAATGTTAGGCAATGAGTTACTGGAAAACGTAACAAGTTATTTTTCTATGGCTAACAAAATGATTAATAGAAAATTCAAAACTAGTATAAATTCTTTAGGACAGGGCCAATGTTTTAGACCTCTTGCCTACCTACATTCAAGATTAAGTGAAAAATAGCATGGAACCATAATAGCAACAACATAAATATAAGCATTAAAAAATCTCCACTTACAAAAGGAGATTTCAGATCTCATGCTTTGTCGCTTAATATACCTGACGTCAAAAGATGGTCAAAACTAGCACTTCTAGCAGATGAAGATGGTGCTCCACTAGGAGTAGCAGGTGTACTAACACAGGGCTGTGACAAAAAGCAAGAAAAACAGGTGTCAGATCGAATTAAACTAAGAAAGGGTAAAATTACACTTGTGGTATACTAATATTTCACCCTATAGCATACAAGTAAATTTAGATGAAACAATATGTAATTTTCTTAGATGTATAATACAAGATTAGCAATATAAATGCAAACATTATTGGGTGTTACATGCATGCACTTGTTAGGCAAAATAAGACTAGCTCAACAAAATTGAAGGCAAGGAATAGACAATGCAGGTGAAAGCAACTTGATTACGTAGAAAGAATTGTGTGTGTCTGGTTCCAATATAAAGAATAAAAGGCCAGCTGGGCTTGATAAACATCACAAAGAGCCTAGCTACTCGATTAAGTACCCAACATCAACCAAATTGGCTGGACAATGCCACCATTCAGATCACTAGCTGACTGCAGATGTAACATTCTGGCTACATTTTCATATATATTGCAATTGGCAACATTAACATCTCTGACTACAATTGTTGCTTAATGTTCTACCATGTAGAAAATGCTACTGTATATCCCAAATTAAAAAAATTCTCGAGGATGGTTTATTTCTATGCAGGAAAAAATCAATCGTTGGCATGAACCACTCCAAAGTTATTTTTTCAAATTAATTACCTTGATAAAAAAAGATAAAATGGCTATAAAAAGGGCAAGCATTACATTTGGCAGTTTTAAACTATCACAAACAAGAAACAACATTATCTTCCCTGTTGTCAAACAAGACCAGAACTGACAGGAAACAAATAATTATAGTAGAATTACACAGAAATTATTGAAATGCTTGTAGTATAATACTTGTATTTAGTACATGTAAAAGTTTCAAATAAAACCAATAGCTAAACCTTGATTAGGTAAATCATATATCAAATCATACAAGGAGCACCAATAGTTCAAATTTCATATTTACACCTTTTTTAGATCTAGATCCAATGTTAAAAATCATCAGAAAAATATATTATGTTGTAGTCCAATTTAGGTAACCACAACATAATTTTTTACTTTTGATTTATATGAAGTCTGGGTCAAACTAAAACAAGGTATAAATATTACAGTACAATTTTATTGAAATTACATATATCATGGCAGTGTAATATTTATGTAGATTACCATCAAATTTTCCTAGAGGAATCTATGTTTCTAGCAAATGGCACAATAATGTCTCCTGGAGAATGGAATCCAGCTGTAAAAAAAAAATATAGATAAAGAGTAATATAATGTTATATTGAAAATACAAATTATGCATTTACTGAAAGATTGAATCCAGAAATTAAGAACCTCATAAATGACAATGTCAAGTTACTAAAGCAATTAAACAAAATTGATGCTGGAAGGCACTATGGTAATGCAAACAACAAGTACCTTTGAGACAAGTTGGAGCCAAAGAATATTCATTCAATTACAGTATTATAATCTGAAAACTAAAATCTGAAGCTACTAAAAGGGAAGCAGAAATTAGAAGCCTCGTCCAGCATATGTTCGAGACACTATATCTCGTATGAACAATAGCAAGGAAGAAGGCAATGAATTATTATTATCATTATTTTAATACTGCGGGAACCCACCATGGTAATGCAAACAAGTACTTTTAAGACAAGTTGGAGCCAAAAAAAATATATGATATGCCTTGAAAAAAAATACTTATGAGTGATATTAGTAGTACACATGTATCTTGGAGCGTAATTTCAATCCAAAAGAGAGTCAAATTTTTTTTGTATGGCAGTTAAGCAAACAAGTTATCGACATGTCAACTACCGATGAACAACAATAAATATAAGCATTAAAAACATGTACTTACAAATGGAGATTTGAAATCTCTTGCTTTGTTGCTTAATATACCTGAACTCAAACCAGCACTTTTAGCACATGAAGAAGGCGCTCCGCTAGGGTAGTAGGCGTAGAAACACAAAGCTATCACAGAAAAGCAAGCAAAACACATGTCAGATCCAATTAAAATATGAAAGGGTAAAAGTACACTTGTGGTATACTAATAATTCACCTTATGGCATACAGATAAATTCAAACAGAAAAATGTGTAATTTCTTAGATGTATAATACAATATCGGTATTTCTGGATTGCAAATAACATATGTCAAATTGCAATGATTTCCAATTGCATTTTATGTTAATGATAGATGCAATTATTTCAATTTCTAATTCTTACATAGGAAACCGGAACAAAAAAAAGTTGATTGCAAGAGAACACCTTTTGTATCAATGACATGAACACCTACAAGGAACATACACTGTAGGGAGGAAATAACATCTATCAAGTATTTGGTATGCTGAAAGAAAGATTTCATAAAGCTGTGCCAAAAGCATGCTGGAATATGATTGTCCTTGATTACGAAATATTTGTTGGACTACTTAATGAAACCTAGAACTAAATAAAAAGACACAGACAGAATAAAAGTCATATAGCACTAGCATCTACTGCAATGTACACCGACAAGGATAGAGCAAACTGCAGTTCCATTAAGGCAAAAAAAAAATCATCACTAAAGTTTAGGGAAGAAAAAACTGCACTGCGGTTCGTAGAAAATTCATGCAGAAAAGACATGTTCTAGAAGGTTACGTGTACTCTTTCTTATCTTACATGTTCTTACTCATAAAATCACTAAGGGCAACCATAAAAATAAAAAGATACAAATCTGATGATAGCAGCTAGTACCAAGTACAGAACCAGGTGCACTCAGGGTTCAGTTTAATTTCAGAAATGTTAATGTGCACATAATTCGATGGCATTGTGGCTTGATATAAACACAATCCATAGTAACTCCAGTATGTCTCCATAGAATTTGCTACTAGCTCTTAAGAATTGTCGAAATCATCCCAGCATGGATTAGCTTAGTGCACTAAAATTCAGTAAAACTCTTGCATCTTCACCACATAATGCACAACATTATGCTACCGAAAAGTTGACACATGACTACAAATTCAGACAACTGACAAAGTTCTAATCAAGTATCTTTTCTTTAATTTGAATCCTAATCTCCTCAAATTAGCTTACCGTAGCACTGCTCAAGGATTTGACAATCCTAGCTAAACTAATTGGGAAAAGATATTTTCTCGTTTTATAAACGACGTGGTGGCAATTTGTTCAGTTGAATCAAGCTCACACAAGGAAGAAGGCACCAACACTGACTGGTAGGTAACGTACCTGAGGAAGAGCGTAAGGAGGTAGCCGACACTGCTGAGTCCATGAATTGAAGGACCTCGTCGTCATCATCCCACAACTGCCCTTCTCCTCCCCGTCATGTCGTAGATCCTTCTGCACCTTCCGCTCAAGGGAGTCAATGGAGGAGCAAAAGGGAAAAGGGGCGCCGTGATTTCCACCCAATCCCTAAACCTTGGCCGGAGTCGATGGAGGAGCAAAAGGGGAAAAATCAGAATAGAGAAATGGAATCCAATAGGAAACGAGTGGATCCAGCGTATGGAAGACAAGCACAAGAGCAGATCACCGATCAGGACTGTGGGAGTGGGAGCTCTGCCGCCGGTGAATCGCCGCTGGAACATCTCCGCCTCACCTCTCTCTCTAACATCCAGGTTCCCAACATGGCTGGACCCGCTCTCACACACTGCTGCGGACCCCACTTGCTTCACCAACCTTTTACGCTTTCGGCCTCGCTTCACGTAAAAGAGTTAACCAAGGTCATGTCGTGTCTCACTCACGGGGCCCACACGCGCCATGCGCCATATGTCTGCACCTCTGGCCCACGCGTCCGTGCTGCCACGAGGGTCTGCACCTCTGGCCCACGCGCCCGTGCTGCCACGAGGGTCGTCTCTAATACTATTTGTAACATCCCAGGTTCTCAACATAGCTAGACCCGCACACACGCTGTGCGGACCCCACTCGTCCTACCAACTTTTTACGCTTTCGGCCTTGCTTCATGTAAAAGGGTTAACCTAAGGTGGTAGGTGTTGAACAACCTAGACTTATATGTTGGCCTTTCTCCCACTAGACTAATAAGGTGAGACTGAACTCCCATCTCTTTATGCAACATGGGCCACTGGCGCCTAATCTCAGTGAACCGGATGTCACACTCTCCCCCTCTCTCTCTGCGGTTTCTGACCCCAAACGAAATGTGTGGATGGGCTTCGGTCCGTAACGGGTTCGACTCGGGAGATAAAACGGGCAGCACGTGACGACGACCCTGTAGGGAGTGCGTGTCCAACTGGGCCGAAAAAGCAGTGCCGCCATGCGCGCTCCAGCCAAAACAGAAACGAGCACCGCACACACACAACACGGGGATTCACCGCTCGATCAGAATCCAATGGTTAAAAAAATTTGACTGAGCGGAAGACCAAATATCAGTCGACTGGAAGCGAGGAAATCTCTTAAAAGAATTTGGGTGGCGGCTTGTGGGGGGTCGGGACTCGGGACGGGTGGAACCGCACCGCACGTAAAAATTGTTAACCGTGCGCTGGTCCTCGATCGACGCGCAGATGGTATCGTGGCCGCTAGGGATGGCAATTCGGGGATGGGTATCGGGTACCCGCCGGGTACCCGACCCGATGGGGCCGGGTATGGGGCTCGTTTTCTACCCGTGGGTGGCGCCCGTACCCGCCCCGACATGAGTCGGGTACGGGGCGGGGATTTATCCCCACCCATGGGTAACCCGACGGGTACCCGAAATTTGAATTGAATTCTAAATTTGACTCGTTTTATGTAATATGTGTGTCGTTTTATGTTAATGTGTGCTATCCATAGTGTCTAACAGTAGTTTTAGTCAAATTTTTTTCATTTGTTGTTGTTTATTGCGTGAGAAGCTACAAAATTATAAAAATTTGTTGAATTCTAAAGCTAACATGTGTTTATAATATTTTACCCGTGGGTACCCGATACCCGCCCCGATACCCGACGGGTATGGGGACGGGTAGGGATTTTCACCCACGGGGACGGGGACGGGTGGGGATTGTTACCCGCGGCGCCTGTCGGGGCGGGTATGGGTTTGCTCTACCCGCCCCGAACCCGCCCCATTGCCATCCCTACGCGGAGACGTAAAATTGGACCGACCGCGAGGGCCCCGACGGCGCCCGCCCTTCCCCCGCCGCGACCTCTGTTTCCACCAGGAGATCAACCCCACCGCGCGCACGAGGAGGTCGGCAGTGTTTCGTCCGATGATCGGAACCCAACCGGCCCTTGACCGGCGCGCGTGCAGCAGGATGCATGTCACTCACGGGACGTACGACAAGGCCGCCGCGCGCCGTGCAATTCCTCGATCTCCCCCTGCCCGGCCCAGGAGAAGCAGCCCCGTGACCACGGATGGGTCGATGTATGCGCGGCGCTCGCCGGCGACCCACGGCCACGCTCGCTCGCCTCCTTCCACGTATGCGCTGCTCTGCTCAGCTACAAACGCCGCGGCTTCGATTCACCACGCTGAGGTCAAGCGTCAGGATCTCGAGATGGAAAACTCCAGCACATCGACCAGCAGGCCGTACGTCACGACTTGCGCACCGCCTTCTGGCCTCTGGACCACGAAGCGCTCGGCGTGCGCGTCCACGGCGCTGGTCGGATCGAACTGCACCCTCCCTGCACCTACTGCCCGGGCTGGAAGACGACCGGCTCGATCTTCTTTGTCTACTTCGGGATCCGCGTGTGGTGGCCATCCTCGTACCGAGACTCTCTTGCCTGTCCCGATGCACCTGATGAGGATGAACTCTCAAGCTAAGCTAGGTCTACGAGAGGAGTACGTGGCCGGACTCGTTTCTTTAAAAGCTTCCCCAATGGCTAGAGGCAGCTGTTAGCTTTTGCAGAGAATTTGGACTACGTGATAGTGTTTATTTATGCTAAGAGTTAACTCTTCAAAAGGTTGCAAAAACTCTTCTCGTTTTTTTTATAAATATTATATTTGCTAACTTAGACCTCCCCCGTTGGAGACTCTCTAATTACTCTGGCACCGGGCAGCATACTCCATTTCGCGCATAGCCTCAGGGACGAAAGTGGTGGAGAAGGTGTCCAACGGGGAAGCCAGACACGTGAAAAAATTTCATCGATCAGGTATGAGATGGACCTCGCCTCAATCAAGCAGGATGAACTTGTTGCAGAATATATTTGTCTGCAGGCTGCAGCACCACACAGCGCATAAACGAATATGGGTTTTGCAGCGCAAATTCACTGTCTGTCATCTGATTAGGGGTGTAAATAGGTACTCCTAAGTGTAACCTCCGACCCTCTTTAGTTCAACCAAATGAACTAGATTTCCAAAATGACTCATTTTGGAAATCTAGTTCATTTGGTTGAACTAAAGAGGGTCGGAGGTTACCTTAAGAGTCACTAGTTTTCACCCCTACATCTGATAGGGTTTCAAATATGGATCAAACCGGATACCACCCCGCAGCCGGTTTGCCGGTTTCAAATATCGATCAAAATGTATGTGAGGCCGTATGTTGTGTTTTCTCGATAAATGACCTCAAGTAGGAACAAGTCAATCTTATTTTCTAAGGCTCGCAAATTACATCTAAATTTTCCTTGATTATGTATACGAAAGCTTGTACACACACCTTGCCTCGTAGTTGTAATCTCACCACCATTCAAAAATAGGTGACCACATTCTTGTGTTCATCCCTATTTATCCATCCAAATAAAAATTGATACGGGCGTCATCCTCCATATAGACCAAATAAAAAATAGATCTTGCAGAGTGAATATAGCTCAGTTGACTAGGTTCGGGTTGTTCGGCTGGCTGAATGGAAGCCGTTTTACTGTAACGGCTACAGAAAAAATAACTGCGAACACTGTAGCGACTGCAGAAGATATAACTGCGAACACTGTAGCGGCTGATAAACAGCAGGCCAAGCGAACAAGCTGGTTCTTTGTGGTAGAACCTACCCACTCGGATTTAAGTCTAAACTTAGCAATGTTGCATATTTATGGTTTTTTTATTCTTTTAGTGAGAGGTGACACCTCCGTCGGCAGCGATGTGGCTGATGTGACTCCGTTTATCTTAAGATCAGCCGGTTTAGTCTTTCGAATGCACTTATAGAAGTAGAGGTTGCATGTGTGTTCATAAAAATAAGTACTCATCGTATTTGTAAGTATGTCTATATTGCATACAAAAAATGGCTCTCCATATCCCTTTTAAATAAATAGAATCAGGGCCCCATTTCATGAGACAACCTAGGGCGCGTTCGGTTCCCCCTCTAAAGTGCCCTCTAAACTTATACCCCTCTAAAGTAAAAAGAATCTTACTATTTAAGGGTACTAAATAAAATTTAATTACAAAACCTTTCTGCAGACGGGCGTTATTTTCGAGACGTATCAATGAGCCTAATTAATCAATGTTTTGACACAGTAATACTACAGTAACCATCGATAATCGGGGCTTAATTACCCTCATTACGTTCGTCTCGCGAAATAGATGAGGGTCATGAACTTAGTTTTGTAATTTGACTTTATTTAGTACACATAAATGCTGCCGACGTCTTTGATGTGACCCCTTTATATACCCTCTAAAGTGAACCGAACACCACCTTAGTACTACCGCGCCGAAACGGCCAATTCCAACCCACAGTAATAAATAAATCACCAAATCCCAAAAGCGAATCAATTAAAAAGGAAAAGAAATTGCGGCGCAGCTTCGGAAGCCCAGCCCCCGAGCCGAGCTGCTGCTATTTGGCGCTACCCTTCTCCTGCGTCAACGGTCATTCTACTCTTTCCGTCGTCCAATACAGAGGAACACGCAGCCCTCCCTTCCGCTGTCCTCGACATGGCCCCTGCAAGGTGGGCGCCGCCAACCGCCCTGCTCCTGCTCCTGGTGTTCGCGGTCACTCCGTCGCGCGCTGCCACGCCGGCGAGGTCGCCGTCCACCGCCGTGTTCGCGCTCCAGGGCGACGTCTATCCCACAGGGTGCGCCACGGCCTCCTCCTCCCCGTTCAAGCTTGATTAGTGCAGTGTGTAGGAGTCGATCGACAGCAGATATGTCGAACTAATCGGGATTCGCCGCTCGGTTCGAGTCACCGGCGTTCGATTCCATGCGAAAAATGGGATCCGTTTGGGGTTGTTGGGTCTTTGGTTTGCTGCTCACGAACGCAAGCGGGTCGTCTCCGTTGTCCTGCGGGCGTTGATGTTTGTTGGACCTAGTCGCCAGCCGAATTGCAGATTTCTTTATTTTGACTTTGTTGCGCTGTGCTCCCTTCTTGTTTGCAGAAACAGGTGAGCTTTTTGTCTCTCTCTCTTTTGGATTGTTTGCCTTCACATTGCTTTGGTTTCGTTTGGGTTGTTTGACACATTTTGGATGAAAAGAGTCATTATTTTCAAGAATTTTTACAATAGACCCTAATGGATGCACATTGCTCATTTTCTCCATCTAATTACCAAAATGGATGCACATTGTTCCATGGTTGGCGGCCTGTACGGGCATTGACTTAAGCCTATTGACCGTCACGATCTCCTTCCCTGAATCCTTTCACCCTCGATTCTGTTCTCGCTTAATTCGGCTAGTTCAAGAAAAAGATAAAGTTGGCTGATTCATTTGGTCCGAGAAAAAGATATAGTTTAGCCAACAATTCTGTGCAGCCTTGTAAGATTTACATTTTTTTTTTAGGGAAGCCTCGTATGATTTACTTGTGTGCAATGTTTGCATTTCTCTGTTCCTCGGCAGACACTACTCTGTCACGATGAATATTGGGCACCCGCAAAGCCATACTTCCTGGACGTTGACACTGGTAGCGACCTCACCTGGTTGCAGTGCGATGCACCCTGTCAGAGTTGCAACAAGGTACAATTGGCTTGATGCTATGCAACTGGATGCATGTTGTTTTGCCGAAACTGAATTCTGTCCCTATCTTGCACAAAAAAAATGTTATTATTTTACGTACAAAACATGCTTCTAGTGAAATTTTTATTTTGTTGGTGCCAAATAAATGTTATTATTTTTTTACTTGCCTTTATATTCCAAGTCTGCATGCAGTTTGACCTGGGAATTTGTATCCGTTTGTCCTCAGAATACCCACATTGGCTGACTTTTCCAGATCAATGTTGAACTTCTCTTTATTTCTGATGGCTTTTGCAGGTGCCACATCCGCTTTATCGGCCAACAAAGAACAGGATTGTGCCATGCGCAGATTCACTCTGCACCGCACTATACAGTGGACAGGGCTCTAATCAGAAGTGCACCTCCTCACCACAACAATGTGACTATCGAATAAAGTATACAGACAATGCATCTTCTCTTGGTGTGCTCATCTCCGACAACTTCTCACTAACCCTGAGGAATTCGTCCAACGTTCGTCCCAGCCTCACCTTTGGGTACAACACTTGTGTTAAGTGAAATATTGCCTAGTTACTTTCACTGCATTCAGTTGCTGATGACGCCTTCGTGTTTTTCTTCTGTTTGCACAGCTGTGGGTATGACCAGCAAGTGGGGAAAAACGGCGCAGTGCAAGCTGCAACAGATGGACTGCTTGGGCTTGGAAGGGGATCAATTAGCCTGCTTTCACAGCTCAAACTGCAAGGGATCACAAAGAATGTTCTTGGTCATTGCCTCAGCTCAAGCGGAGGAGGATTCCTCTTCTTTGGCGATGATATGGTGCCTACTTCACGTGTAACTTGGGTTCCCATGGTTCCGAGCACATCGGGTATGCACTTTTTCCCTGGAGTTTTTTGGCCTTTGCATTATACTACTTATCATGGATGTCTCTTGTGATAATGTTTTTTTTTTGCAATTTGGTTAGCACTATAGGGGATTAGGGTTTAAGGTTTATACCTTTCTTCACTATATATCATTCTTAAAAAAAGTTTGCTTGGCAACTGTCCTTTTGAGTAGTTCTAGATCCAACGATTAGTGTGCATTAATCATAACTTGCAAGGTTCAAAACTTAAACACTACCCATTATGTTGATTTTAATTAATTTTGTGCTTTTTTATCACAGAAACACACACGTTTTCCAAATCAATTTTACAAACAAAACTCGTTAATAGTTCTTTGCAAATATTTGCTACTTCCTTCATTGGTTCCTATCTATTTTTTATCTTGTTATCTATGACTTTAATAAATACACAGAAATGAAAACCAAAATCAGATTAACGTGTGCCACGAAAACCGAGAGTTGAGCATTTTTGTTTTGTATGAATTTTTTTTTGACACTTTATGCAACTCTTTCCAGGAATTACTACTCACCTGGCTCAGCAACACTGTACTTTGATAAGCGTTCGCTTGGCGTGAAGCCAATGGAGGTTGTATTTGACAGTGGTAGTACCTATACCTATTTCCTGCCCAGCCATACCAAGCTGTTTGTTTCTGCGGTAAATTTCAATCGGGCCATGCCACATTCTAATTTTGATTGCTGAGGAAACAAACACTGGATAATTGATATGCTGACCTTGCAGCTCAAGAGTGGTCTCAGCAAATCTCTCAAACAGGTGTCAGATCCCAGTTTGCCTCTGTGCTGGAAAGGGCAGAAGGCATTCAAGTCTGTATTTGACGTTAAAAGGAATTCAAGTCACTGTTTCTCAGCTTTGCTAATGCCAAGAGTGCCGTCATGGAGATCCCTCCTGAGAATTACCTCATTGTTACAGTAAACATTTGATACCCAAATGATTACCACATTAACGTATTTTGATGAAAATAAATGACGGCTAACATTAACACATTTTATATGCTTATTCCAGAAAAATGGCAATGTGTGCTTGGGCATCCTAGACGGAACAGCGGCTAAATTGAGTTTCAGTATAATTGGAGGTAAAGTTCAGGCATACCCAGTTTCTGAAATTTTGATACGATGCATACCTTGTGTAATGCCTGTCTTTTATCCTCTGTTCTGTAGACATTACAATGCAGGATCAGATGGTGATATACGACAACGAGAAAGCACAGCTTGGATGGCTGCGCGGCTCATGCAGCAGGAGGAGTAGGTAGGACGGTGCTTCCCAGTTTGCTTCGCCTGCTCCCGCCCCTGCTCCCCTACGTGGCATTTTTCTAGTGGCGCTGATTTTCCTTTGGGCCCAATAAGTTGTGTAATCCACTTGAACACACTTTCCACCAGCATTCTGTAGATAATTTTTAAGTTGTTTTAGTAGGCAGAGCAGAGCATTACTGTATGTCTCACGGAGCAGTAATAAAAGAAGAGAAAAAGAAAAGGGGAATATGCCTTGCAGTCGCGATCCGTTCAAACCAGAAGATTTTCAGCTTAGAGCACTGCGACAGGGCCACCTCACTTGCGGACAGCCCATGCGCGTAATTTTTGGCTTCCACGGAGGAGGACAATATGAGAGAGAGTTTGCCAATAGTTAACTCTGCTGCAAGAAAAATCTATGGACTAGCTCAAGCGGGGCCTTTAATCTGACGCGTGCGATCCACAAATAAAATACATAAGATGGAATTATCTTGGCAAATTATAGTCAAACACGCATTGTTAGAGTTGTCCTTATTTTGTTTGGGCTTAAAAAAATATGCCAGCCTTATTTCCATTTTCCACGAACTCCGATTGGCTCGAGCAGCAACCTACTTGTGGTGGCTCCTGTTGCGGCAGCCTCTTGATTTTTTTCGACATGGGCATATGCCCCTTTCCATTATCAGATAACGGAAAACATAGTTCAGAGTTTAGAACCCGAGAGAAGAACACGTAGCATAAGCAGGTTCAGAAAAATAGACCCAGACAAAGAGACCTTTAGACAGGCTCAGTAGCAAAGAGAGATCGATTCTCCTAACAACAGAAAAATAAAAGTGCATAGACTAGATGATGTTGTCCCGAGAATTCATCTTGATTACGGCTCCGCCTCCGTCAGCTCACTGCTCTCCTCGACGCTTGTCAGTAGCAGACGACTTGGCGGCACCTGATGAGCTTGCCCCCTCTGCTGATTGTTGATAGCGGTGACGGTCTGAACCAGCATCTCAACTCCGCGGATCAGGTCATCCTTCGACAGCTCCTTCAGCAAATCTGCCCAAAAAGTCAGAAAAGTACACGCATGATATCATTTTCTCCTCAAAGCATGCTCGGTTCCTGGCTTTCCAAATAGCCCAGCATATTGCTGCCAGTCCCATAGTATAAAGTTTGTGGCCACCTGGCAGAAATCGTTTAATCCAAATATTATATTGTTGTAAAGATGTAGGAATACAATTTGCCCCGAGACAAGTGCCAATGTATCCCCATACTGCTTTGGCAACAGGACACAGAAAGAAAAGGTGTCTCGCATTTTCCTGTTGTGTACAGAAATTGCAGGTGCCATCACCCTGCCATTTCCTTTTCAGCATGTTATCTCTAGTTAGCACAGAATCTTGCTCCAGGAGCCAAAGGAAAATTTTAACTTTCAAGGGAATCTTTGACTTCCAGATATGCTTGTAATTGTGATCAGGTCAGGTGCATCTTTCAGTAACCATTGGTATAGGGAGTTGACTGAGAATTTACCTGTCTTGTCCCACGCCCAAATAGTTATATCTGCCTGATCATTGAAATTGTAGGCTTGGACCTTGGTCCTGATTTCATCCCACTGCATTTGCTGTGTATCAGACAAATGTCTTCTGAAAGACAGGCCCCAATTCCTATTAGCACACTCATGTACGAGAACATTTTGATCATTAGTGATATTGTATAATTCAGGGTACTTGCTGGCAAGTGCTTCATCACATAGCCAGCAATCTTCCCAAAATCTTGTGTTTTTGCCCTCTCCCACTTTCATACGCCTACCCATTAGATAAATGTCCTTTATTTTGAGCAGGTCTGACCAGCAAGGAGAATCATTGTTTTTGTGTTTTACTGTCATCAGATTTTCTCTAGATAGATACTTCTTTTTGACTATCTCCGCACATGCCTTCTTCATTTTCTAACTTCCACCACCATTTACAAAGCAGGCTAATGTTCATTCTCAACAAATTTTAATACCAGACCACCTTTCTCTTTTGGTACCATATTTTTTGCCATCTTACTAGGTGATATTTTTTCTTTGTATGTCCTCCTTGCCAAAAGAAGGTCCTCCTGTCTTGTCCAATTTGTTCTCGTACTTTTTTTGGGGAAAAGGAACATGGACATGTGAAAGGATCAAGGGCACCGGGGGGGGGGGGGGGGGGGGTTGGAATCGATGGCTCAATTATTTCTCCCAACGTACTTAAGGCGTGAAGCTAGCAAGACTAGATATGGTGACAACAAGAAGCTAGCGATGCGCGCACACAATCTAACAAGCAACACCCTAACAAGCAATCCTACCAAGTAGTAAAGAGTCAACCTATCATGCAATTCTACTAGCACATAAGTAAATGCGGAAGCGTAAATGCTAGTAAGTAAAGGAGATAGAGATAGGAATGCTCATGATTTTTTCCGTGGTCTCGGAAGGATGGCGCCTTCCCCTACTCCACGTTGGGTCACTCCCGCCGGAGTCTCGACCCCGTCCCTCCGCTCGATGGCGATCCCTCCTAGAGCACAATTCACCCTCCGAGTGAAGTCGCGGGCACGTCCCGCCGGGCTCTCTCCCGGGTACTCCTCCGGAGGTAAGGCTCCGCACTTGATGCGTGCCAAAGGGCGCTCCACTAGTGATGCTTCTTTCGCACGGGAAGCTCCAAGACCGTGTACAAACTTGTGTTAGCTTCCACAATCTCCTTGGACAGCTCAACACCAACGCCTAACCGGTCTAGGCCTTGCCATAGACCAAGAGTAACAAACCGAAGTGACTCTCTCAAGCTCACACTAGCCTAGAGATCAAGTGGATGCAATTGCTACTCTCTCAAGCACTAGGATCACTCCAAATCCTTCACAAGTGCTTCTCTCCCTTGCTCTTGGCTTCCTCTGAGTTTCCTGCACTCCAACAATGGCCAAGAGACCCCTCAAGGGGCGAGCAACTAACTATTTATAGGCTACCAACCCAAAACTAGCCGTTGCCCAAAAGTGCCCTGGAAAACTAGAGACCGTACCATGGACCGTACTGTCCGGTCTCCATTAGACCGTACTGTCCGGTCTCTATTTCCAGGCGCTTCTCCATTTCCTTCTTCTCTGTCTGATCTTCTTCAATGAAGACCGTACCGTCCGGTCCCTAGGACCGTACCATCCGGTCAATTGTCCGGTCTTCATTTTCTTCTCTTCCAGAAACTTCAGCTTCTCTGTCTGGAAATCCTCTGATGACCGTACCATACGGTCCCCTGACCGTACCGTCCGGTCAATTGTCCGGTCTTCATTTTCTCAGCATCCCGAGACTTCACTTCTCTGTCTGGATCTTCAATGAAGACCGTACCATACGGTCCCTAGGACCGTACTGTCCGATCTCTTCTGCATAAGCTGAAAACTTGATCCACTCTTGATCCTTGCTTCCAACTTCTCCATTCTTGGTTCCTCTTCTTCTCTTCAGCCACCCTAGCCCTCGAGAGACTCACTATGCATCCATATGATCTCTAACCTAGTGTGCTCTAAGAGAACCAATTCGATCCCTCTTGATAGTCCGGTTTTTCCTATGGACTCAAGCTAACATCTACACCAAGCCAACACTTGCTTGGATCTATCATGTCCTTAGCCTTGATCCATCTTCAACCTTGACTCCATCAAGTTCTCGATCCGAATTGTCGAGGCAACCAATCACCAAGTCGTCAATAAGATAGAGTTTGTGAGACGACGCTTCCATTGACATGACCATTTGAATATCCTACATGGAAATGTTAGTCACATCAATATGGTCACCCAATCACCAAAACATTCATACCTTTGGGGTTTCCGAACTCCAATGGTCATGAAGCTTACAATCTCCCCCTTTTTGGTGATTGGTGACAACACATATCAAAAGATAAAGAATGGAATGCGTAAGAGTGATCGAGAAGATTGGATGTGAAAGAAAAACAAGTAAAACGGAGAACAAGGTAGTCATAGCTCAAGAAGGTATCACCTGCAACATAGAGTTAGAGCACATGGGTGATATATATGGAATAAAACACGAGCTATGACCACAACGCTTGTGATGATAAGTTTATAAGATAAACCTGCAAAAGCAAGTGAGTGCACATATCATCACAAAAAGAGGAAACCTGGCAAGATAGATATAATTAAGCGCATCCAGGATAGCATACACAAACTCAGAGCAATATACATGATATATAGATAACGAGCAAGTGTATGAAAAGAAACCAAGTGCATTCTTGATGAGCTAAACACAAGCAAAAGAAATCCAAGCTCAACAAGAACCACGAAGTACCAAAAGAATATACAAACGAAATCGCAAAAGGTCTCCCCCTAGACAAACTCTCTCAAACTCCCCCTGAACACAAGATCATTCCACTACTCCCCCTAGACCTATACAAGATCTCTCTATCTCTCTCCCCCTTTGGCACCAATGACCAAAAAGAGAAAGAGGAAAGAGAAAGACTGCTGTCCTACGCGTCGGAGGCTGGAGGAGGTGCAGTGGCAGCAGGTGCTGAAGAACTGTCAGAAGTCTGAACACTGTCCTGCTGCTGCTGAGAGGGAGGCACTGGAGGTGTCCAAGTCCAAGTCCGAGGCATCCCCAAAGACTCCTGTGACTGAAAGAGCGGTGTGAACGGCACAAGCTGCCTGTCAAAAGCTAGTCCAGGAGAGTCTGTCTGACGTAGGGTCTGCTCAAGCTGCACTGCATACTGGACTACCTCTTCGTCAGAAGCTGAGTGGACTGACGGAGTAGGCGAGCGACTGGGGGTCCAAGTGAAACTGCCAGTAGGTGAGGGTGCCTTGGACGGTGGATCCTGTCCTGTAGTGAGAGCCTCGTCTATCTCCTCACGAGTATAGCCAAAATCAGTGAGATCCACTGTCCCGGTCATCTCCTCAGACACTGCAACTGTCGTAGTGACCACTGCCTCTGTAGAAGTGGAAACTGTAGCTGAGGTTGTCTGGGCTACTGCATCAAAGTCTAGAGTACGAGCTGGCAGTGGTGACACAAAGAACGGACTCGTCAGCTGTAGCGGTGAGAAGCTCGGAGCTGTAGAAGCTAGAAGTGCTGACGGTGTCATGGAGAGGCCTGGTGAAGACAAGTACTGGTGTGAAGGTCCTGCCTCTCCTGCCAAACCAGCAAACGTGGACGTCGACGGCCCCACCGTAGGTGCACCAGCAGGTGAGATGGGAGCCGTGAGTAGGGTGCTGAAGTACTGTCCCTGGCTGGCTGACTGTCCTGCCTGTGTCTGAGCAAACTGCTGCTGCTGCTGAAAACGGAGCGTGTCTGGTGGCAGCGCACCTGGAAAAGTAAGAGGAGGGAACAACGGGAGACCGGGTACTGCCTGTCCAAGGAGACGTAGAGTCTGACCAATCATCTCAAAGCCTGTGAACATCGAGGACAAGCCAGTAGCCAACTCCCTCTGAGTAAGAATGACACTGTCCAACATCTGTCGATCCCTCTCTCTATCCTCTCTCTGACTCTGGAGCTCTCTATGTATAGCTGCAAGCTCTGCACGAAGTAGAGAATCTGTCTGAGCTGGAGCTGTAGCTGAGCCTGAAGGTCCTGCTCTAGAGTCCGGAGTCACATCCTCAGGAATGGACTCCATCTGGCTACAGTCTGTATATGCTGCTCTGTCTCGGTAGCAGTGTCACCTAGCCCCTGTGAAGAACTCCCCTGTGAAGCTGACTCCCGGGCAGCAACCCGTCTGTCGGAGGCAGGAAGGGGTGTGTAAGCTGAAGTCACCTTGGGCAGGTCATCGTAGTCCTCCTGAGTCAACAGACCTAGCCTCCTCAGAATGTAGCAGATCAGAGGTCCGAAGGCCAAGTGTCTAGCAGCAATACTCTCAGCAATGACATCCTCCATCTGGCACAGAATCAGATCTACCAAGTCAAAACCCCTGTGCCTCAGCATCATCATGACAACCCACTGTGCAAGGATAGAGAACTGATCCCTGTATCCACTCCTGGGAACTATCGTCCTGCACAGTATGCTCCTGAGAACTCTGCCCTCGTGTGTGAGTCTGGTGTGAGCTCGGCTGTAGTTCTCCGGGTGAGGTGGAGGAAAAGCAATGCTCATGTCATCATCTGTCGGTAAGTGTCCCCCAAGAGGTCTGCGGGGAGGCTCCATCCCTGGGTGAGCAAGCTGAAACACTCTGGTCTCGTGCTGGACGGTCTCAAGTGCCTCCACGAGGTTCTCCCTCGTCACTCTGTGTGGCTGTCCTCTGAGCATGAACCATATAGCAGAACGATCTGGGGCTATCCAAAGAGAAGCATAGAAGTCCATCACAATATCATAGTCCCATCTCATCGGTGTAGTGATGATCTCCTCAAGGCCCGGGATATAGGACAAGTGCTGCGTGAAGTCTGTCCCGGCACCTCTGGTGGCAGCCTGTATGCTGCAGTGCTGGTGAGTGATAAAGAGTTTATCAGCTCCACCAGTACGCAGTCTACTCCTCAGCCCAGCTGCAACCCTCTGCTGAAGTAAAGTCCAGAAGCGACCTCCAGCTGCTGGGTCTCGCCTAGGTGGCACCCAAGTCTCCTCTGCAACTCGTCTGAACTTCTTGAGGACGGGGCCTGGCAGCCTGAGAGCGTCCTCAGCAAGTACGTCCTGGAGAGTGGCAGTCCTGTTGAGTGCACAGAACTTCACTCCCATCCTCTACCTGTCCTCCTCGGTGACAAAGGGAGGGCCGTCACCTGAGCTGGAGGAACTCTCCTCCTCCTCTGCCTCTGGCTGTGCCTGTAGCGCGGTCCTCGACGTACCAACCTCACGGGTGGACGGAGTCCGCTGCACTGTGACTCTCTGCCTGAAAGACCTCCTCGGTGTCTCCCCCTGTCCTCCTGCAGGTGTGTCCCTGATCCGGAACCCTGTGTCTCTGCCTGTAGGAAGGTCCACTGAGGCAGCCCTGAGAGCCTGGTCCCACTCTGGGTCACCTGTCCTCTGCTTCTTCCTCTTCGGCTGTGGACCTGGAGCCTTGGCCTTGCCCTTGTCTCTGTCACCTCTGCCCCTGCCTCTGCCTCTGCCACCTGCCATCTCTGCTGACTGAGCTGCAGACAAGATAGGGCGAGTGAGCTTGGCTCACCAACCCGTCCACTGACAGCTGACTGCCAAAGATAGGATCAAGGGCTTGGCCCTCAATCCGTCCACTGTCTCTGCTCTGCTGTCAACTGCCCACTGTCCGCTGACCACTGCCACTGCACGGTAGGAATAAGACAGGGTATATGAGTATAGAATAACCTACTATAATCTATAAGCAAGAATCGTAGGTAAGCGCGTAAATCTAGATGAAGTCCTAGCGCAGAGGTAAAGGACACAATGCCGGCAAATATGCAATGGGGAACTACGGCATTGTTGATTATGGGTGGAGATCAACTAGTGTACATAAATCATATGCAAACGACTCAATGTACCACTAATCGAGGAAAAGTACTAAGTGTCGAGCTAGTGTATATGGTATGGAATCGGAAATCGACACAAAGTGACCAACTACCAACATGTCATAGATAAATGAAGTATAATACTCGAACACTATGACACATGGTAACCTAAATTGCAATGAAATCGATCGTATTTTCATATCAATTGCAATAAAGGATCGATTTTCTAGGGATTTCAATCGATGAAGGATGAATGGCTCAAACCCTAGGTGAATCACGGAATCGAGGCTACTGTGCAATCAATTTGACCCCTAGTGTCTCACCAGAGCAATCAGTTCGATGACGATCGTCGGAGTGGTGGTGCTCAGGTCCGGTGAGGCGCCGGGGAAGAGAAGCTCTCACGCGCGAGAAGAGGGGCAGCAGCCGGAGTCGCGCACGGAAGGAGGGAGCTCCTCGGTGGAGTACACGTCGACGGTGAGCGCGTCGTCCCGTGCTCCGGCGACGGCAAAGGCGTGCCGTGGAGCGAAGCGGCGGCGGCTCGGTGGTGGCGCGGCGCTGCGGCAGCTTGGCGCTAGGGTTTCGCGGGGAGGCTGGCGCGGTGGAGGAGCAGGCGCGCGATGCGGTGGACCTGCGGTGGGGCTCGTCGGCGGCGAGCTCGACGGCGGCGGCGAGGCGTACGGCGGCGCGCGCGCGGGTGGCGAGGTGGTGGCGGGAGCACTGTGCGGTGAGCGGCGACGTAATGTGGAGATGATGCACAGTAACACGGATTGCTCCGTTAGGTAGGTCTAATTTTGAACGGATGGTCCAGATCGATCAAGAACAGAATCAACGGTTCAGATTTAAAACATTCTCCTGATGAACTTGACCAGACCGTATGGTACGGTCCTAGAGATCGTACTGTACGGTCTCCTCCTTATCCTGACAGTCCTCTATAGAGACCGTATGGTACGGTCTTTAGGACCGTATTGTTCGGTCTCCATTCTGCCTCAGGTTTGAAGGATCTCGTGCAAAAGCACCCCGTATTGTACGGTCCCTTTGAGCGTATTGTACGGTCTAGTCCAGAAAAGCTGATTTTCAAGGGATTTCCTTCTAAGTCCAAGTTCCTCACACAAAAACCAAATAAACACCGAACATGGACTAGAAGGGGAACTCTCAAACACTCCTTTGAAAATAAACCAATATAGGTTGCGCATCGGCTTATAGTAATTTTTCAATCAGCAAATAAGAAGCATCCAATAAGAACCAAAAGCGATAAAACCAAAGGAGGGTATGTATGAGCCCTTTGCCTATGATCCGTGCAATTAGATTTAACCTTGAGGATCATTTAGCAAGACTCAATGGGCACGAAGCGCAATTCTTTTCTTTTGTCACACTTCTATGAGATGTGAGATCATATTACGAATGAAGCTCTTCCTCATAGTGTGACCACTCCTTTGTGATTTCCTATATGCAATGCATGAGATAAGCATATCATACAAATGCAAGGGGAATTTAAACATGCCATGTGATATGCAAGCAAAGTTAAGACAACGCATAAAGGAAACCTACTCAAGATCAAGTTTGAGCCTCTCTCAAGCTTACTCACTATGAGCCAAACATTGCCTTGAGCCCGTCGGTCCACCAACTCAAGCATCCCCCATGCTCATAGCTATCTTGAGAAAGTTAGACCTTGAACTAATTTTTTGTTCTTTTCTTTTAGTTATTTACACATGCATTGATGCAAACATACTAGTTCACAAAGGAGTACCTAACTGCCATGCAAGCAATGCAAGAAAAGAAACTACTATGATACAAGTTACCTCCTTGAAGAGTAGATTTGTCGAAGCACTCAAAGCTTGTGGTGGACGTTCATGGATCATCATCATGGCACACGGTCCACCACCATCACCCTTCTAGGCCTTGTTCTTGGGAGCTCACTCGCACTTGGTTGGCCTCTCAAGGTCACCTATGCATTTGGGCACCCAAATCTTCCTCATCATCCTCCTCTTGTCGGGTGATCCAAGAGCCTTTGCCTTCAACTTTCCTTTCTTGTCCCTAAAGAGCTTGTACTGTGTATTCTCATGGAACAAGTTAGCATTAGGCAAAACTTTGGAACTTCTCACCTTGGGACAATTCTTGCTAGTGTGCCCGTCACGGCAACACTTCTCACAATAGTAGTCGTTGTTGGTGCTTTCTAGGTGCACATTTTATATGACAAATATGGTGTTTTAATACTTTATTATGTCATAATTGCTAACAATTAACCCCCATTATCATATATATGCGTAGTTTCTATGTATTCGGAAGATTTGCAGGAAACAGGTGAAAATTAAGAGACTACGAGTAAAGAGCTGCCGGAGGCCCGAAGAACGAGGAAATTGGAGTCCGTGCCGGTCGGCACGGCCTTTGTGCCGACCGGCACCATGGAGGTCGGGCCCCAAACTTGAAGCCCACTCGGAGAATATGAAGCCCAGAAGAAATATCAAAGTCGGAGTCGGTGGAATCCAGCCCACAACCGAAGAGACTATAAAGAGGAGATCTTGGTCGCGAAGTAAAGGGGGAGACGGACATACAGAGTTTTTGACCTAGGTTGAAGGTTGTGGCGGCGAAGACGGCGATCACCGATCATCACCACCAAAAAGGAAGACTGTGCCGACCGGCACACCGCCGTGCCGATCGGCACCTGTGGGAGCACGCCAAAATCCTGCGTCCTACTGTACCCATGTTCATATGTTACAGTATGATGCGTGAGTAGATCTCGTATTCTCTCCGTGGCGAGGGAAATCTGGTTATGTAACTCTCACGCTTACAATACTCTTTTGATGTGTTTGGTCTATGTGATGCTTTGAACTCGTATCCGATCAATACGTGTTATTACATAGTGCAAGAAACCAGTGGGGAGCTATTAGTACCTTGTCGTGACAGGATCGGGGCGAACGAAACCACCATGTCTTGTAGAATACTAAACCTATCAATTGAACCATGACCTGAGTTGCATGCCAGTACCCCAAACCATAGGAGAGAATCCTTTTCATAACCTTGATACAACCGCAGGCCCTTTCATCTCTAGCTGTTAACCACCCTTTCCACACACACCTTTGCCATATTAATTTAGTAGTTTAAATAATAGTTTAAGTCCCGCTTGTTCTCTGTGGTTCGATATTAAACCTTGGAATACTCTAAGGGAAAAAGTGCTACAACTGTACACCGTCCTCTTGCGGTATATAAGTGGGTGCGTACAAACGACCAACAAGCACGTTTCTGGCGCCGTTGCCGGGGAACAAGCCAGTTCTTTTACTATTTATTTATTCTACTAACCTCTAATCCTCTCTTTTCTAGTTTGTTTTTGTGTTTTCTTTCTGTGTTTTCAGGATGGGTACTCCTGAACCGGCTCATACGGTTAGGGAGCATTCACTACCGTCTCCGGGATTGCTGATTCCACAAACTTCCGATGAGAAAGTCACTGCTTCGTCATACGTTCTCAACCCGACCATCATCAAAATGGTCGAGAACAGCAAATTCTCTGGGACGAAGGACGAGAACCCGTACACACATCTGCAAGATCTAGAAGTTCTCTGTCAGACCTTTAAGCATGAGGGAGTGCCTCAGAATTGGTACAAATGGTTGCTATTTCCATTTTCTCTAGATGGAAGAGCCAAAGATTGGTATAAATCTGCAGCCCGTGAAGCTAAGGGAAACTGGGATAAGCTTGTAGGAAATTTCTGTTTGCATTTCTTCCCGCTTCCGAAGGTGCAGAAACTGAGAAGAGAAGTGGTTAACTTCGAGCAAATGAAAGAAGAGACCCTCACGCAAGCATGGTTACGCTTCAAATCTTTATTGAAGCAAGGCCCCGATTTGGGCATGGACGATAACTTGACTGCTCAGACATTCTATATGTCTCTTGAAGGAACCTCCAGGATGCATTTGGATAGTTCAGCTGGAGGGAGTTTCCTCGACTTGACTGCTACTGCAGGTCTGGATCTTTTGAGTAAGATATCAAAGACTGAAGCTATGCATAGGCATTGGGAAGAACTCCAAGAAGATCCAATTCCCCCTGAAGGGTCGACGCTAGCAAAAGGTTCTTTGGATTTGAGAGCTGAAGCGGAAAGCTGTACAGTATCCGAAGTGGGATTAACAGTAAGAACAGAAGAACCAGCGCAAGGCGATCTGAAAAGACCCAGATTGGAGGAGGTGCCGACCGGCACGGCATCTGTGCCGACCGGCACACTGAAGCCCTTGGTGCCGACCGGCACAGCTCCTGTGCCGACCGGCACGCTGAATGCTGTTAAAGGGGTTTCCAAGACTGAAGCTGCAATATTAGAGGAGCACGAGAACAGCTTCGTGAATAAATTTCCAAGACCAGTAGGAGATCCAACCTTAAGCAATGCTAAACCGTTGGACGAGTTTGAACCGTTGGATTGGATTCCCATTGATTTCAGCTCAAATTTGCTAAGTATGAGGAGAACATATGATCCAAGGTATGCCTCTTCTACAGGAGTTCAGTATAACTTCCCTAAAGACACTAGAACTTCGGAAATACTGGACAATGTCATCATTGGTGAAGTATTGGGGAAATTGTATAAGGTTGATATGGAAATTGATCAGATGGAGGTTCAACAAGCAAAGAAGCTATTTGATAGTTGTTTTGTCCCATCGCCGTATGAAGGATTGTGCGGAGTATATGCAGTTGGCCTTACGGAACGAACGGAAGTTGATCCTTACATACCGTGCGAGATTGGATATAGAAGCTTTCCTAAGGCATTATGTGATTTTGGTTCCCGCGTTAGTTTGATGACGTATGAAGCATTCATGGATATGCCTTATGACATAAAAGGAAGATTGCTAGGAACCGAGCTTGAGCTAATCATGGCGGATGGAAGGAGAACTAAACCACTGGGAGTTATCAAGGATCTGAACATTGAGGTAAGGAAGAATACTATACCGTGGATATTTTTGTTCTTGATAAAGGTGAGTTGGAGTCGAAGATATTATTTTGGGAAGACCTTTCTTAAAACTTGTACAAGCTGTTATCGATGCTGGAAAAGGTCACCTCAAATTGACTCTGGGCGGAGAGGAAGTCCTCTTTGAATTCGAAGACCCACCCGTCGCTCAAGAAAGTGACGACCCACCCTCTCTCCAAGAATTCTTCACAGAAAAAGATGAAGAAATTCGTACAGGATACTCAGACCCGCTAAACAAACTGTTTGAAGAGTCAGACCGAGAAGAGGCCGAGATTCAGGACGGTGCCGACCGGCACGACCCTTGTGCGATCGGCACAGTGGCGGTGCCGACCGGCACGGGAGCGAAAATCCTCAATTTGAGCCTTTGGGTAATCTGGATCCTGGTGCAGCACCGGAAGTAGAACAGAAGCCACTTCCTGACGGTCTGAGATACGAATACTTAGGCAAAGATAAAACTTACCCCGTCATCGTCAATAGTGCTTTGAATGAAGAAGAGACAAAACGATTGCTTGCTGTTCTGAGAAAATACAAGAAGGCGATCGGATATTGTCTTGATGATATAAAGGAATAAGCCCAGCTTTTTGCACACATAAGATCAATCTTGAAGAATCAGCCAAGCCAGTTGTCGAAGGCATGCGAAGATTGAAAGAGGGCATGAAGGAAGTTGTGAAAAAAGAAGTGCTGAGACTTCTTAATGCAGGAATGATTTATCCGGTTGCTGATAGTGAATGGGTGAGTCCGGTGCATTGCGTGCCAAAGAAAGGAGGACTCACAGTCGTGCCTAATGAGAATAATGAGTTGATCCCTCAACGGACAGTTACAGGATGGCGAATGTGCATTGATTACAGGAAACTGAATACCGCTACAAAGAAAGACCATTATCCATTACCGTTCATCGATGAGATGCTTGAAAGATTTGTGAAGGATTATTCAAAGATTGCTAAGCCATTAACAGAATTGCTGCAAAAGGATGTTGAATTTGAGATGAATGATGAAAGGCTTACTGCTTTCCGGAAGTTGAAAGAAGCATTATGTTCTGCACCTATTATGCAACCTCCGGATTGGAATTTACCTTTTGAGATTATGTGCGATGCAAGTGATTATGCAGTAGGAGCGGTTCTTGGACAACGACAAGAAGGTAAAGTGCATGCTATCTACTATGCTAGTAAAACTCTTAATGAAGCCCAGATTAATTATACAACAACAGAGAAAGAGATGCTAGCTGTTATATTTGCTTTTGAGAAATTTAGATCCTACATCCTCAATTCTAAGGTCATTGTTTATACGGATCATGCTGCTATTAGATATCTTGTCTCTAAAAAGGAGTCAAAACCTAGATTGCTTCGTTGGGTTTTGATGTTACAAGAATTTGATTTGGAGATTAGAGACAAGAAAGGGGTTGAGAATTCAGTAGCAGATCATCTGTCTCGTTTGACGCTTGAGAACAAGGAGGGATGCATTGGTGATGCCATGGCGCAAGAGCAGCTATTTCGAGTTAAGGATCATCGAGAATCATGGATGCAAGACATCATAAATGGATTCAAAGGAAAGCTAGAGGATTGTAGCAAGAACTCAAGAAGGAAGATTGTCAGTGAGATGAGAAAATTCATATGGGATGACCCTTATTTATACAGATATTGTGAAGATGGAGCTGTTCGAAGGTGCGTACCTCGCGACGAACGCGAAAGCATATTGGAAAAGTGTCATTCATCTGAGTATGGTGGACATTATGGGCACTTTCGAACACAAGCAAAGGTATGGGCTAGTGGATTTTATTGGCCTTCGATGCATGAAGATGCGAAAAGGTATGTAGCTAGATGCCCTCAATGCCAAAGGATTGGAAACGTTAATGCTCGTAATGCTATGCCTTTGAAGTATAACTTGCAAGTTGATATATTCGATGTTTGGGGCATGGATTTCATGGGACCGTTTGTTAATTCTCATGGTTATGAATATATTTTGGTTGCTGTGGATTATGTCTCAAAGTGGGTAGAAGCAATACCATGCCGAGTCAGTACAACTCATGAATCCAAGGCAATGTTGAATGAGTGCATATTTCCAAGATATGGTGTTCCTAGAGTAATTATCACAGATGGTGGAACTCATTTTACCGGACACGAGTTTACTAAAGCTTTGAAGAAGATGGGTATTGAGCATCGAATTGGGACAGCCTATCATCCACAGACCAATGGCCAAGCAGAAACTTCTAATAAACAGTTGAAAGGAATTCTGCAGAAAATTGTTACAAGAGAAGGAAAGGATTGGTCAAACAAGTTGAATGGCGCACTTTGGGCTTATCGCACAGCATTCAAGACACCAATAGGTATGACACCCTATCAATTCGTCTATGGAAAGACTTGTCATTTGCCTGTAGAGTTAGAACATAGAGCATATTGGGCAATCAAAGAGATGAATTTGGATTTAGATGCTGCTGCGGTAAAAAGAAAGATTCAAATTAGTGAACTCGAGGAAATGCATTTAAAGGCTTATGAGAGTGCAGCAATCTATAAAGAAAAAACAAAGAAGTGGTATGATAAGAAGCTTTTGAAAAAGGAATTTCATGAAGGAGATAGAGTGCTACTATTCAATTCAAGATTTCGGTTATTCGGTAAAGGCAAATTGAAAAGCAAATGGGATGGACCGTATCTTGTTCATAAAATTCTCCCTTCCGGAGCTGTTGTCATCATGGATGGAAAGCAAAATACATACACGGTGAATGGCCAACGACTAAAGGTATATCTTGAACCCGACACTTTTGAATTAAAGTCATTTGATATATATTATGTGAATTGAGTGATTGGGTGGTCGAGCTTAACGACGTAAAACAAAAGCACTGTTGTATTTACTGTTTTTCTGTGTGTTTTGTGTTTCCTTGATTTTATTGAGTCGTTCGAGGCAACTTTGCCTCCGTGCCGACCGGCACAGCATGTGCCGATCGGCACGGAAGAGTTCGTGTCGTTTTGAGTCGAGTTTTTGCCCTTCCTCCAAGACATGCTTCGGTGACTTCCAAATTTAAGAGATAGAGTCCGGTTCGACCAAGAGAATTATGGATCTATATATGAAGGAGTTGTCTCGGATCTCATCATCAAAAAATAGAGCGCCGCCGGAGTTCCCACCAAACCCTAGAGCAGAAAACAATGCAAGGCGGCGAAACCGGAAGCGGAGGCGACGGTGCCGACCGGCACGCCGGCGGTGCCGACCGGCACGGCGCCGTACTTTCGCCAATGAGCCCAACTCTGCCATGGGAGAGCAACAGGAGCCTCAACCCCACCGAGGACGATCCAATCGTCTGGTCGCACCTGAAGCAACGATGGATGATGAAGAGTGAAGCGGACACGTTCAATAGAGAGAAGAAGGAGATGGATGAAGCCCTTCGGAAGAAGGTTAGAGAAGTGCTAGTTCGCAAAGGTAAATCCAAGGTTGATGATAGCACACCGGTCTCCGATAGGTATACAATGGATCGACTTCTCGCTATGGAACGTCCTTTGACATATGATGATCTTATCACATTTGAATCGATCCTTACTGATAGCGAGAAGGAAGAGTTAGACAAAAACTACTTTTTGACCATCCATAGGTCTAGGCTGAACGATGGAAGGAATCCTGATAGAGGTGCCGACCGGCACACGCAAGGTGCCGATCGGCACAGTACACTACCACGCGTCCTGACCGACTGGGAAGACCTCCAAGAGAAGATTCTGCACAAGAACACCAGAGGTTTTGGATGTAAGTGTTTTTACTGTATGAAAGACCATCAGAGGCAGATTGAGAATTATCTAGCAGATCCTGAATGCATCCCTGCGACTTTCGTCTTTGATGATGGCTTTCCCGTTGCTAAAGGGCGCATGACCCCTAAAGAGATCAATGATGAAATTCAGCGGCGTATTGACAGGGACAATGCTGCAAAGAGGAGAGCACGCAACCTGGCAGATCTAGAAGCGTATTTTGCAAGGAACGGTAGGCGTGCCGACCGGCACGGTCCTTGTGCCGATCGGCACGACGTCAAGGTTGTGAATTTCGTTGAAATATCTGATGATTCCTCTGATGATGAGCCAGACCCTAAGCGATCAAAAGAAGTAGAGGAAGTTCGGCGTTCCGCTCGTCTTTCTTCAAAGCCAAGAGCAAGATATACCTCGGAATCAGTGAGCTATATAGAGGCATCCCCTGCACATGAACGCCCATTAGCTAATCTTGTTGCAAAGGATGAAGAAGATCCCGAAGAGGATCCAGAAGAAGATCCGAGGAGGAACCAATGGAAGATGAGCCAGAACCTACTAATTCCGAACCACCCAGTGTAGAAGGAGCTACAGGAGGCCTTGCAGGAGCTCAAGGAAGTGCAGGACCGCGTTATCAGGTGAATGGTGCCTCGTGCCGATCGGCACGGGCGCCGTGCCGACCGGCACCAAGGGGTTTTCACAGAAACTCGCCCCTGAGAGATGAACGTCATGATCGTCCTGCCAACTGTTGTCCAATCTGCAGAAGAAACATCGAACGTCTCTATTATGATATGGAGAGATGCTATAGGCACCATCGGGACATTGATATAAGGATTGATGACATAGAGAGCATGGCCGCGGCGGATTACTCTTTTCTCATGAGGAACATTCGAAGCATCTTTAGCATGTTGAGGAGGCATGGCATTTCAGATTAGGTTGGTCTAGTCGTTTTTCTTTTGCAATAGGGACATTGCAAGGTTTGAGTGTGGGGGATTCGCCCTTACACTTCTTAAGGTCGTTTGCTTCGATTTAGTATGGTTTGAGTTAGTGTGTGAAAGTGTGAGAGTTTTCTTAGAGAGATTTGAGATGGTGTGCTTAGTCAAGCTTCGAGGTCAAGAATTATTGCAATGTCTTGAATAAAGTTAGTGTTAGTTGTCGAATCGATGTGTTACCCCATATTCTTGATTTTGTTTTTGACGATCGTTTTGCCAATCTACTTGAGTTCATTGAATAATCGCTTGGCTTTATATACCCACTTTTCGAAAACCCCTTCTATCATCATAAGTTGAAGCATGTAGCTAAGGATTTGATTTTGTACCTATTACACTAAGCCAAATGAGATGAGAGAAGCTTACACATAAACCTTTTGATAGGAAGACGTCTTTGTCAACTCTTTGCTCTTGATTACGACTAAGCTAGAAGGGAGAAGTTTCATTTGTTCATCTCAGGTTGCCAGCCATCTATCATCAAATTCTTTCTACTCAAAAACCGATATTTCATCGTTTCTCCCTCCTCCTTGATACAACCTACAAGCAAATGTGGAGTATAAACAGATTTCGATCCAAAATATGCTCTGATAGCAGTCTGCAAGGAAATAAAAGAAGAAAAAGAAGGAAAAGAATTAAATTGGTCAGGTGCCGACAAGCACAGGCCTGTGCCGATCGGCACAAAAGGAAAAATAAAGGAAAATGGTCAAAAAGAAAGAGAATTACGCATATCAAAGGAAGCGGACTGCAGAAAGAGTTAAAATTCTAAAAAGATCTGTATATGCTCCAGGCTTGATCCCTTCTTAATTCTATTTCATTCATTCTCGATTGTTTCCTTTTCCCTTGATCCTTGTGCTTATACTCTGAATTCCTATGATGAAAACTCCCTTTTAGAAGGCATGATTGAGCGAATTGTTGACTTAGTTGTTCTTTCGATTCAATTTATTTATATTACTTTCCAAGATCCACAAAAGAGCCTTATATTGTAGAATAGGAGAGGGAAGGAAATACATTTGAGCGATTGAGTGAAGTCTGAAGCTTTGCGTTCTTCTTACTTGATATGAAGGGAGATAAAAATATTCGTTTGATAAGCCTTGTGATTGATTTGGTCGACTCAAGTTTTGAGGTGAAATTGTTTTCAAAAATCGAGAGAAAGTCTTGTGGAGGGATACTAATTCGACGAGATGATTGACAATGGCTAAGTTGAAGACTTGTGAGAGTTTTTGCTTCTTGACATGACGAAAGCACGGTGATGATTTTCTTGATTCGTGTTGCTCGAGGACTAGCAATGATTTGAGTGTGGGGGAGCTGTTGGTGCTTTCTAGGTGCACATTTTATATGACAAATATGGTGTTTTTAATACTTTATTATGTCATAATTGCTAACAATTAACCCCCATTATCATATATATGCGTAGTGTAACAGCCCAAATTTCAAATCAAAATTAAAATGGAATAAAAATCACTCCGATTTTGATTTTTGTTTATTTCTTTCCTCATCAAGATTTTTTTAAATAAAACTAGTAAAAGTAATTCAAACTTAGCTAGAATGGAAATTTCGGAATATAAAAGTTATGCTCAAGTGTTTGCTTACATTTAAAATCCACTAATAGTTTGAACTTTGGAATTTACAACAAAATTAAAATTTATATGTTGAACCCTAGCAAACTCACCTCGAATTTAAAATCTTGAATTTAAATTTGCACAAATGACACCATATGCATTTTTGGATTTAAAGGTTTTATTTGGAGTATTTCTTGTAGTTGATCTCCTTTTTCAAATTTGAATTTCATTCAAATTTGAAGTCCCTCCAAAATCCCATAAAGAATAAGCCAAGTTTCTCTCTTTTTCCCTTTGGGCTTCATCTCTCCTTCTCTTCCGCGCCGGCCCAGCCCATCTCTTCTTTCCTTTTTCTTTTCCTCCGCCGTGGGCCTCTCTCTCTCCCCTCTTTCTTCTCCCGGCCCACTTCGGCCTGGCCCAGCCCAACCGCCACCTCATCCCCTACCTCCAGCTCACCCGGCCGCCGCCACCTCTCTCTCCCGACGGAGCGCCGACGTGGCCGCCGTCTCCTCCTCTCTCTCTCCCCGGTCCCTTTCGCAGGCGCTGTAGCCATACTTCCAGGACGTCATCGAGGTCAACGTGTTGTCCCATCGGTGTACGGGGCGGCGCCGCACTTCTTGACCGAAGAGATAAGGCCGCCGTCGCCGCCGGACCGGATAAGGACGCTGCAAACCTTGACCGACGAACCCTTAGCCTTGAAGCTTCTCCCCCTCCTCCGCCTATTTAAGCCGCTCCTCTCCCTCTGCGCCGTCCCTCTCCTTTTTCCCCGAACCCTAACCCTAGCTTGAGCCGCCGCCGCCATTGGAGCAAGATGAAGCTCGACGCCGGCCGCCCGTCGGCTTCGTCCTGCTCACCTCGCGCGCACACAAGCATCGCCGCTTAACCGCGCCCCTCCCCGGCAAACAGAAACTCGACGACCCGCTCTCTTTCCTCCTCCTCGTCGAGCGCCGCCACCGTGCCTAGTACCTCGCCGTCGCCAGCTCTCTCCGTTGCTCCCCAGCCTCGCGCGACGCCTCAGGTGAACTCGCCATCTCTTCCTCTTCCTCCTGGACCTCATCTCGTCGCAAATAGGTCACCGGGGCGCCGATCCGGCGAGCTCCGGCGAATCGCCGCCGCCCCCACTGTCTCCAGCCGCCACCCACCTCGCCGGAGACGCGACAACCGTCCATCCCTCCACCAACGGCCGAGATTAGAACCCAGATATACCCCTTCATTTTCATTAAATCCCAGCCATCTATCTTAGATCCAACGGTCTAGATCACTCCAGTCCACCATAGATCTCCATGAACCACTCCCGTGGACCCAGTTCACATAACCGTGGACTCGGTTCATGCCTTTTCCAGTACAAAAATAAATCCTAAATTCCCTGGAAATTCCCAGATCTGTCAGTTTTGCAGATAAGCCCCTGAGCTTTATAATAATTATGCTTAGGTCCCCACTTTTTACAGAAACACCCCTGTACTTTTCTATAATTACCCTTTAGTCCCTACCTTTTTACACCAAGGTCCCTCAACTTTTTCATAATTACACATAGGTCCCTAAAACTCTTCTGTTCTTGCAGATGGGTCCCTATAACCTTTCTGTAATTGCAAACAAGCCCCTAGAATCTTTAAACCTCCGTATCTTTTCATCCGTAACTCCGTTTTGAGCGATTCTTGCGCTCACGCGTTCGTAGAAACGTGTAGTACCTTTTGGTACTGTCTTTGAAGCCCTGCATCAGGTCTACAAGTCATCAATACCCTAAGTTTCCCTCTCGCCCGATAAATCCTATCTCGACAAATCATTCTTCGCTGATCTCGCATAGCGCAACTGTTCTTTCACCTATTAGTGTTGAACCTAACCCCTCTTGTTGAACCATTCCACCTCTTCTCGTCGTATCGTCCCACCTCAAGTATAGTAACCTCTTTTCATCACGACCTAGCTTTAACCCTAGCCTGGCTCAGTTATCGCTTAATCAAACCTAATTCAATGTTGTCCTCGCTGTTTATCTTATTTATTGATTTATCCACCTCTTTTATTTGATGTCAGTTATTTGAGAATTTTATTGGTATTTCATTCGCTGTTACTTGAGGCTATTCCTTTGTTATTTATTGTCATCTTAGCGCATGTCATGACTGGATCATATAGCTAACTTTGCACCATCATGCATTAAATCTTTTGCATTTGCATATCCTCTCCTCAAACCACTCATGTTCTTTAATAGAAATAACTTAGAGTTTATATAATAGATATGCACGCAATCACCATCAATAAAGCATATACATCTCATCATCCTCACCATAAGGTTGCACACTTGCTTCTTTTAAGAAAACTTAGATAATTAATAGTTTGTCTAGGTGAACATGGCTCTTATAAGGCCATGAATATAGCATATAATAAATAATCTTTCATAAATAATATGCATTGCATAAACATAGCCATTTTTCTTGGAGGTTTATCGATTCTTATTGGAGTTAATTGGATCTTATTCGGCTCTTTTCGTTCTTTATTTTCTTTGCGGTAGTTTGTTTATACGGTATGTTTTTATGCGCTAGCTTACGTGAGGTCCGAGGAAGAGCCAGGAGAATTCAAGGAAGATCTAGAAGATCCAAGCTTCGAGGACGAGTTGAAGAATCCAAACCCGAAGACGAGTTAGAAAGATACAAGCTTAAGAGGAGGACTCGAAGACATCAACTTCGACAGAAGATTTGAAGATCCAGAATTGAAAGATTAGGATAGCGTTCTTTCAGGCAAGCTCTACTTCTCCTGATCATGATTGAACCTACTGATTTCGCAAAGCACCTATATGGCCTACTCTCGTATTATGCATTACTTGTTATTTACTGCTTGTGTAGTTACTATCCTACTTGCTTATTGATATTGATGTCTGTTACTTAGGCGTTAATATCTAAATCCTTGTTTACCCTTTGTTTTACCTGTCACCTTGATAACCTTAGGATAGTTCCATCATTTCTATGATGGCACGTTCACCTTGCTTCTAGAACTGCTTAGGACCCCGCAATGTTTCTACATTGCCACACCTTACTCATATATATACTTTTACAAATGTGTGAAATGAGTTTGGTGGTGTGCGTAATATTGGGATTGGGAGTAGCACAACTGTGTTAGGTGATGATGTTGGTGACGGTGACGGGATGGGTTGGATTGCGGGCAAGGCCATTAGTAAGTGATGATGGTATAATGGATTGTGTGATAGTCCCCTAGTGTGGGAGACATGGTGCTTGCCCGGCCACATAAGGACCGGTTCATTCAACCTTTAACAAGATGATTCTCGTACTACCACGGAACCTGTATGGGAAGGACTTACCCTACCTTCTTGGTACTCTTACATTGTCCATTTGGAGGCCAGTAGAGGCAACGGAAGCTCAGGAGCAAACCCGGGAAACGTACCCGTGGTTCGGTTGCGGAATCCTATCGTTTATCGGGGAACCCGTTGTAGGTCACGGGAATGCCGCCTGTCCCAGTGTTTGTCACAGGATCCTGTAAATTATTACAGGAGCACGACGTACCTGTTATAGGTGTTGTGCCGTAGTGTGACATATCAAGTCACAGGCCCCTGAGTGAGATTCCGTGGTGGACTTGTGAGATTACTCGGAGAAGATGGACTAAGCGTTATGTTACTCTCCGATCAAGAGTGCATAGCCCGTGGGAAAAGATGTACAACCTCTGCAGAGCGTAAAATTCATCCGGATGGACGTTGTCACGGCATATGACGCATCTTTGTTGAGTTCGATATGATTAGCCACCTCTCATTCCTTGAAGTGTGAGTGAGCAGTAGTCTGCTCGTGTTTTGGAAGTGATGGCAAGTGTGCCGGGTCGGTATAACCAATTGAGGTCAGAAGGCCCAACTAAAACTTGGGAACTGGCGGGAATGCTTCATACTCCCCCAGGGCCAAACCAACTAAAATATTGACAGTTACTTCTCTGTTTTATCTAAGAATTCCTTCACTTGCTTTAGTGAACCTTGCATAAAATCTGCTTGCTGCAAAATGAACCATACAGCCTGTTCCTTGCTAAGACCAAATATGCATGTATATATATATCCTTGTGTAGTGTAGGGCTTGCTGAGTACCTTATGTACTCACGTGTTTGCAATCGTTGGTTTAGTAGGTGAAGACTTCGTAGATGACGACGACGATTGGGTTTTCGGTTCTGCTTCTCAAGTTTGCTTGTGGTGTTGGGCCATGGTTTCCGCTGTCTGCTTCACCTCTAGTGGGTTGGATGGACTTGGATAGTTTTGAATCCTTGTCGTACCGCCACTAAGGGTCTTATATCAGGTATCTTACTTATTTATCTATTCGAAGTATGCTTTTGATTATCATATCTGTGTTCTTGTGCGTATCAGCTACTGATCCAGGGACTGATACAGGATGCACAGTAGATTCCAGAAATGGGGTCTGACACGTAGTTTCTGTGTATTCGGAAGATTTGCAGGAAACAGGTGAAAATTAAGAGACTACGAGTAAAGAGCTGCCGGAGGCCCGAAGAACGAGGAAATTGGAGTCCGTGCCGGTCGGCACGGCCTGTGTGCCGACCGGCACCATGGAGGTCGGGCCCCAACTTGAAGCCCACTCGGAGAATATGAAGCCCAGAAGAAATATCAAAGTCGGAGTCGGTGGAATCCAGCCCACAACCGAAAGAGACTATAAATAGGAGATCTTGGTCGCGAAGTAAAGAGGGAGACGGACATACAGAGTTTTTGACCTAGGTTGAAGGTTGTGGCGGCGAAGACGGCGATCACCGATCATCACCATCAAAAGGAAGACTGTGCCGACCGGCACACCGCCGTGCCGATCGGCACCTGTGGGACCACGCTAAAATCCTGCGTCCTACTGTACCCATGTTCATGTGTTACAGTATGATGCGTGAGTAGATCTCGTATTCTCTCTGTGGCGAGGGAAATCTGGTTATGTAACTCTCACGCTTACAATACTCTTTTGATGTGTTTGGTCTATGTGATGCTTTGAACTCGTATCCGATCAATACGTGTTTATTACATAGTGCAAGAAACCAGTGGGGAGCTATTAGTACCTTGTCGTGACAGGATCGGGGCGAACGAAACCACCATATCTTGTAGAATACTAAACCTATCAATTGAACCATGACCTGAGTTGCATGCCAGTACCCCAAACCATAGGAGAGAATCCTTTTCATAACCTTGATACAACCGCAGGCCCTTTCATCTCTAGCTGTTAACCACCCTTTCCACACACACCTTTGCCATATTAATTTAGTAGTTTAAATAATAGTTTAAGTCCCGCTTGTTCTCTGTGGTTCGATATTAAACCTTGGAATACTCTAAGGGAAAAAGTGCTACAACTGTACACCGTCCTCTTGCGGTATATAAGTGGGTGCGTACAAACGACCAACAGTCGTCCGCCATGAGGGGACTACCCAAGGTGGAATGTCATCGTCTTTGCCGATGAGGTTGATGGCGGCGGGGTAGGAGCCGAGTCCCTTGTGCCCGGAGTTGTTCACAAGGTTGCGACCAAGTATCTCCTTATGAATGGTCCTTCCCCTTATGAGCCTTTCGAAGCCGTCCATCACCGAAGCTCTCTCCTCCTTGAGTTGATGATATTCCTTCAATATGTTCTCATCAAGAGAGATGCTCTCAAGAGAGGGAGTTAGTCCATCACAAGTAATATATGAAGAATCAGAAATAGATGAACTAGAAGAAGAAGTGTTACTCTTTTCGAGGTTGGATGATGCTCTTCCTCAAGAACCTTGAACTTGTCGTTGAGCCTCTTGTGATCAACCTTGAGCTTGTCATAGTTCTCATCCAAGGTGATGAGAGAAGTAGAAAGGTGCTTGAGCTCATCCTCTATAACTTGGACTTCTCCTTGAGCTTCATGTGGTCCTCTTCAAGCTTGTCATAGTCCACATCTAGAGCCTTGTGAGAGATGGATAAGTCCCTAAGTTCATCTTCAAGTTGACGAACTCGGAAAGCGGCACTTCTTGTTCCTTCTCCAACCGAGCGTTGATCTTGTCCTTTCTCTGAGCATCTTGCCGGTTAGGATATGCTATCCAAGAGTTCCTCATAAGTTGGCTTATCCTCCTCACCAAACTCTTCCTCGGACTCGCTCTTCTCATCCTCGTCACTACTATCATCATCTTTGGCCATCAAGCAAGTAGGAGGCGGAGGTAGAGTCTCGGACATGTTTGTGAGAGCAATGCCGGCCATCTTCTTGCCCTTTGAGGATGAATCATCGCTTTCTTCTTCATCACTATCATCGTCCGTGACCCACTCTCCAACATAGAGACCCTTGCGAGATGATCTTCTCTGTCTTTGCCTCTAGAGCTTTCCTTCTTGACAAACCTCTTCCTTGCCTTGTACTTGCTTCTAGGGTCTTCTTCTTCATCATCGCTCGACTCTTGAGTCTTCTTCATGCTCTTCTTGATCGGCTTTGGGCATTCCTTGGCAAAGTGACCCTTCTCCCCACAATTGTAGCACTTGGCATCTTTCTTGTTGATGAACCTTCTCTTGAAGAAGTTGCTTCTCTTCATGAGGAGTGTTAGGTCATTTGGATAGAGTTGCAACAAGTCTTCAACATCTTCTTCAACTTTTTCATCACTTGAATCTTGATTCATCACCATCTTCCCCTTCTTCTTGCTTGACCCCTCGGATGCAAATGCAAGTTTCTTGGAGGGCTTCTCATCAAGCTTCTTGTCAAGGTTATAGCTCTCGAAGGCGGTGATCTTCCCAAGTAGCTTGTGGGTGGTGAGGTCTCGCATGTCGGTGTTGAAGAGGATGTGATGAGTGCTCCATACTTCTCCCTTGGGAGAATCCTCATGATCTCCGCACAAGGTCACCATCATCAATCTTGTCCTTCACACCGAGAGAGTTGATATCCTCTACAAGCACATTCAAGCGAGAGTAAGTGTCATTGATTAGCTCATTTGAAGACATGGTAAAGGCATCATATTTGTCCTTAAGGACATAGTATCTTTCCTCTTTGACATCCGAGGAACCCTCATGAACTTGTTGGATTTGAGTCCACACTTCATGAGCGGTACCCGCGGACTTCACTCGAGCAAAGACCTCTTTAGTGATTGCTTCAAACAAGGCATTTTTTGCTTTAGCATTTGCCTTTGCGAGGTTCACATCAAGAGTACCAATGGGAGTTCTTAGAGAGATACCGGAACTCGTCACCTCCCATGCGATAGGATCGAGAGCCTCGAGGTAAGCTTGCATGCGAGCTTTCCAATAGGCATAGTCGGTCCCATCGAACGGGGGCGGTCCACTTCCTCCCGGCATCCTTACTCAAGGCGATTAAGCCCTATTTGAGCAACGAGGCTCTGATACCACTTGAAAGGATCAAGGGCACCGAGAGAGGGGGGGGGGGGGGGGGTGAATCGGTGGCTCAATAATTTCTCCCAAACGTACTTAAGGCGTGAAGCTAGCAAGACTAGATATGGTGACAACAAGAAGCTAGCATGCGCGCACACAATCTAGTCTAGCAACAAGCAACACCCTAACAAGCAATCCTACCAAGTAGTAAAGAGGCAACCTATCATGCAATTCTACTAGCACATAAGTAAATGCGGAAGCGTAGATGCTAGTAAGTAAAGGAGATAGAGATAGGAATGCTCATGATTTTTCCTGTGGTCTCGGAAGGATGGTGCCTTCCCCTACTCCACGTTGGGTCACTCCCTCCGGAGTCTCGACCCCGTCTCTCCGCTCGATGGCGATCCCTCCTAGAGCACACTTCACCCTTCGAGTGAAGTCGCGGGCACGTCCCGTCGGACTCTCTCCCAGGTACTCCTCCGGAGGTAAGGCTCCGCACTTGATGCGTGCCAAAAGGCGCTCCACTAGTGATGCTTCTTTCGCACGGGAAGCTCCAAGACCGTGTACAAACTTGTGTGTAGCTTCACAATCTCCTTGGACAGCTCAACACCAACGCCTAACCGGTCTAGGCCTTGCCATAGACCAAGAGTAACAAACCGCCTCTCAAGCTCACACTAGCCTAGAGATCAAGTGGATGCAGTTGCTACTCTTTCAAGCACTAGGATCACTCCAAATCCTTCACAAGTGCTTCTCTCCCTTGCTCTTAGCCTCCTCTGAGTTTGCTGCACTCCAACAATGGCCAAGAGACCCCTCAAGGGGCGAGCAACCAACTATTTATAGGCTACCAACCCAAAACTAGCCGTTGCCCAAAAGTGCCCTGGAAAACTAGAGACCGTACCATGGACCGTACTGTCCGGTCTCCATTAGACCGTACTGTCCGGTCTCTATTTCCAGGCGCTTCTCCATTTCCTTCTTCTCTGTCTGATCTTTTTCAATGAAGACCGTACTGTCCGGTCTCTAGGACTGTACCATCCGGTCAATTGTCCGGTCTTCATTTTCTTCTCTTCCAGAAACTTCAGCTTCTCTGTCTGGAAATCCTCTGATGACCGTACCATACGGTCCCTTGACCGTACCGTCCGGTCAATTGTCCGGTCTTCATTTTCTCAGCATCCCGAGACTTCACTTCTCTGTCTGGATCTTCAATGAAGACCGTACCATACGGTCCCTAGGACCGTACTGTCCGATCTCTTCTGCATAAGCTGAAAACTTGATCCACTCTTGATCCTTGCTTCCAACTTCTCCATTCTTGGTTCCTCTTCTTCTCTTCAACCACCCTAGCCCTCGAGAGACTCACTATGCATCCATATGATCTCTAACCTAGTGTGCTCTAAGAGAACCAATTCGATCCCTCTTGATAGTCCGGTTTTTCCTATGGACTTAAGCTAACATCTACACCAAGCGAACACTTGCTTGGGATCTATTTTGTTCATAGCCTTGATCCATCTTCAACCTGGACTCCATCAAGTTCTCGATCCGAATTGTCGAGGCAACCAATCACCAAGTCGTCAATAAGATAGAGTTTGTGAGACGACGCTTCCATTGACATGACCATTTGAATATCCTACATGGAAATGTTAGTCACATCAATATGGTCACTCAATCACCAAAACATTCATACCTTTGGGGTTTCCGAACTCCAATGGTCATGAAGCTTACAACATGTGGTAGGTAGGAACATTTGTCAGAGTAGAGTCAATTAGAATTGTTCTTCCTCCAATGGAGGAGGAACCTCCTTGCCACACATCAAGTTTCTTCCCAATCTTTTGTTTGACTGGATCCCAGTCACTAATTCTCAGCCTACTAGGGCTGACCGGAACCCCAAAATATTTGATAGGGAACTGGCCCACCTGACAGTGGAAAAGGTTATAATATTGCTCCATGGTGGTGATATCACCTCCAAGAACTCTTACAATCACTTTTCCGAAAGTTGATTTTTAATCCTGACATCATCTCATATAGATAAAGCATTAACTTCATGTTATTGGCCTTTTCTATGTTGTCTTGCAGACACAAGATTGTGTCATCGGTGTACTGTAGCACAGCAACGCCTCTGTCTATGATGTGAGGTACCAAACCACAAATGTGATCGTTCTGTTGGGCTTTGTGTATCATTTTAGCCAAACAATCAGCAGCCAAATTGAATAAGAAGGGGGATAAAGGATCTCCTTGTCTCACCCCCTTGTGGCTGGTAAAATAAGATCCAGTTTGGTTATTTAACTTTACACTTAAAGTGCCATTACACACAACTTGTTTTATCCATTTTTCCCACAAGCTACTAAAACCCCTTATGCTCACACACTGGAACAAAAAGTCCCAATTCATCTTATCATAAACTTTTCGAAATGTAACTTGAGGATAACCCCTATTTCTTTTCTTTTTTTGGTTTCATGCAAAATTTCATGGAGGGTCATTACCCCATCCATTATATTCTGTTTTTAATGAAAGCATTTTGACACTTGTCAATCAGCTTCCCCATTATTGGTTCAAGCCTGATTGTCATTGTTTTGGTAATCAGTTTATAGATCACGTTGAGCAGGCATATTGGCCTAAATTGTTGGATCCTTTCTGCCCCTGCAATTTTAGGTAATAGGGTTATGATTCCATAATTTGAGACAGCTGACATCAAGCCTACCCGCATGGAAATCTGTGAAAATGCTCATTATGTCTTCTTTTACTATTTCCCAGCAAGATTGAAAAAATTCTGCTGGCAGCCCATCTGGGCCAGCAGCTTTGTTGGTCTCCATGTCAAATAGAGCAGCTTTGATTTCTTCTTCAGTAAAAGGTCTATCTAGAATGATATTGTCATCAGCTGACAGTTTTTCATTGTCAGTCCACATGGTACTATCAATGGGGATTAGGTTTCGTGGGCTTTACCAAACAGTTCTTTATAGAAATCAGTTGCATGTTGAAGGAGTGCATCATCCCCAACAATTTTTTTGGTCCCCATTATTCCGGCTGAAGATGGTGTTCTTCCTTTTTCTTCCATTGTCGATTCTATAATACTTTGTATTTCCATCACCTTGTAAGAGCCAGTTGGCATGAACTCTTCTGTTCCAGTATAGTTCTTCATCTTCATATATTTTTAAAGCTCAATTTGAATTGACATCTTTCTTCTGGCTTGGCCATCACTGAGTTGAGCGTTCTCCTCAAGTGATTCCAACCTTTCCAGTTCGGTTTTCAGTTCTTCTTTTCTTAATTTTCTTTGTGTTGCCAGCAAGGTTATAACCCCATCCTTTAAAGTATTTTTTGATCTTCTTTGTTTGACTTGTTGAATTTCTACAGAGTTGGTCTTTCAGTGGGGGCTTCCCAAATGGTTTTGACCTTTTCCAAGAAATGAGGGTGTTTTTATCCATGACAACTCAAATCTAAATTGTCTTGGAGCTTTTTTCTTTTCTTGGTTGGTAGATAGGAGTAGAAGATTGTGGTCAAGAGATCTCTGACGATTTTCTTTACATTTGGTCATCGGGAATATCATTTCCCATTCCTTGGAGATTAGAACTCTGTCCAACCTCTCAAGCATTGGACCAACATAGTCTAGCTCTCTCTCTCTTATCCAATTTCCTTATCCTTTCAGGGCAAGGTGGAGTAGTAGGGCAAATACAATTTCTTTGTTGCATGCGGACCCGCTTGTGAGACTGAAGAAATTGAAGCTAAATGACAATCTGAACCTACTTGCTTACAGATCTTTAAGAACAATGGACTTTTGCACCTTTCTGTCTAGCTTGAGTTATCTTTTAGTTCTCTCCCCTCGGCAAAGTGGATAGGAAAGAGTCTTGCTTCCATTCCACTAGCAAAGAATAAGGAGAGTGACTTTCTCTTTTGAACCTCTTAAGCTGACTTAAAAAAAAACAGTGGTACACCCCTCAGAGATATAGGGACCACCATGCTCGTCCACTTTCTTGATAAACGACTCGATGCATTTTCTCTTCCTTGCCGCTGAGACATATCAAAAAGATCTATTACTAAAGTAATTGGGATCATCCTGTGGTTACCGGATGATGGGAATAACTAAGCAGAAATGAGAAATGAGCACGAAATGTCTATAAATGAATTTTCTCATTATTCGTTATTTCGGGTCTTTTCGTTGCATTCACTTACAACAAGAAACAACCACCAGCGTTGGTGCAGCACCCTGCATTTTTGTGCATTCTTCTTCCTTTCCTTGGTCTTTCGTTCCGTCATATTCCAAATAACTTATCTAATTACAACGTATTAACCCGCTAATGCACCTTTTTTTAATCAAATCTCAGGGACATGGTCTAATCATGGGGGGGTATTTTATCATGGTGTGGATCCCCTTTTTTTATGGATTCCTTTTTTGTTACCGGGGTCGACCCCAAAGCCATAATGTCCCAAAACGAAGAGGCTATAGAGAAACTTTGATTTTTTTCCTTTGTCTCGAACTTTGTGAAGAACTCCATTCTATCTCTCCACAAAAAAGTGGGGCTGCGCCCCAGTTGTACACTCCCTTCGTTCGGAGAACCCTTGTTAAATTCTGAACTTCGTTCGCAAAGTAAGCGTCCTTTTAACGGGCCAGCCCTTTTTAATGCGCCGCTTGACCCTGTTTGAAAATGAGCTTTGCTCTTTCTGGGCGCTGGGCGCTCCGTGGTTCGCGAGAAGGAAAAAGGACTAATCTTTTGTTACAATCTGCACGAGATGAAAAAGAGAGAGCTTCGTCTATCGATGAACAGCAGATTGACGGAACTCTTGGCATTGCTTTGTTTTTCTCTCCTTTCCTATCAGCGAGTTCCGATCCTTTTGTTCGAAATTTCTTCTTCGTTCGTACCGAACTGCTTGCAGAATCGAATCCTGTTCCACCGATCCTATATCAGCTATACATCCTCCTTGCATTTATGCCCGAGACGTCGCCAGTGCTATGGGCTTTGGGTTATGTAGATAAAAAATGATGAAGGGATTGTGGCACTCCACTCGCCGCCAATGAGGAAGGATGCCGCGCGAAAGAATGGAACGCTGCTTCGCTCTGCTGGATGCGTCGGATCCCATATAAGAAAATATTAGTCCATGTGAAAAATGCCACCATTCATGCTGAGTTCTCTCAACTCACGAGTGTGAATGACATTATTGAACAACTGTGAGTGTATGGAGAGAGGACCGCCTCTATTTTTTTTCAAACACTATATCTGATGATGTTAAAATCTCTACCCAAATCACAATTTCTCTTATATGCAGACAAAAGTCAGAGAGCTCACTCAGGAATCATCATTGAATTCGTCTTGGGGAGAAACCATACACATTCACAATCACCCTTTTTGCTTGTAAGTTTTCTGTGACAGTACTTGGGAGCAAGTATTTGGCCCTAGTGACTGCCCCAACGTTAAATGTGTCTTGGCATATGCTAGTGAGAAGACCACCAGCTCTACCCTTGATGGTATCCAGGCCCACTTATTTTGAATTGATATCAAATTTTCTAAAGAAAGCATCAGAGTAGTCTTTTTTTATTGGTTCTTGAAATCATAGAAAAGAAGGTTGATGTTCAGAAATAAGATTTTGTAGGAAGGTAGACATGCCTTTTTTGCCTCCCCCCTACAATTCCAGAAAATACCTATCATAATTAATCTTTGAGGTTTTGTCTCCCCCTCATCCTGGCCTCTCTCACAGGTCTCTGTGATGTTGGCTGAGAGGTGTTATTAGGTCCTGATATCAGAGACCCCTTGCAGATTTATTTCTGCCATTTTTGACAACAGGTTTTTTAGCACCCCTTTTTTCCTGGAGGAAACTAGGATGAAATTTTCAGAGTCAGATGCTGCTTCTGATTCCATCCACTCAATCATCTTAGGGGAGCTACACTCCTCATCAGCCTCAACAATATTATCAGCAGGATTAAGATTGTTTCTTGAAAGTATCTTCTAGATTTCTAATCAGATTGATAGTTTCAAAATTGTCAGAAGATAAGCAAGCACCCATATCACACGCTTTCAGTTTAATGCAATCATCAGAGAGAATAGCAAAAGAATTATTTGTGTTCAGGGAGGGATGGGGAAGAGAGTTACCATTGAGGTTCCTCTTTTTAGCTCTGTTCCTTGCAGCTTCCTCTACTTTGGCACCACCAAGGTTGATGATCAGAGTACCAATCCACGGGATGGACAACTACAGCAGTTCCATAGTATGGAATTATATTTAATATGATTAGTTATTGTCACATGCTTGGTAGAGGTGACGGCTTCAGCAATCAGCAGTTAGCCAGAAGCAGCTGTTGAAAGATCTCATGTCATGCGGATGTAACACATTTAGCATTTTGGGTTCCACGAATATCGATTGAAGAGTGAAAACATATAAACATGACTGTCCGTTTTGCTCTTTAGAGATACGCAAGTAATGCGTCCGAAGAAATCTAAAGCTCTAACGAAAATCCTTTATTACACGATTGGTCACCCAAATGCAACACTGAAACCTTATTGCAATAAGTTGTACTGCTGGAGACGACAGGCCTCATGCTCCGGATGCTTCGGTTATGCAAAGGTTTGTTTGGCTTGAAGTAAGGAGCGTAGATCATTAACGACAACGCTCATGCTGGGCCGGGAGCTCTTCAGACAACGTGACGCGATTTCAGCCATCTGCTTGCCCAAATAGTAATTATTAGTTTTTGTATACGTATAGTGCAGATAGAAAGCTATTTTTCTCTTTCATATGCTGAACCAGCAACTGTTGTGATACTGTAAGCACATAAAAATTATGCATGATAATACGCTTATACGCCTTCGTAGGTCCATAAGGCATGCACCTTGCATGCTGTTAGGTCAGGAACAAAACTCAGACACACGGTATAAACCAAGTGAAAACATGAAGAGACAAATAAAAAGACACATGTACACTCCAACACTGTTATCTGTATATACGTATGCCAAACAGATATTTGACTCCGCGTCTGTTCTTCTTTTGTGATAAAAAAAAGGAAGATGAAAACCGAACGTTGCTTTTACTACCTATAATTGAGTCAAATATTACCTTGGCAGCAGCCTTGGAATTGTTTTGTCCTCCGAGCATTGGATACATGCTAAGTCTTCGAGCCTGCATATCAATGCCATCGGTACGTAGTTTTAGCTGTGGTATCAGCTTACGTTACCAAGATATTGAACCTCTGATTGCACATTTACATACCCACGTCATGTAGCTAGCTCTGCTGGCCATACCCCTGCAGACCATGGAGTGCTTTTGACCGGTTAAGAGCTCCAACAGCACGACCCCGAAACTAAATACATCGCTAGCTCTGGTGAACTCTCTACTCACTCACACCTGATATGAAGGACGCAGTAAGTACGAGAGTACATGCCATCTGCCAGCTCAGTGGAAGGAATACAAAACACTGGAATATTTGGTTCCATACTCAGGTGCATCATAACCACTATGGCAGCGAAGGGAAGGATCCGGACAGTCCAAAAGAATATCGTCCAAGAATCCGGGGCGATTTTTTGGAGACACGAAGGTCTCCAATCTTTGCAACATCATTATCAAAGAGAAGTATGTTGCTAGACTTGATATCGCTGTGAACGACGGAAGGTTCTGCCTGATGGAGGAACTCGATTCCTTCTGCAGCACTTAAGGCAATCTTCACTCGTTGGGCCCATGACAGATTTGATCCTGATTGCATTACCGTGGAACCCTCTTTGCCTTTCAAAATGAAACAAAAGATATCAAATTTTCTTGCAAAACTTGTAGGATCATGATGGTGGTGTTCAGATAAATGCATTATATTTGGTTTTGGTCCCTACTGCAATAGGAGGAAGAAAGAGCCCACATAAAGTTGAGGTGCGATGTACTTGAAACCATTGTATTTTTTTATTTTTTTGCTTCTAATGGCTGCCGTTTTTTATTATTCTATAATGTTTGAGGTTTGAACTATATTGTGAATGGTTCCACCATTTGGTGGACTGCTTGCAATAAGGAACATATATATATATATATATGCATTTATCGATGCAGAGGATTGAATATAATCAATATATAATATATTTTCAAAATATGTGTGTGTGTGTGCGGCGGCGCGCACGCACGGAGTAGTAGAAAAATGCGATCGATATAGTTGTCCATCTATTATATAATACAAATAGTTGACGTTTTTTTATATCTGTGTCCTAGTAATTGAAGCAAACGAGATTAAAAGAATATGAAATAGAATGTTTCATTGTTATTATCACACATGGAGTTCCTTGGTGGGTACCTGTAAACATTCATCAATATATAACTTTAAATCAAACCTAATGGAACAGGTTATAAATATACTCTGATATAACAGCTGAACATTTCTTTGTGCCCTGTGCTAGCAGCGAGCTGCTTTCATGAATCATAAGAAATGCGCCAAGAAAACAGACATAGTATATGGAAATAAAAGGTTTCATTGTTCCTCACTGTTAAGAATATCGCGCAAGGAGCCCCTTGATGCGTACTCATAAATAAGAGCACGGACGTTCCCTTCAACACAGTAGCCAAGAAGTTGGACAACATTGTCATGCTTCAGTCTTGACAACGTCCTGAATCTGAAACAGAAGAAGAATTTTTGAATTTCCTCCAACAAAAGTTAAGCTAGCTAAATGTACCCTGGCTGTGCAGAGGTCTGAACTTATTCACCTCGAAATAAAAGTTTTCTTTATAAAAAAAAAGGTAGGCAGTCACCCCCTGCAATATGAATTCTTCATCAGGTTTCGAAGAAAAAACCTCAAGCTCCTTCACCACAGGATTCTGGCCGAGCTTCTTCACCGCAGCTTTCCGGCCATCTTTCAGCTCTCCAAAGAAAACTTCGGCATGTGAGCCCACTCCTATTAGACTATCGTTACTGAAGTTCCTGGTTTATTTTCCTCAGTTCAGCCAGGGAATATTCAATACCGGAGTAGGTGGAGATTTGCTGATGGTATCGACAGAGATAGGGACAGGTGACCTGCACAGAATACCCGAGTTGCCGCCTGCTTTGGGGGAAAGTGGAACACTAATAAAAATCCAATATGCCAGAAACATTGTTATGTGCGCACTTAGCAGTAGACCAATACATTTTATTAGGGGTGTCATGTTACAACTCTATACATTCCATTTTTTTCGATGAAGTAAAACGCGACGAAAAAATAAATAGATATTTTACATTTGTCTACGTTGTTACCTGGAGACTTAAGGCTCACAGAAGACCCAGCCCTTTGCCCACTCCTGCATAGATGCAGATCTTTTCTACTTTCCTTAGTCCGTCTGCCACTTCAACCATTTCTGGAGACGCAGTTTGTCTTCCAATCTCAAGCATTCAGCTGCTAGCTTTGCAATGTCTTCAAGCAACTTGGTGTTCCTTTTCCAACCGCAATTTCCTTATCAAACATTTGTCTCACACCACACTTTTTCCTCTTTTGATAAAGTTATTGAAATTTTGAATAAGATTATTGCTCACATCCGCCGCTTTCTTTCTAGTGATCATTTCTACTAAACAACTCCAAAGCTATATACATCACTCTTCACAGTTAGAAATCCCAGACTGACAGAACAAAGGATCAAGATAACCAAAGGAACCAACGATAGTATTGGTTTGCTGTGCCTCGTTAGTAGAAAGAAACCTTGCTATTCCAAAATCTGATAACTTCGGCACAGATTTTCATCAAGTAGTATATTAGCTGGTTTAATATCTCCATGACACAGGACTATACATTGAATTGTGTGTAAGATAGAACTTCAGCTAACACAATGGCAATGTCCAACCCCTTGTCCAAAGGGAAGGGAGCATGACCATTAGCATTTCTGTTGTGAAGGATGTTATCGAGATTTCCATTACAAATAATTCCATAATAATCATTAATTATTTTCCTCAGTACAGTAACCCAAAAGCCTGACACATTCTTGTGGTTTATTTGAGAGTGCACTATCAACTCCTTAGCAAACTCTTCCTTCATAGTTCCATCTTTGAATTTCGTTACTGGCCACCAGACGGCGATCATCTAATGCCCCTTTGTAAACCTCACCAAACCCTCCTTTCCCAAGGGAAGTGGTATATCCATTGGTAATGTGTTCTATTTCCTTACTTGAGAAAGATCTCAGATTACTGTTATTGCTCTCCTTTGTAGCATGACATGTCCATGTTTTGAGAAATTCTCTAAGAATGCCCCCACGGTAATCCATGCATGAGCAGACAAATAGATCAATTGGAAAGCAGGGAGTTGGTATTTCCTGCGGAACAATATCCAGTACTGTTACTGCGCTAACTACATAATGCAACTATTTTTCTAATGAGAGAATCTTAAAAGTTCAACTGAAAAATGCATTGTGACATTTGCCAGAATGTGAAACCGCGTAGTGGTAGGTGTAGTATGGTCGAGACTCAAAGGAAACAGTATTTGCATTTAAAAATATTAGAGTATCTTTAGTAGGCTAGATATTGTATATCTTAGACTGCTAGAGGTGCCTTACCTTTCAAGTCTTGTACTCTCGTATATACCGGTCGAGAGGCTCATTGCAATACAAATCCACGCATTATACAACAATCTATCTCTCTTACATAGCATCAGAGGGGGTTACCATCCTGTGATCTAACTCTAACCCACCACCGCTTCCGCATCGCGCGTTCCCCGAGAGATCGATCTCCATGTCTCTGCCGGAGGCAGCGCTCCTGTTTCACCGCCGATCCAATTGATCCGGCCGCCATCGCAATAGGATGTCAAGCAGCAGATTGGGATTCTCCTCCGTGCGCGTCGAGCCTGTTGCGCCGCCTCGGGAGCCCTTCGCTGGTGCCGCCTCGGGCTGTCCCTCCCACGCAGGCCGTGTCGCGATTGCGCGGGCTGCAGGCTGCGCCGCCATGCAGTTGCTAGCCGCGACGGAGCAGCTCGCCACCAACCACGAGACACCCGGCTAGTCTGCTCTCTCTCTTATTCTTTTGTGCCGTCAGTGCATAATTGCGGAAGAGGACAAAGAGGGGGCCGACCAGCTAGGTGCACCAGAAGTTGTACACGAAGGAGCTTTGTTGCTGCAAGTTATTTTTCTTTTCACCTGATCACTGATTAGAGATTGCGTCGCCCTGCCGTCCGTCGACGCTCGAACGTCAACTCTCTCGAGAACGAGGCTGTCGTTGCGCGCTCTCTCAAGCCGCAACGCCGACGCTCGTGGTCGAGCCATCTTCGCTGGTGCGCCGCCTTTCTAAGCGGTGGCATCATCCATGTTGCCGGTCCTTCTCATCACGCTGGCTCACGATCCGAGTCGCGCCGTCCGCCGCTACCCACCACTGCAGATGTTGCTGATAGGTTGATGTAAGTGCGCTTGTTGATACGGTCCGAGCGCCAGCGCCTTCGCCATCGCGCCCCTTGTCCAGTGAGTTCTGCGGCTGAACACTGCTGACTATATGTACTTGTGTGTCTATGTTGATGCTTCGGACCAACGCCCTCCTCCACGGCTACGACCACGTCCACCTCGACTTCGGTTTACTTACTTCGACAACAAAAGGGCTATCATCCGCATGAGATACTCGCAGGTTTTCTCTCTAGTCACAGCATCCGCAACACGACGTTGTGACTGCGGGGGATGGTAGAGTATATTTGGTAGGCTAGATATTGTATATCGTAGACTGCTATATGTATCTAGAGGTTGCCTTACCTTTCAAGTCTTGTACTCTCATATATACCGGCCGAGAGGCTCATTGCATACAAATCCACGTATTATACAACAATCTTCTCTCTTTAAAAAAAAGAAAAAGGTGGAGCCATTTGAATAGTATAAATCATTTCTTGTATCATGGGCTCAATTGTTTGAATAGTGCAATCCACAGAGCACCTCGCTCACCAACCTCCCTCACTATCTCATGGGCCCAAGGCCACTGTTTTTTTCCTCTCTTCCTCCAACCGGTGACGAAAGAGAATCGCAAGCAAACGACAAGAATTCCTTAGCTCGGGCGGGGCGTTTGAGCCAACGAGTTAGCGAGGGTGGAGGCAAGAGGGTGACGGGTGGTGGATGTGTGGAGGCGCGGCGAGG